>PVKB01000015.1:725867-1080269 GCA_004027205.1 Ctenodactylus gundi
GGCGGTGCAGGGGAAGCTCTCCAGCTCACCTGTCAGGTGAGCTTGGTTTATCTCTTAAGCTATTACTTAATGGGGGGGGGGGGGGGAACCATGTTTTTAAATTGACTGAATAGTTTCCTGTTTTGAATATCTTAATATCAGGCCTTCTAAGGTCATTTGATAATAATTGCTAAGGTTTACTTCTTCATGTGAACAAAAACATGAGTTTGTTACTAAACTCAGACTAACATTCACTTAACCTATCTTCTTCCCATACTAGAAATCATTTATTTTGGAAAGAGGAAATATGTGGGTACTTCAAAATAAAATATTAACCAAATACTAAAATTGACCAAATATTTGCTTTAAAAAAAAAACTCTTGTGTGCTTATTATATAACAATAACAAAATCCAGCTCTCCTAGTTCTTATGTGTCAGACACCCTTCCAAATACGTTATATGCATTAATTGCCTAATTGTCACAGTGCTCTGTGAGGCGGGACGGTCCTCCTTTCCCAGAGAGAGACCTTGAACAACATGAGGTGCTCTGAGCCTGTGCTTAATCCTCGGCCTGCCTGCTCATCCTCAGAAATGAGAGGGACTTCGGTTTCAAAGCAGTCAGTATGGTTCTTCTTCCTCTTTTCTCCCCACAACCTGTCTTCCTAGTCTGCTCTGAACCCCACATGTTTGACACTTCTTATTCTAGGCACCCTCACTTACATTTGGCAACGTTGCTTTCAGCCTTCCCGTTTTCATATTTTTACCCTATTATTTTCATATCCAAACACTACCAGAAGTTAAGGTAAAATTAAGAGAAGGAAAAAGATAATTTAAGAGGTATTCTGAAATTACCTGCAAAACTTCATAATAAGGTAAAGTGGGAAAAGTATATTGAAAGGCTCAATTAAAAACAATTCTATTGTTTTACCATGTCTTTTCTGTTAAACCACAAATTTTTAAATCACTTCGTTGGGTCAAAGAAAGTGAACGCATTAGACCAACAAGTTTTCTACTCGATCTTTCTCAGGAATTCATTTACTCTTAAGTTTTCCCTAAGTCTACACTGTTACCCTTTCCCACAGGTATCTATTCCTTTCTTTGAATTCTCTTGGCATCTACATACTAGACAGGGTCTCACTGCCAAGCCCATGTTTATTATCTTGGCTAGGACTTGTTCTCTATTCATTTAACTTATGTATATCTTAGACTCAGATTCAGGTTCCAAAGAAAAACACTATTGTTTTTCTTTGAAGATTCTGCCTTGTTTTGTAAGTTAGATGAATTTGTTGAGCTGAATCAAGAAGAGTGTCATATATACGTGATAGGGCATGGAGTGGAGCTCAGTGGTAGAGGGCTTGTCTGGTGTAAGTGAGGTCTTGGGCTTGATCCATAGCACTGAAAAAAATTAAAAGTTAAAAATAAGTGACATATTTCCCTGAAGTGTGATTGCTGGCCCTGGAGCACAGAATTGATTGGGGAATTGGGCCAAGTAAATCAAATACTATGGGAGGAATCTGAGGAAGGTTGGTCAGGTCTGAGCCAGAGTCTGGCATAGAACAATGCTAGGTGTGGGGGGACAGGACCCCAGCAGCAGCAGATTCAGGAGCCAGGCTTCAGCCCTCTGTAGTAGCAGGACCATAGGAAGAAGGCAAGCTAGAATTTTGGAAAATGCTAAAGTTTCAAACCATACGTAGTATGGAGTTTCCTTTAAGCCGAAGAAGACATTGTAGTATTTGCAGAGAACAGTCAAGGAAAACATGAGAAAGCAAACCCCTGGGACATCAGAGGGGAAGATGTTCAAAGACAGACATCAGCTCTGGGCTAAGTGACTGGTCAGAAGTGTTAGATTAGGCCATTACGACCACCCTGACCCCAAGACCTCTTTTTTTGTGGTTTCAACAACTCTTCCTCCATACTTTGCCGATTATCCTTTTTACCACAGGTGTGAGTTTTGGTTTGGTTGTTCTCTTCGCCTTTGAAAGCCCCTAGGAAATTCTTGCTTCAGGTGGATCAGATTCTGCTGGTGAGAGCTGTCTTGTGAAATGTCTTGCATTAGGGACAGGGCACCATTGCAATGATGACCACTCAGACCAAGCAATATTCTCAGTAGTCTTTCCTTCTTTCTTTTTTTCTTTCTCTCCTTTTCCTTTCTTTCTTTCTTCTTTTTTCACAGTATTGGGGATTGAACCCAGGCAGTGCTACATCCCCAGCCCCATCCTCTTTTTTTGAGACAAGGTCTAAGTTGCTCAGTTGCCCATAGCTTCCTATCAGCAAGCTCCTTCAGGTCTTCAGAAATAATTTTTATCCTTTCATGAGAATTGTAAAATAAAATGACACACTTATATCAGATCTTTCCAATAAGGAATTCAAACACTTATAATAATACAATGGCTATTTTCTTAAATTATTAGACTCTATTTATTATTTAATTTGTTTTGAAATGCTAGGGATAGAACCCAGAACCTCATAGATGCTAGGCAGATATTTTATCCCCGAGCTATATCTGTAGCTCCAAGACCTTATTTTTAGTGTAGCTTTACCTTTATAGGAAAATTGAATATAAAGTACTATATTCCTCCTCCTCTCATTCCTCCTGCATAGTTTCTCCTACTGCTAGCATCTTCAATTAGTGTAACACATTTGCTGTGATGTATCTGCCATAAGTACAGGCTAATATTGATTGCATATCATTATTATTAACTGACATTTATAATTTACATTAGTGAACTCTTAGGGTTATACATTTTAGGAATTTTGGAAAATGCAAATGAAATTCATCCACCACTATAGCATCGAGCAGTATAGTTTCACTGCCCTACAGATCATCCGAGGCTCTGCCAATTCATCACTTCCTCTCCTGTTTTCCCGTTCCTCCACCCCACTCCAACCCTGGGGAACTTTAGCAATCACTGATCTTCTCATAGTCTCCATAATATTTTCTTTTCCAGAATGTCTTATTGTTGGACTGTCATCAAATTTTTCAGTATGTAGTATATTCAGATTGGACTTCTTTCACTTGCCAGTATGCATTTAAGGTGTCCCCATGTCTTTTTGTGGTTTGATAATGTATTTTTAAAATTAATGATGAGTAATATTCTAATGTATGGATGTGCCCATCAACTGTTGAAGAACATTTTAGTTGTTGTTTCCAAATTTGGGCAACTATGATTAAAGTCATTCTACATTTTGTGTGTGTGTGTGTGTGTACGCAGAATTTTCTCATTTTGAAGTTTAGCAATAGAAGCAATATTTCCAGGTTTCTACAAATTCTTTTCCTTTCTTTCTTTCTTTTTTGAGATGAGGTGTTACTCTGTAGTCCAGTCTAGTTCCAAACTCACCGATGTAGCCCAGGGTGGCTTTGGACTGAAGGCAACCCACCTGTCTCATCGTCTTGAGTGCTGAGATTCCAGGCATGTGCCACCATGCCCAGCTTTATGTGGTGATGGGGAATCAAACTCGGAGCTCTTGGCTTGCGACGCAAGCACTATAATCACTGTGCCATTCCTCCAGACCCCCGAATTCTTACACTTGTTCTTAGTTGTCCACCAAGCATAACATGTCAGAGATTAAGGTCATAGTTATGTCCAGATTTTCTGAGGGCAGATCACCAACAGAGCAAGATGTGTCATTATAAGATACAACCATTGTGAAGGAGAGAGAATCTCAGCTTGCCCAGAGGGGACAATACCCTTGGGGCCTCTGGCCCATGGAACTCTCACTTCTGTGCCAAGTCACTTGGAGATGTGCTTGATGTAGACAACATTTATCTTCTGAAGCCAGGCCCTAGTGTTTTATTCCATTCAGGCTGCTGCAACAGAAGTTTATGGACTGAGTGACTTACACAACACACCATTTATTTCTTCAGTTCTGTAAGTTGAAAAATCCAAGATCAAAGTGCAGCATGATCTGCTGTCTGGTAAGGTGTCTGGTGAAGTTTCCAGATGGTGGTCTTCTGGGTGTTTCTTCACAAAGGCCAAGACTTCTTATTTATAAGGTACTAATCCTATCATGACAGCTCCAACCTTATGATATAATTAACCCCAAAGATCTCATCACTTTGGAGATTAGGATTTCAACCTATGAATTTTGTGGGGAGACAAACATTCAATCCATAAAATCCAGCTAGTTACTGCTCACACAGCTACTCTTAACATCTTTACAGTTGTGTTTTTAAACCCTTTCAGCCTCAGGGAAATCGTCAAGAACCTTGTTTCCTATTAAAAAGAGGCTCTTAGTAATTAGAACCATCTAGTTTAGAGTTCTTCACTGCTTCCTTGTCTATGTTAACTTGATGCCCTCGTGACCTCTACAAAAACTTAAAATGTATTGGGAGTTTTTCTTCCAATAATTGCAGAGGTGATCTGTCTGCTCAGGTTTTACTCTAGGCAACTTCCTTCCTAATCACTTTGTAGTGTTTCTGTCCTGTCCTTATCTCAGTACTAAGTACTTCTGATCCAGTTTCTAGTCACCTCAATGATGTCAAGCAGAGAAGAACTGAAAAGGGCTTAGGGGTAGACTAGGAGGTGTGAAGCTTCAAACTGTCTACACTTGCTTTAAGGAGGCAGTCACATAGTTCACCTCAGATGCGCAAAAGCAGGGTGCCAAGTCACTTTTAAGCCTTTTTCCTAGCATAGTCCCCCACTTAGAGTGGTTTCAACACCTACTGGAAATTTTCTCATCACAAAATTGACAATTGGACATTCCCTGCCAGAGGGTCCACTTTTTAGTGTTCTCGTGGACTTCCCACTTCACACACCAGCTCAAGAAACTCTTCTTGATATCTGTGTCAATGAAGTGGGCTTCTATCAGCCAGGCCTCTCACCCATTCCCTACTGTGTTCAACTTCCTATGAAATATGATCAACATTATTTAATATGATATTTCCCATTAAACTGCTCATTAAAACTCCAGGAATGGAGTCAACATTGTATTTGTCAAGGACACTATAAGGCCTAGAGGAGTTTGTCAGACAGAGAGATCAAGGTGGGAAAACTGTAACAGGAACAAGGGCTAAAATCTTGGCCATCCAGAGGAAGAAGAAAGAAGTGAAGGTGAAAAAGACACAAGGGTGTGTGAACTAAGCAAGGCAGATTAAGTATTGTGTTTTACATACCAGAACCTCTGAGGATACTAAAGTAAGGAAGACTTGTCAACCCGTGAGATCTGGTTTGCAATGACAAATAGCTCTCCCTTTATCACTCAAATAGCAGCACTGAGTTTGAGTGGGGAGAAAGTCATTGATAATCCTATCTCCAAGATACTCTGGAATCAGACTTGCCCTGCTTTGTAAGCAGAATTAGCAAGGCTCTAATTCTGGTGCTTGCAGGGTACCTGCCATATTTGCCAAGCCACACTTGAAAGGGATTTATATGCCCTAGTTCAGTCATCTCTAATTTAAACAGTTCAGGGAAGCAAGAGGAATTAAGTGTCTTGTACAGAGACAGGAGGCTATTAATTTCTTCTTTCTATGCTGGGAATTGATCTTAGGGTACCATGCATGCTAAGTAAGCACTCTGCCACTCAGCTATATCCCCAGCCCTGCAAGGCTAGTGATAGTCCAAGCTTCAGTCCCCTGATTCCAAAGCCTGTTCTCCTGCTCTGTGGGTAGTTTGAATTCAGCTCTTCTGCTCCCCTGATGAAAACCTTCCTTCTACTAAGAAAACATTCCTGCCTTGATATTTTGTAATTATGGATGTGTTCCTTCATCTAAACCCTGTTTTTTGGGAAATTTTCTGTCAAGAAGAGTTAACCATTAAAAAGTTTGTCATCAGTATAATGCGTGAAAGAACATACTTATGAGAGAATTGGCTGCAAGGAAATTTTGACTATGAGCAGGTAGGATTGGGGGTAGTCATAAAGTAAAAAGAAGGGGTCAGTCGATAAAGGGAAAAAAATCAAAGTAGCTACACATGGAAGGGGAGGCTGAGAGTGAAGGTACCTTTGCGTACTTCTCGAGTATTTGTGAGCACAGGGCAACCTGGGAGGATGCCCTGCCCATCCTGGCTTCTCTGTCACGGCACCACTCACAACCTGAAGTGTCAGCGAGTAGGAAGGAGCTGGAGAGCCTGGACTGGCCACGGTGAACACGGGAGGGAGGGCAAGTGGGGTGGAGACAAAGAGGAAAGTAACTTTTTAAATAAAAATGATAAGTGATGAATAGAATGGCTAATCCTGGGGAGCCCTGAGAATGCCGCTCCGCCGAGCAAGGGCCTCTCTTTTTTCCACTTTGCTTTTTCTTTTCTTTTTAATTTTCTTTTATTTAATTTCGCTGCAGCACATATAATCAATTACAGGCTGAATCGGGATAAAGGGAGGGGAAGCACTTTAATTCATAAATCAATTTTATACGGTCATCAGTCAGGTTGTGAATGCAAATACCTCTGTCGGTTTAGGTTATTCAGAATTAATTGACTCCCACCGGGTTGGGCTGCAGATGGAGAGGAGTTTTCTCACAGTCTCCTCGGGCCCAGCATGGAGGCCGACAGCTTCCTCCCGCCCCCTCTGGCCCTCTGGCCAACCCCCTCTTCTCCTTTACCCTCTGGGCCCCAATCATGGAGATGATGGGGGTGGGCGTCCCGCAAGATGATGGGTGGATAAGAGCCCAGAAAGACTGTCTGAAGCGGGAAGGGGATGCACAGAAAGATGAAAGCCCCCCAAACAAACCCTCTCCAGCCCACGCCCTGCAGAGACACCTTTATGTGATTAGAAATGCTTAACTTTCAAGGGTCTGCTTTTAAGTTCTCTTGAGCTTCTTAAATAAGAAAGAAAAAAGAAAACAAACAAAAAAGCCAGAGCCCCTGGGCTAAGGCTAAAGGGATATCATTCAGAAACCACTAGGGTGCACAGGGGTTGGTATGGCTGCCAGATTTGAGCAACCAGGGAGCAGACCAGGACAGAGAGCTAATTGCTCTGCCAGGCAGTGCCCAGCGGAAGTGTGAGGTCCCTGCCCAAGGGTCTTAGGCCAGTGGCCAAAGAGATGGCTCAGCTGTGGCTGGCATCACAGGATACAGAGAGAATGAGTCACAGCCTTCCCCGTTCCAAAGGGTTGACCCAGGCTGTCCTGATGGGGTTGCACCTGTTTCCTAGTTTAGGGTCCTCTAGCCGCAGAAATGCATTCTCATGTGGAACAGACACACCCATCCACCCATGCATTCAACATACTCTGACCTCAACTCTTCCAATTTTTTACCCTCCGCTAAATATACTTCTGTGTTGCTCCAAATCCAATATATCTTCGTGGTTTTCAACACCACCCTCCCACATGAGAATCACCCAGGGAGTTTGCTTTGTTTTGTTTTTCTATTTGTTTTTTCATGCTGATGGCCAGGGCCAGTCCTAAAATACTGCTCTAAGTGGTCTAGAGGGGAGCCTGGGGAGTTGGTGTTTTTGAGTAGAGTACAAGTGAGTCCAATGTTCAGCAAATGTTGGAACCACTGAAGCCTTTGAGGCTCTGGTAAGCAATTTGAAAAACCCCTCCTAACCTCCACAGACCGCCCGCCTTTCCTTTCCTCTCCACAACCTGGGAGTTTCTCAAAGGGTCCCAGATTACAATTACATTAGACAAAAACAAAACACATGGAAGATAAATTAATTGATTCATTAATTTAAGACAATCTATATTGTAGAGTCCTTGGCACCCAACAGATAACATGTAGTAAAATTTTTGAAAAAAAAAAATTCTACAACTTACACAAACTCCCAGTAACTCCAGTGGAAATTCTTGCTAAAGCAAAGCGCCAAGATATTTTGTTCTGTCTTTATTTAAACCCAAATCCTAGCCTGCCTGGTGTGCATCACAGTTTGCCTTGATGTAACTGTTGGACGTTTGTGGCTTTGACAAAGAGCTCTCCCGAGAGACCAAAACCTGAACAGAGAAGTAAAGAGGAAGTGATCCAGGTGACAAACGACCCGAAAGTCTGCATATTCCAAACACAAGGCCTTAACCCATACAGAACCTTTTAAAAAATCAGACATAAAATTCTTATGCATTTTAAACCAGCATTCAAATTATCTACCCCAGTGTTAAATAGAGTTGCCTGTGTGCAAATATGCCATATTTATTTATTTGAAAAAGTTAAGAGGAATTCTCCAAAATGCTCCTCTAGTCATTCATTTGTGTCACCACGTTATTGGCAGCAATAAAACTGCCTTCCTTTAAAACTCCATGCTTAAGTGTCTTTCGCAAACCAGCCTAGACTTCCTTTCCAAAGTCTGAACGTCTTAATGATGATTAAATGTGTGCTTTCTCTTGCTGTACTTAGCCAGCAGCAAAGAGAGATGTGGGGAGGGGCGGGCCAGAATGAAAGGGCACCTTGTTCACAGAGGCCCAGGTTTCTCGAGTAGATAATGTGGGACACCCACAAGCGGGGGAGGGTGAGGGAGGAAATCCTTAGATCATTAAGGCGGCCTGCCAGGGCAATTAAATACTCGAGCCTCAGAGGTAATGCGGACCAGCTTCATCACCTACGTTGGGCAAGACATAGACTATCTCTGTACTTTGGTTTCTTCCTCTTTAAAAATGGAAATATCAACAGAAGCCGCCTCAGGGTTGTCGAAAGGACTAAGACAAAGCACCTAGGACACTAAGCAGAAAGCAGGCTTAGTAAATAGTAGCACACACTTTGCCAGAGAAAGACTATGGATGAGTGGAGATCGGAGGGTCTGATCAGTACCCTCAAGAGCGTTAGCATCACCCAGAAACTTGGTAGAAATGCGAAATTTCGGTCTTGTCCCAGAACTACTCAACAAAATCTACAGTGGAACACAACAAGCAGGGTTCTTAACAAACGTTTTGGATGATTCCGGACTACAGTAAAGTCATAGGCCTGCTAGAGTAGGCTAAGGGCCGGAGGCTAGAGCTTTGGAGAGAACAGTGAGAATCTTTTCAGAGTCAACCAATTCAGGGTAAAGAAACAGGCTAAATTCAGTTGTCCGTAAAACTTCTAAGACAAAGATTTCTCACATGGTTGTGAACTTGGGGTTGGAAGGAAATTTGGAGGAACCTCAGCCTGGAGCATCCAGCTAAAAGATGGACATCTGACTCTCTCCCTCACCTCCCTACACTTCAAGGTGCAGAGCTGCCTCTACCACCCTTGCACCCCAAGACTTCAGAAAACTGTACCACCCCACCGCCTCACTTCATCGTCAGCTGAGAGCAGGAAACATGAGGTTCTTGTTCTATACTGCGCAGAGGGTAGCTCCACCAGGGCAGAAGTCCTAGAAAACCAGTGTCAGCCATATTGCTTTGAATTGCTAATAATATGTCTGCTTGGCTTTTCTCCCAAAGCAAGGATTCCTGATGATACAAATGGAGTGGGAGGAAGCAGTCCAAGCCATGGGACAAAAGAATTTGGAGGTATAACTCAGTAGTAGTGTTTGCTTGGCATGCCCAAGTGCTAGGTTTCACCCCGGGCACCACACACACACACACACACACAGATCACTCTTAAAAAGTTATACAAATAAGAAGAAAGGGGGAACTATGGGGTTTTCTAAGAGAAACAATGTATTCAGGTATGCAGGAGGCTAAAGAAGGAAAGGGAGAGGTAGGCAGAGGGTAAAGGTATGGTTAAGGTATTATGATTTTTACTTTCCTTTGCAAAGAAAAAAGAATGTCTTAGTTACTTTTTCGTTGCTGTGACTCAGTACCTGACACCCACAAATTTAGGAAAGGTTTATTTTAGCTGACAGTTTCAGATGGTCACAATCCATTCAGGGGGCTGGTAGCAATCAGAGTACAGGACAGAGGCAGAGGTGGAGGCAGCTTCTCAGGACATCACACACAGTGAGGCAAGCTGAGACCAGTTGAGACTAGTCCCAGTCCTCCAGGAAGGCAGGTGCAGCTTATGTATCCTTTCCGGTCTCCGCCCAGTAACTAGTCCCTCCTGCATCCAGGTGTGGCCACTACATCCCATTAATCCTAACTCATACGCCTTTAGTCTTAACTGTAATCCACCCCTCCAGACTAGACCCCATCTACCAACATCACATGGTTCCATAGACAATCCATCACATTAAGATACATGAGACTTTTGGGGGACACTCCAGATCCTAACCACAATATTGGGTAATATGTTTTTCTCACCTGGGATAACGTTTATGACTGACACTCCTTAACAAAAGACTTGATAAGCAAAAAGCATACCAAGTTAACTTCAATTTTATGAGACATTGGAGATTTCAGAAATGAAGACTCCAAGGCTTGGTGAAACTTCATTTTTATGTTTAGGCTTAATATGGTGTGGACAGTCATACAGAAATGTGACTGGACAAAAGGATATATGATTCTGATAAGCTAAGGAAACGTAACAATGGCCGTTCAGATTCTTCTTGGCATATGCCTTTCCTCCAGGTCAAGGGCAGGTCACTTGCCATGTGAGGGTCCTGTGGCTACATTCAGAGAGGAAAGTCAGAGAATTCTGTTGTGGCTAGTTCTTGTGTGGAAAGGCAGGAAATGGCCAGAGAGTGACCTTGTTGCTTCTGCAACTTTCTCCATTCTCAAGATGCCCTACTTTGGGGCCCATTGTCCTCACCGCAGTACCTTTGACAAACAATACCGAGCACCTACTGGGTACCAGATACTCTTCTAGTCTCTGGATATCTGTTCTCAAGGGGCCCTTTACCAAAGATGGCAAGAGAAAGAGAAATTGGCATATCTTTACCTCAAAATGACATCTGAAGAGAGGAAGAGAACAAGCTAGCTAGAAATGCTTCTTTAAACAAATTCAACTCAAATTTGAGATGTCAGGTTCAGCCAACAGCTGGAGTATAAATTATCTACTTCATCTTTTTTACACAAACACACACACACAAGCGTGCACACACTCACACGCACACATGTCAGCAGCAAGCATGTCCTCACTCGTTGCAGGGTGAAGGATGGGCCTACTAGCCTCTGGCTCTGCGGTCCTTCAGTTTTGGTCAGACAGGCATTTGAAGTTAAATAAAAAAACATACCCTCGCGGTTTCTGGCACATAAACCAACACCAACCGAACCTTTTTTCAATGAGGTCAGGGAAAAGGAACCCAGCGAACACAGGTTTAATTTCCTGTGAAATGCACAAGCACTTAGAAGCTGAGAGGGAAGCAGGACTAGACAAAGGCATTTTGGGTTTTATCTCACGGGGCACATAAAACCCTTTTGTTCTGTTTTTCAAAGCCCCAGGCCCGCTTGGTCTCGCCCACCCTTGACATGCCCCTCCATCTCCATCGGAGCCTCTGCCCTCCACCCTCACCTACCCACCCCTTAAATTGCCTCTTTCCAAGGAGAGAAGTCACAGCAACTTTATAGTTAGGTGGTGCGGTGCACTCAGGTTCGGCCCTAGTGGTCGCCTTCCCAGGTTCTTGTCCCGCTTTCACATTTCCTGTATATGTGAGTGAGGCCACAGCTACCAGGGCAGGAAGGGGACTCCATGGAGCCACTTTGTGCTTTCTGTACATCACCCACTGCCAGAGTCCTGAGATCTGCTCACCTGCCCCGCTGCGGGAAGAAGCAGGCTTTCCTTGCCCCTACGGTCTCCGCTGCTATTTATTCCCCAGCTCAGTTCTAAAGAGCCAAATGAATTTTGCAGAAAGACTACAGCTTGCTTGCCAGGCCCCAGGTAATAATATGAAAATAATTGAGAGAGCAAAAATCCCAGAAGCCCCTGGGTGTCATTTTGCAAACTTCTATTCTGGGCATCCTTCCATGTCCAGGGTTATTCATGCTTCTTTTCTTTGTTCTTGGCCATCTTCATCCTCCTCTTCTTTCTCTGTACCTTTCCAGAAGCGTAAGCTAAGCCATGTGTGTCTGCGATTCTGAACAAAGTCGATTTCATTTCATTTTTTTTCCATTTCTTAGACAAAACACAACCTGGCTGTAGCTGGAGGCAGCTGGCATTTCTGTGCTTGTTTTAATGCATGGTCCCTTTCATGAAACCCAGGGCAGTTAATAGGGGTGGGGGCAGAGGCAAAAGGGGAGGAGGGGTTAGAGAGGCGTGAACCTTTACACCCGAAGTGGGCTTCAGAAGAATTTACAGCCTGTCTTTTCTGGGGACCGTTAAGGTTTTATTGCCCTAGTACCAGCAGTTACAATGCTCCACAGAACTCTGAGCTGAGCCTAAGCCAAGGGTCCTGCAGCTCTGGAAAGCTGGCAAGAAGTCAACTCCTCTGCAGTGCTCACTCCAGGAACAGAGAGGGAGCTAGCTTAAGTGGGAGGCAGGTTGGTGGAAAGTTAAGTAGGGCATCATAAAGTCACCGCTTAGGCACGGCAGTCAAACAGGGCTGGCTTTCCACTATTTACTAACTCAGGGCATTAAATAGGTAATTTAAATACTTCAAGGCTCAGTTTAGCCATCTGTAAACTGGAAATGATAATACCGCATACCTTATTGGATCACTGGGAGGCATGAATAACACAAAGCCTGAAACGAATTTGGCCCAGCAAAAGCTTACTAGATACTATTTTATATTAAGGTACTGAATACAATGGCACACAGCCCAGAGCAGATTGGAGCGGAGACAGCACCCTTTCTCCAACCATGAGAGTGCACGGAGACGAGGCGCACTTTTTTCCCTCACTCTGAAGACTCCCTCCTGTTGCCACTCTCTTACCTCAGCCTGCCGGACACCTTGAGTATGTGGGAAAACAAATAAAAATAAGAAAATAAAATAAAAAGGACAGCAAAAGCAAAAGAGATTGAGCTGGAGCCATACTTGGAAAAATGATATGCAAAAGAAAGCTAAATACAAGAAACAAGCGTGGCAATTGCCAAAGATGTGAAGAAATTACGCAGCTGGACACAGGCTGAGCAGGAAATGTGGAGGAGGGGCGTAGGAGTCTAAAAACGTGTAGAACTGGTTTGCTGTCAAACACCTTCCCTAGGGAGGTAATGGTTCCTGAAAGCCATGAACTTTATAGAAAGGAATCTAAACAAAAAACCGAATCTTCCAGAAGAAGTCACAACCTTACTGTATATTTCCTGTGAGTTCTAATTTCTACCACCCAACTCTCACTGAGCCATTGATGAATGTCGCAGACCTACCCTTCACAGTCTCACATGCGTGACTTTATATGACCCTTCAGGTGATCCTCAACACCGTGGCTGTGCACAAGGGAGGGTGAAATTATCTTGAGCCCAGAGCTGGGTCAGGGTGAGGTAAATACTTGCTGAAAAATGAGTGAGTGCGTGAATGAATACTGTGGTGTGCTTGAGGAGGGCCTACATCCAAGCTAGCAGGAGGGCTAGCGCATTAGCTGGGCTCCTCTCTGGGGACATGAAATGGTCTGGAGTTATTTAATGGTAGTGGCTATACAACTTTGTGATGTACTAAAACCCAGTCAATTGTATATTTGAAAGTGGTAAGTTGTATGATGTGGGAATCATATCTCAATAAAATAAGCTTAAAAGCACAAGATCTAGCCACGGAGAAACAGTCATGACTAACACTTCTCCCATTGTACTCTCGACGTTGAATCCCCTTCTCACCCTTCTGTCCCTTCTCAGAGCCAGTCATTATCTTAATTTTTTTTCAAGCTTTCCTTGGATTTTCAGGGCCTCTAGAAATCTGCATGAGACCAAGGATGACTGGATGTCATAGGAGTGAAGTGCACGAATAGGCAGGACTCTGTTTCTTCTTGAATGTTTTCTTTCTCGGGGGGGAGGGAGGTACTGTGACTTCACATCCCCAGAAGCCCATCTTTAAAGCCTGTTTTGAAAGAGGATCTCCCTAAATTACTGAATTGCCTAACCTGGCTCAAAGCTGTGATTGTCCTGCCTCAGCCTCCTAGAGTGCTGGGATTCCAGGCTGAGCCACAGGACCGGGCTTCTTCTTGAACACATCTGTCGAGATGTGCAAACTTTTCAAGCATGAACCGACCTCAAGATAAAATCTCTTTCCCATGATCTCAGCCATCCAAGCCTCGGGAAATGCTAGGAAACGTGTCACTGAGGATCTGTTAGCCTTGCAGTGTCTTTCAGCCTCCCAGACAGTCTCGGACATTTACAATCTAGCAATCGATCCTCCTGGTCCAGTATCTTCCTCTCGGTCAAAACCTGCTTCCCCTGACACACTTACAAGGGCATAAACAATGTCCTAACGTTGAAAGTGGCTGTTTTCTACGAACTCTTCAGCTTTCTAAGGTCCTGTGGCTAACTTGAGCAGAGCAAAATTCCCACAGGCTTTCATGTGGCATTCATTTCAGTTACTTGTTTAACACCAGCAAAGAAATCTCCTGAGTCTTAAGAACCATTTGACACAACTGAAACAGACTGTGAAGCCAAACGGGATCTTAGGTTTGGGGATAGGCATCTGCTCTATCTCTATACAGTAAAGCAGAAATGAGTTCATGTATCACGTCTGTGTCCCGTTCAGAGATTTCTGCATCCCATTCAAAGCACGGGGCCAAATACTGCGTCCAAGGAAAGCACAAAAAGCTGGCTAACTTGCATTTCACATTTCGTCTTCAGTTTCCTATTCTGAGATGAATAAAACTGTGAAAAACTGCAACGCTACTAAATCAAACGTAATCATGAATCTAAAAAGTGACTTAAATCCTCATTCATTCTGGGTTTCTATTTAAACGAGGAGGTAGAAAGTTCGTTTCGTGTTTATGAGAGCTTCTGAAAAAAGCTTCCCTAATTGTTCCACCCATCTTGTCACGATCCACTGAGAACTCGTAGCCAAACCAAATAAGCCTACTAAGTAGATGGAGCCTACTAAGTTGAATCCAGTTCTTAACCCTAAGCCCCTCATCACTATATTTTTGCAATTGATAGGAAAACGTTTATGGAAGGAAAACTTCACAATAGGATATCAGGTTGTTGTGGTTTGGCTCCAGAGTGCCCCCGAAAAGCCTCACATACCTATGGACACTGTGTAGTGGTGGGAGGTGGGACATGGCTGGAAGGGGCAAATGCTTGCGGCTTGACCTGGAGGAGCATGTGCTGGTGCCACCCTTCCTCCCAAGCTTGTCTGGCTTCTGCCATGCTGCTGTGCGGATCTCTGCCGCTGGAGCACTGGCTCCGGCTCTGGCTCTAGCTGTGGCCCACCATGTGATCGAACCATTTTCCAGCTGCCCACCTGTGAATGGACTGAGACCGTCTGAAAGTGAGAGCTGAAGTGAAACCTTTCCTCTCCTAATTTGTCCAATATTGAGTCACAGTGAAGAAAAAATGTGGACCCTTCCCCACAGAGGCTGTTTTTCAGTTGAGGTTTTCACTTTCCTCAGACCAAGTGGTTAATATATTTCATTTTTCTAAAGTGAGAAAAGTTAGGTACACTCCTTCTTCTTCCTAAAGAAGTCCTGGCTTTTTCCATTTATGAGCATGTGAAGGAGCCAATCATTCAGAGTCATCTCATAGCTCCAGCCAATCACCGTAAGCTATCTCACTGCTCTACCCTCCCTTTGTTCTGAATCTATATAGGGAACCCTCTGAGACACACTGATGCGATAACTGGTTGGATTCCCTCATGGCTCCTCTGCCTGAAACTTTTGTCTTTCTTTCTTTCTTTCTTTCTTTCTTTCTTTCTTTCTTTCCTTCTTTCTTTTGTTCATTCTTTTCCTTTCATACTTTCTCTTCTTTTCTTTCTGAAACCAATTAAATGAATTTCTACATTAAACAAACTTTTAATTGCTGTACTAAATAAATATAACAGATAAGTATATTACACATAAAGCAATTGATATAATGGCATACTTAGTTATATCAGAATTTTTTAACTTTAAAATTGTTTACTCATATTTCACTAATTGCTAACATTTTGCCAGATTTGATTTATCATTTTGTCTACCTATCCATCCATAAGTTGATGTGTACCTATTTTTTAAACTTTTATACCAGTTCTCCAGATTTAATATAATTATCATGTTGTACAAACTAATATATTATTAAAATAATAATTATGGGGAAAGGTTCAGAGATTTTGAGGCAGCTGGTGCTGTTTTAAAAGAATACCATTCAAATGATTCAGGTAACAATCTATTTTTTTGTTACACTTTCTTTTTAGATGCTTCCTTTCCTCCATGTTTTTTGGTGCTTCTTGTCTCTCTCTGCCTCTCTCAAAGATTCCTACAAGTATTTTCTGCAATGCTGGGCTAATGGTCACAAATTTCTTTAGGGATTACTGGTCATGAAAAATTTTTACTTCAATTTTCAGGGATAATTTTGCTGGATACAACAACCTGGGTTGACATTTGCTGCCTTTTAAAGCTTGAAAGATCTTGTTTGAGGCCCTCCCGGCCTTGAAAGTTTGCATTGAAAAATCTATGGTAATTTTAATGGGTTTGCCTTGGTAGAATATGTCTGTTTTTTTCTTGCTGCTTTTCATATTCTCTCTTTATGTTTGTATTTCTGAGGTTTTGATTATGGTAAGTCATGGTGAGTCTTTGTTGGTTGAGGTTATTATTGTTCCATAAGATTCTTGTACCTGAAAATCAACTTCTTTTTCTAGGTTTTGAATATTTTCTTTCATGATTTTAGTGAATAAAATTCTTTATACCTTTGGTGCTGTCTTCTGCTCTTTCTTCCACACCCATAATTCTGAGATTAGTTCTCTTTGAATCAACCATCAGCTATTATATCCAGCTACTTTGCTCATTTCTAATTTTGGAGTTGTGCATAATTATGGCATTTGTTTCCTCAGCATTGTCTTCAGGGTCTGAAATTCTGTCCTCACAATGTTTTGAGTCTAATTTCCCTGCTTTCAAATGTATTTTTCATATCCTTAAACTTCAGCTAGATTTCTTTTAAAAATTTCCACTTTTCTATTAAAATGTTCCTTCATATCTTACACATCCTTATTTACCCCAGCCAACTTTTTGTTTGTGGCTTCTACATGCTCAGTGAGCTTTGTCTCTAGGAGGACTACTATTTGATTAGTCCAGTGGCCTCTACAGTGTGTTGTTCACCCCCATCCCCTAGCAAAATTCTCCTCCTGTCCTGACTTCCCTCCCCACAGGGTGAGGCTCGCCAGTCTTGGAGGTGCTCCCACTACACCTGAGCCATTCAGGAGGTCAGCGGCCTTTCTCTCCTCTCCACAACAGTCTCTTATGCCTGTTTCTTCCTAAGCACTGTTTAAGAGTGACCCCCCCCCAAAAAAAAAAAAAACAAAACAAAACCCTGATGCACTCTTCTGAGCTTTCTTTTACTCCACGTAGTTCAGCCTTGGGCTTTTTTTTTTTTTTTAATGGCTCCTGCTTATGCCATTGCCTTTTATGGCTGCCAAGCACTGCTTCTGATCTAGGCTCCAGGGGAGCTTGCATTGCTTTTGTAATGGGCACTACCCGTAGGCTCATTTTGTGAAGGCTGGGGCTACTAGTTGCTGTCAGTTCTCACTTCTTCAGGATCTGCCCTTACCTTGGTCTGAAGTTCTGAGCTCTGAACTTTCCTCTGTGTGTGGATGCTGGCAGCTCCAGGCCAATCTCATTTGGCCTGGGTTGATTTCCCGAACTGTCGTTTTTCTCCACTTCCTATATGCCTTTGGAATTTCTGACCTTCCTGTGGCCTCCTTTCAATTTGGGGGTTCTCCTATCACTCCTATCTCTGTCAAAGGTTCCAGGAACCTGGCAGTTTTTCCACCATCTGTGGATGCTGGTGGATTCCAGTCATTCACAGTTGGCCTGGTGTGGTTTCCTGAGCTGCTGTCACCCCCCCCCCCCCACCAACTTCTGATGTTACTTTGGAATTTCTGATCATCCCCTGTCCTCCTTTCAATTTTGGGGGTGCTCTTCCTTGTGCTAGCTACATTGAACAGGTGTTTTTTGACTATATTCTCAACTTTTTAAGCGGGTTCATGAGGAGACATTGTGTAGCTCTGGAAGCTCTGTTACTTGGCCGCCATCTTGACCAGAAGTCACACCTTGTTTATCATTACACTCCACGTCATCATTAACCTTGTCATCATTATCATCATCAACATTGCCATTATCGTCTCTAGCACTGTGTAGTTTAGATCTACTTTTAAAAAATGAATTTCTGATGTCATAAATTCAATAAAAAAAGAAAGAAAAATTGGGCCTGGTATGTAGCTCAGTGGTTAAATGCTTACCAAGCATATGTTAGGCCCTGGATTCTATCCCCATTATAAAAAATAAATAAGTGGATAAAAAAGAAACAAGCAAAAGTCTGCTTTCTCCTTCCCCACTTACTGATGGTGTTCTGAAACCTGAACACTCACCTTAGTATATGAGCTGCTGAAGCAAACCCTTGAAAGTTAAGACAAACTAAACTTATCCATATTTGAAGGAAGTGAACTATCTGAGAATATCAGGGCTTTTCCATCTACTCCTGCCCTGAGCAGCATCTGCTTCATGCTCATAAAGCAGGTCTTATTATGTGCTATCTCACTTTTTAAATCACGCTTGCTCAGTCAACTGTTTATCATGTTGGGGTCACGCTAATCCTTCAGTTTTTTTTATTGTTACTCCTGTCACTGTGTGCCACTCACATCTTACCCCACTTTCCACGGGCAATAGATATTAACCTGAGTATGTGTGTTTTTATTAAAATAAGTGAATTGTAAGACAACATTTTTTCACATTTTAATTTTTAAAATCAAGATTCATCTTACAGTCGATAAATCACAGATGAATTGGTATTACTTTTTCATTCTTAGTGGCACATAAAATGATAGCTGATAGTACAATAGATGACATTTAGATGTGATGAAATATTGCATCTTAATTCTTAATTTACTTTTCTGGTGTACCAACTAAGACCATACATGTTGATATGGAACACTGTAAATGTTTCACTGAGTTAGGATATGTAGTACCAAATTAGTGAATCATAAGGTTTTTAAATACTAAAGTGATTAGGGAGAGCCAGAGTATCTCTAGAATAGCTACAATAGCTTCTCGGCCTTTTAGCTAAGCTCAAGTGTAGTACCTGTTCTTATCAGTTTAGTGTCTATAATAGCTACAATTTTGTGTTCCTGTCAGCATCACATAAGGGTCCTATGTGTCCCCCTGCCTCAACAGTTAGCATTATCCAGTTTTCTTTTTTACTTTGCATATGAGAAAAGAGAAATTTGCATTTTATTAAGAGATGTAGCTAGTGCTACTAAAGCCTGGACTAGACCAAGATGCCTCTGTCCATACAGATGAGCTATCTGGTTCCTTAATCTACATTTTTCAGTCATTTAGGACTATCTCTTGATGTCTCTGGGCACCAGCATTATTATTCCTTAGGAAAGTAGCAGCATTTGAGGATGTCCAGGGATCATTTCAAATCTATTATTGTCAAGCTCTGAATACTGTTTAGTTCATCAAAAGTGGTGGCATCCAGTGGCGTCCAAGTGCACTCATTAGTTTGAAGATGGTGTAAGTAAAAGCTCTTCTTTATACTTTTTATCTAACTGACAAGAGAACCTGATGAATAATCATGCTATCTCTTCCCATCTAAGCTGCCTTCTATTCTGGTCTCTCTGCCCTCAACTGAGGCAACATGCAGACTATGGACAAGGCCTGCATGTACTTTTGCAAAGCCAAAGAGCATGATGCATCAGGCTGTGTGCCATTCTAAAAAGTAGTACTTACCCTCCTTTCACTGAGATGACATCCACTCAAGTGAACAGCAGACAAAGATTTACACTCATTTTTTTTTTCTTGACTATGGATGGTGAACTGAGAGATGAAGTTGGGAATTGCATTGAGAGACTTCTAGCTGAATTCTCTCACTTTGATTGTTTTTCTGTCCATTAGATAAAGTCCCATTGTCTCCTGGGTTACAGCCAACAGGCTGACAGAACCATTAGTGTATGCGCACACCAGCTTCACAGGGCTCCTGACAAATTCCTAATGGAGACATGACTTTCTTGGACCTCACAAATGCAAAGCCCTCAGACCTTTACCATGTCACCTTTTTGTCAGCTTTCCAAACCTCAGAAATCTGAGAGGCTGTATTTTTTGGCTGAGTTTCAACTCTTTTTTATCAGCAAGAAAGAGATGAAACACACTACCATACCACTCACTGTGGAAAGAGATGTCGCCCCTTCTCGGCTCAAGCCCACAGAGCTGATGCCTTGTGTCTTTATTTTCTGAGCTCCCAAGGTCCCAGTCTAGGCACCTAGTACACCTACACCTCAGCATTTTAGTCACAATAAGAATTGTTACTGACAGACACTCAAAAAGATCTTTTTGTAACTCAAACATCTTGGTAATCTAAGCAAAGGTTACTCTGTGGGCTGTTGTGCGCTTGTCTTCTACTCAAGTCATCCTTACAGGCTCCTCATTCCTCCCTCAGTAGCCAAGCTGAGGAATTTATCCTCTCCGCTGTGGCCCAAATTTGCTTTCTGGGAATTTCTCCTCAGCCAGTTTACATCAACCGTGCTGGGATTAGATCGGAAATCCAGGATCAGCCCACACAGAATATCATTTTAGCTGAGCTACTGGAGAGTCACTTGGGGTTCCAACATGCCTGTACCTACTCTGCAGGGCCACGGCTAGGACACATCTGCACCACTCAGCTTACAGGGAAGTGCTTTTCTCTAGGGTTTATTGCTCCTCTTTAAAACTTTAAGTAATAACATGTTACAGTAGAATAAACAGAGTGCTGTGAAACCCCAACTTTATTGATCACACTAATGAACATCATAACCAGCCTCATATTGGTTCAGGCTAGGTTTCTTTTATTATCTGGGTTTTCTGATTTTAAAAAAATTGTGAGGTTGACAGCTATTTTCTAAGTTTAGAAAGGGTATACAAGAAAGAGTTTATGAATCTAATCAATAGAAAAAGCAAACCAAACCTTTGGTACAAGAAAAGATAGAGATTCAAATCTGATCAGACTAGTTTCGGGGAAAGGGAACTTGCTTGCCTGCTCAGAAGTTCGGTTTCCTCATCTGCAAGAATGAAGATCACTGCAACAACTTTATCACTGACTCTTACTTGAGTGGCACTTGGCATAAGGCAAATGAAAATAATAGGGAAGCAGTATCTATTAATGTTTAGGATATGTGGAAGGTTGCAGGAACGAACTAGGATAATGAAATGAGAAAAATAAGAAACTTGATTGGGGAGGGGATGGAGTATTACAGAGAGCTTTGACTTTGGAGTAGTAAGGAGCCAGGAACACAGTAGGATGAAAGCTTAGTAGCAGGTTAGCTGAGCTCCAGATAAGGTTGGGGCCTTTTAAGTGGGGTGTCTTCTGCTATAGTGAGAATGTGTCACATTGCAGTAAAGTTGAAGCCCAGCTTGTGACCTACTATTGAAGTTTGTAAAGAACCAATGTGAGTCACAGTAGCCAGTGAGTTGTTCTTATAAGAAGGACCATCTGACTCTTACTTGCCTGGAAACACAGCAAGCCCACGATTTAATTGCATGTTGAAGCAAGTGACTAAGTTCATGTTGCACCAAAGCCCCAAAACAGAAATGAAAACTAAGTTATAATGCTGTTCATGTATGTTGACTCAAAGTGCCAAGCACTGGCCTAAGGCGTTTAATGTGCATCACCTTCATCTTCGCAGCACTATGAGGTTTGCATTATTTTCCCTCGGTAAAGACGAGGAAAGTGAGGCTCAGAGAAGCTGAGTGATTACCACAGGTCACATAGCCAGTAACTGTCAGAGATGAGATTCATCTCAAGTTCTGACTGCCTGCAGGAACTATGTCGCTAGCCACTAAAATACACTCACTTCCTGCTGGTAAATAAGAAACATCACTTGTAGGTTTTATGTCAGTTATTTCTAATCTCTTGGATATTAGAAATGGAAGGCTGCAGCAGTGCAGCTTCTGTGGGAAAGATCTTGGGCCCCCTTCACCACAGTTCTTCCCCTTAGCCACATCTCAGCTCTAGGTCCACCTCTACCCACACAGCAGGCCCAGAGCCAAGAACCTAAAATCCTTATAAGGGCTCATAAGCATTTTAATCCATTATGAAATCAAAATAATGAGTGTAAATTATATCATTGGAAATGTAAAGGATAACATTTAATACTTTTCTGTACAGGCAGGAACATATAAAGACAAAAATACTTGGGGTTCATGAAAGGCATACTGTGGCCCCGCAAACTATCTTAAGTGAGCCCAAAAGCCACCCATCAACAGACAAATGGATACACAAACTGTAGTATTTATACACAATAGAATACTATGCATCTATAAAAATCC
The DNA here is from genome assembly GCA_004027205.1 of Ctenodactylus gundi. Lineage (NCBI taxonomy): Eukaryota > Metazoa > Chordata > Mammalia > Rodentia > Ctenodactylidae > Ctenodactylus > Ctenodactylus gundi. The sequence continues at coordinate 747,934 of PVKB01000015.1, forward strand.
AACAACGTGGAGGCTTTTACAGGCAAATGGAAGAAACTTGAGAACATCATGCTTAGTGAAGTGACTCAGAAGCAGAAGGTGAAACATCAAATGGTCTCTCTGATATGAGAAACCCAGATCACAAAATCTCATGGAACTTAAAGTGAAAAACAAAGTGAACCAGGTGGGTAGGGTGGGAAGGGAGGGAGGGGTGGGGAGGGGGAGGGACAAAAGGAGAGTGGGAAAGTCCTTGTCACCATGACAAGATACGTATGTGCACAAAATGCTCAACTTCATTGTAAACCTTAAATTTTGCATTTATACATATCAATAAAATGGGGGAAAAAACCCTGTGCATAGCACAGCCTCCTCTTTCACTCATTGGAAGAGCTGCATCACTCTAAAAACCTGTAAATAGGAAATAAATGCTTATTTTGGCAAGTTGTTCTTTTTGGTCAACATAAAACTGACATAAATATGTACAAGTATTTAAGATATACAAATGTGTACAGATACTTAAAGCTCAAAACACACGTGCCGTGTCCCAGAGTTGTATACCTTAGTGTGTCCATGGGCTTCTAAGGCCACCTCAGGAATTTAACAGCAAATGTGCCACACACACACACACACACACACACACACACACACACTCACACACACACACACACACACGCTCACACTCACACACAGAGCAACAATAAAACCAAAAGACAGGGAGCTACAAAGATCAAATCACCATCCATGAGCAGTTCAAAATTGAGAAATCCCAGATTTGGAGCCCACTCCACAGTAGGTAAACAAGGGGCAGGAGGGAGTAAGAAAAGGATAAAGCCGTGCAAACCGAACCAGTACCTTTGCTTTTCAAGGTCCAAGATCGGAGGGTTTATTAAGGATGGTTCTCAGTTTCTCAGTTATGCATCGCCTCCCCCCTTCAGGAATTCATTTTCTCAGCTTGGCAATAACATCAGATTTGATGCTTTTTAGTCCAGAGGATTGAGCTGGTAGTTCAGAGGTTGAAAGGGAAGAGATAAAAGCATCGTGAGGGCTTCATGGCTAAAATAAATAAAAATTTTTTCAAAAGTTTAGAAACAACTGAAAAGCCGGAGAACACCGCCCCCCTCCCAGCCCCCCTCTCTCATTGATGGGACATTTTTCACCTCTTTCCATCTCCTTCCACCATAGAATGTACTCAGACAAAGCAGTTGGAAGAAGAGGATTATTCACCCTGTTCTTCCAAGTCAAGTTATCTTTGATTAATTGGAGGTGAAAATGCGAAGGCTGGGCTCAACCTGGATGACCCTCCTACAGCAAAAGTTCCTTCAGGTCCTGTCTCTTTGGAATCAAATTCTAACCTTGTATCGATGGAAAACTGTACTTATAACAGGACTTTGGACCTCAGTACAGTTTCTGTAATATTCACTTGACTAGTGTTTAGGGACATAGATATTTCGGTCCACTGACTCATTCCTTGAAAATATCATGCTATCTTTTGAAATAAGAAGAATGGTGTGCCTAGATTGTGCTGCATGTTTTTTCTACAGTGAATTCATTTGATCTTCACAGTTTCATACATGGGCCCTGTGTTTACAGAAACAAAACACCACCGAAAAAGAAGTTGGAACTTGACCTTGTTAAATAATTAACTCAAACCTAGTAAATAGTTTAGATGGGATATAACTCATATCTGAAATTTGTATGTAATTTGCAGTTTTTTCTCATTGTTATTCATCATTTTGGTTTTTACCAAAATTTGACTGCTAGGAATTATATGATAATATGTTTTTTTGTACATAAAGCATTTCTCTCAATATTATTCCCCCCCCATTTTATTGATATATATATATATGCAAAATTTAAGGTTTACATTGGTTTCGGACATTTTGTGCACGTACATATCTAGTCAAGGTAACAAGACCTACCCCGTTTTCCTTCCAATCCATCCCCTACCCACTCCCACAACACCCCCCCATTGCCTTTATTTTTCACTTTAAGTTCTGCGAGATAATTGTGTCAATACTGTAAAATAAATTTACAGTATTAAATAGATGTTTGGATCAAGTACTTCCAATATTTTTTGGCTTTTGTTATGTAGCCATATTGCCAAAGTGAATTTTTAAAAATGTTTTGTTAACTTAAATGGGGAGTATAAACATAAAAATAACCTATTTTTCTCACTTTTTTTGCAACACTGTGTCTTCAATGACCTTGTTTGGCTGCTCTGTGTTCCCCGTTCCATGTTCAAGGGCAGAGGTTCATGGGAATTCCAGCTAATTCCATCTAATTCTGCAGCAATCTGGAGATAAGAACTTGCTGAATAAGAACTTGCTGAGTGGGCTCCACACATTTTCATTACCTTCCACCTTGTCTCCTATCTACTGGTCAGTACCTGTAAGTCTACCATTAGAGACTCATCTTTTTTGGTTTAAGGCTTAACTTTTTCTCAAGTGCCCCCTGGGAGATCGCTATTTTAAATGGCTATAAGCTGTTTATATGGTATTGTGAAAAGGAACTAGTTTTTTGTTTTGTTTTTGAGCCCAGGGCCTTTGCACTGAACTGCATCCTCCAACCTTTTTTTTTTTTTTTTTTTTTTTTGGTTTTGATACAGGGTCTCCCCAAGTTGCTAAGCTGTCCAGATTGGGCTCAACTTTTGATGACTGATGATACTTCTACCTCAGCCTTCTAGAATGCTTGGATTCCAAGCATGCCCCACCACACCCAGCTGAGGAATCAGTTTTAAGAAAGGAAGCTAGTGATTAGAGTTCTAAGGGGCCAAGAGGATGGAGGTCAGAAAGGGACTGACATCCAGACAGCCAAGAAGGTGGACATGGATTTAGTCGTGTTCGGGAGTCTTTTTCTCCTCACAGATCCAAAGTACACTCTTACCTTTCCACTTCAGTTCTGAGGCATGAAAAGGTAGTTTTCATTTACTCATTCAATTATTCTACAATTTTTTGACTGCTGGCTATGATAGGGACAACATAGTAAGCGCTGGAGAGGGCCACATCAGTGAACAAAACAAAGTCTCTGTCCTAAAGAGGTTTATATTTGAATGAGAGGCAACACACACACACACACACACACACACACACACACTCACACACACCTATATGATATCAGGAAGTAATAAATGTTATAAAATGTCTCTGAAGAAAATTGCCAGAATCCAGAATTACTTCCTGGGCTGAGATAATTTGCAGGCCCAAGGGCTTGGCAAATACATGGGAAATTGGAGGATATGGCATAAAAATAAAATTATAGACAAAGCAATCACTAGCATGCTATTTTCTGATTTACTAGAAAGTACCTGAATCTTCCTCTACTCCCCCAAGAAAGACCCATGAGTTTAGTCATCTGCTCCTTTGCTTTAAGAATGTGAAAGGTGTGTCTGGATACCAAGTTGTGGTTCTGTGTCTACATAAGGTTGTCACTGCTGTGTAGACACAATGGCTTATTACCCTGCGTCCAGGTACATACTTATGGTTCTTTGTTTAGGTACTGTGTTTGTTGTGTGGGCCCATACAGTGTGATTGTCCTATATCAAGGGCAACAGAGTTCTTAAAGACTTCCCTCCGAAAAGTGCCTGTGGTGGAAGAACTGGATTAGAAAGCCCAGAAAGATGAGGCTTGCCCTAACCCTTTGCAAAAGTTGGGCCAAACGCTTTAACTGCTCAGCCCCGGGCCTCAATTAAGCCCAATTAAGCAAAATGGGAAGATTAGACTCCAGGCAAAAGGTCTTCCTGGTCCCGTTCAACCCTAGCCCTCTATTTCTACGCCAGCTAGCACTTCTGCCTGTGAGACCTCCAAGTACACAACAGAATTAATCCATCAGCTCAGCTGCGCCGTGAGAGGGAGGGGGGCCGGAGGAAGTATCAATGATACCGCACTCCAGTGAGCACTGAAGAGGCTGCATTCATGGGCCAACAAAACCTGGGCGAAGCCTCCGACTTAATCAGCCAAGAAGGCTCCAGCAGCAGGAACAAAGGAGATCAAAGGCTCACTTGGCAATGGAGGCACAGCTTGTGTGTTCTTCCTGAGACCTGAGCCCACCACTGGGCCCTGGGCAGATAAATACACAGACACACAGATGGGGAGAGTCATAAGCTTCTAGAAGAAAAGGGGGAATGAAGATGCAAACACAAAACACGCACAGAATTAGGCACAGCTGCTGTGATCAAACGAGAGCCTCGTTTTGCATTCCCTGCTCTAGGAATGCTTACGGTTTCATTTTTTTCCATTAAGATATTTCTTTACACCTAATAACTGAGGAACGCTTTGATGAGATTCACAGCACACTAGTTGCAATACTTGGAACCATATGCTTCTACAGTGTGTCTAGCTAGGCAAAATTTTATTTTAATATTCTGACATTCGTTCATCTAGTGAAGCAAGCTGAGATTGCATACAGCCCCACTTTATTAGAGATAAAACTGACAATTGCATCTTCTGTGGCTGCTTATCAGTCTTCTCTATGGCCACTGTAGTCACCTGGGCCGCCAGCTTCATCAACAGATGATCCTAGTTGATGGGAGTGAGCAATTTGTCCTCACCTCTCCCTAGGGAAGTGCCAGAGGAGTGAGCAAATACACTGGTAACTTTTAGGAAAACGGGAGCACGCTGCTCTTCGTCTCTGTGCTAGTGTAAATGTAGCTCCATATCTTTGTCAGATGCTGAAAGTATCGGAAAGATTATTTTATTACTAGGATGATTCACAAAATTAAATAATTACCTATTTTTGTTTTCTTTTGAGCTCACATGTTTTTCATCATGTGACCCTCTGCTGCCCTGTGCTATCATAGATGGCATCTTTCTGAAGGGGAGTCTGAGTTAGCTCACACACACACGAGAATAACATAGCTAATGCACGTGGTCATAAAAGAAGCTGGAGCTGTTGGCAGCCTTTGGTGAGGGCTTCAAACAAGACAGTTTTTAAGCTCCAGGGCAAATAGTTTTGACTGGAAAATCTAGTATAAAAAACGAGAAGAGTGTTGCAAATGAAAAATACAGTTTATGGTATCCAGTTATTTCTCCCCAAGGAATGGGCAGAAGATGTATAGTAAAAAATATTGTTGTGATGACCAGTAGATGACAGGCATAGTTTTCCTGTAAGATCTACCTGTGGCCACAACTTTTGGCAACCCCATGGAGGTGTTTCTTTCTCTTCCTTGAGCTCAGCGGCATTCTTTTTCCTGTGTTTGTTCCTACCATGAATTAGGTGGCCCTTGTCGTTCCATCTCAGGCCTCTTCGTGTTTTCCCTGAGCTGCACCTCTTACCTGGGACCAAACCTACTAATTCCCCTTCTTGGTACATTCCAGTCCAGAGCCCTGACTTTCGAATCCACGTAAACTCGCTGAAGCTAGATTGTTTCAACCATCGCACCCACAAGAGAGCTGGCCAGTGGAGAAAACATTAGCAGGCCTCCTCTCAAAATCCCTTTTAGTTGCCTTCTCTTTGCTGGAACAGAATACCCAGCAGGAGGAAAGATGTTATTTTAGCTAATAATTTTAGAAGACCACAGTTCATACATGGGTGACTGGCAAGAATAGATGCACATGGCAAAGAGCTGGAGATGGGTCACAGCATGATGCACATGAGAACAAGGAGGGAGGAAGGGTGGAGCCAGCACACACCCCTCCAGGTCAAACTCCAAGCATCTGCCCTTCCTGCCAGGTCCTGCCTCCCAACAGCACACAGTATCCATAGGTAATCCACAACATCCCAATGTGTGAGGCTTTGGGGAGACATTCCAGATACAAACCACAGTAATCCCCATGGAGAGTCGGCCCTTGAGTTGAGTCTGGTCCTTCACCCATTACCACAGAGGGAACACAAGCTCTTGGCCAGGTTTGTAAACAGAACAAAGGATGTTGCTGCTGTAAATCTGATTTAAAACTTCTCTAGGGGAACAGCCTTCAAATGAGCCCTGCTGCTTGTTCACAGTTGCCATGGTTTGGATCTGGGGTGTTACCTAAAAGCCTCATGCACTTAGATGTAGTGGGGTAACTGGAACCACGTGCTGTTGGAGGTAGGACTTGGCTGGAAGGAGCAGATGCTTGGAGCTGTAAGTAGAGAGATTGTGCAAATTGGCTGAGGTTGGGAGAGGTGTTGGGGGCAGAGCTTGCAGGTGCTTGTTGTTGACTTGTGGGTCAGAAAGTGAGGGAGGGGCACCCAACCTGGGTGTGGGCAGCCCAACTGGCAGCTTGATGTAATTGAGGAAAGAAGAAACGCTGTTACGGCTTCTTCCTGGTGAAGCTCTAGCTTTGCCTGGGTCTCCTGACACTGGCTAGCTCCTGCTTCCCTTGGCTTTCTGTTTGCAGTGGGGTGAGTGGCTGTCTGGCCTCTGCCATGTGCTTTCACCATTGCTGGCTGCCCGTGAATGTCTATGAATTAACCTTCTGAAACTGTGGATTTGGGGTATTTTGTCCCAGCAATGAACAAGTAACTATGATAATAGCACTGCTGCCTCTTTCTGTTGTGTGCATTTGAATTATCCAGAAACCTCCAGGGCCCTTAGATATGGCAGGTCTTCCTTTCCCACTGTAGTCTCTTTCCTACTGAAAACACATTCTCTTTAAACCTCAGTCCCCTGGAGTTGGCCTGCCTCAGTAGCATCTTTCATGCAAAGGGATTGGAGGTATATGGTAGGCCCGATGTACTTGTTTGCAGAGTTGAGCACACTGTCAGGAAAGGACAATATCCTATTGTACAAAAAAAAAAAAAAAAAAAAAATCTCAGTAAAAGGAGTTCTGGTCTACCAAGTGTGACTTAAGTCTCTGCGTTGTGAACATAAAGAACTAAAGCTTGTCAAGTATGTGTATGGGTAGTCTTCATATAAAGAAGGTAAGAGTGTGTAAGCCATGAGATTGTTCCTATCATCAGAAAGTTTGAGAGCATTGAATGAAAGTCTAGTCTTACCAGGAAGCAAAGGAGTAGCCATTGTGACTGAAAAGCATCTTCTGTTGCACCTGAAAATGGACAATGCCTCCTATGACATACAGGGACACAGAGAGGATGCATTGGTGGCCTTGGCTTCAAGGGCTCCGAATCCTAACTCTCTTGACATGTTATGATAAAATTCCTCACACCACAGGTACCAAAGAATTTCTAAGCCAAGGAGATAAGGAGATGAGGGAAGAATTTTCCTTTGTGCATACACACACACACACACACACACACACACACACACACACACACACAATGCCAGTTTATTAATATACCCAGGCACACTTCTTTAAGAATGAGAGGAGTGAGCTGAACTTCAGAAGAATCTTCCCATCCAGTCAACTCAGGTAGACCCCGGGCTGGAGCTGTCATCACGGGAGTGTGCTTACCATTGTTTGCCTCCATGATCTCTTTTATCTTTATTCTGTGGCTGTCGTTTCCTCCTGCCTACCTCACTCCCCACACAGATGTGTTCTGCTGAGAAGCCTTCTTCAGACATGAGCATTCAATGGGCTGGGTGCTGAGTACTACTCTAGGTGGATCCCCGAGGTTGCTTGCCGCTCATCCTAGTTGATCTTTTGCATGTCCCCACATTCTTGGCTCACAGTCTTAGGAGTGGTTTTCTGGATTACTTTTACATATGGTTAATCACATCCTTTGTGCATGGCTTTTAGAATTTTACCTTTTAAAGCAAGTTGTACTTTCCTAGACATAGAATGTATCTTATTGTGGCTTCAGGCCCTATTGGGTCTTCTCATCCTATGCTACCCTTGGTAGAAGCAAACTATCAAAAAGCCACAGCTTCAGGCTGGCACCAACAGAAACCAAACTATGTATTCCATCCCTTGCAGAAGCATAGTTAGGCGTTAACCTTCACCCCTACAGTCAAGCCAGCTGCGTGCCTTCTTCCCACCCTGCACATAAGCAACTGGGTTGAGAGCTCAGCCTCCCTTGGCAAACTTTTGAACAGCAAAGGAATCAAATAAAAGACAAAATCTGCTGTAAATTAATATGTGGACTAAAACATTAGCACCTTGCACTCACAGATGGGACAGGTGGCGAAGGTTCCATGGCTTTCCTTCCTGGGGCAGGTGGATGGTCACGGGATGTGGGATGGTATCAGGTCCTGAGTATCACTCAGTCAACATCTGCTAGCTGCCCCCACTCCCAAGTGTGCATGCAAGAGAAACAGGGGACCAATAAGGCATGGTGCTTGCACTCCAGGAACTCATGTCTAGAGAAGGCAGGCGTGCTGACTTGCTGACAGGTGGTTCCTGAAGTAAGTTACACGATAAGGACAGGCAGGCAGAAGAAGGGATGTTGGAAATACCTGCAGGGGCGTTCGACTTTGCAGTTCCTCCTACAAGTACAGGCTGTGTCTCTGCACGGGAGGCCCTGAGCCTTCTACCGCCTTCTCCTCGTCCGCTCTTGCCTCTGGGCCGCTAGAGCCTGGCGGCGTGCCCATTCTGAGGACTCTGGCTGCTGCCACAGGATGAGACAGCTCCACCCCATACCCTCCCCCTCATAGCAACACTCCCCGTGCTGTGAAAGGAGCATGGGGCTTCAGACTGAGCTCAAGTTTGGCTGATATGGTTACTTATCTTAAAGAGTTAAAACTAAAGGTAGGGCTGAAGGAATGGCTCAGCGACACTAAGTACCTGAGTTCGATTCCCCAGCACCTCCTAAACTGGGTGTGGTGGTGCATGTCTGTAATCCCAGCATTTGGGGGGAGGGGGCTGAGACAGGGGGATTGCCTGAGTCCAAGGCCAGTCTACCTACCTAGTAAGTTAGGGCCAGCCTGGGCTACCAACCAAGACCCTATCTCAAAAATAAATAAATAAATAAATAAAAACTAACGGTAAAAGACTGAACACTCTACTTGAATACAAATGTGCTTTGACACTACATTTTAAAGCACAAAGATTGTGTTAATTTGTTTCTTTAAATGTATGTATCCCAGCCTCCTGAAACCCCAAGGCTGGAAACTTTTGACTAGGGAGAAAAGCAAAACGTTAAATTAGCAAGGTTTAATATGCTGGGAAAGCTATACCAATTTGGTAAAAATTAAATTCTTAATCCAATATGTATTTCTAATGTATAATTATTTATGAGATGATAATCCAATATGCTTCAAATTGAACAATATTAAGTGTCAGTGACTTTCTGGAATGCTAACAAAGCTGTTCAAGGCAGGCTCAGGCCTCATTGTTCCTATGTGTTTTTTCAGACTAGCAGACACAGCCTTCTAAGGGTTCTGGGTTCTGCCAAAATGGAAAACCAGTCTCTCTCTGGGGGTTTCAGTCTCTATCTTCCTCTCTCTCCATTCCCTTCTCTTCTTTCTTCTTTCCCACAATTATCACAGATAAAGTGTGTCAGCAACTAGCCCCCGCCATCGAGAAGAGCTTTTCATGATCTGCAACATGCTACCTGGTTGTTGTCAGTCAGTGTAATCTGGTCTATGCTGCAGTAACAAATGCAGACACAAATTTCATAATTTTAGTAACTTAAAACAATGAAGGTTTATTTCTCATAAGTTACATATTTATCATAAGTTAGCAGGGAACTTTACTGCGGTCACTGGGAGACTCAGGCTGACCCAGCTTCCACTATCTCGAAGCCTGGATGGAATCCAAGCTCCCTCTGAGGTTATATTAATTCAGTAGGGATTTCTAATTAATATGATATAATCTTTGATTATAAAAGATTTCAGAAACTGATAATAGCTGCCATTTTATACACCTAGCTCTGTGCAAAATAGTTTTAATTGAAGTATTTTTGTTCAATAAAAGTCTAAAGTACCTATAAAGTACTTATATAATCAAATTTTCAAAGTATTTACACAATCAATATTTTAATGCACTCACTTTTCAAAAGAAAAGGTAAAAGGCAAAAATGTAAGCTGAGTCCCAAATAGGTACTGCCAGGCTCTGACCTGTGTCCATAATTTTCTTTTTCTGCAGCACAGTGGGGCTTGGTGCTCATGACAATGACCATGTTGTTGATGCACACACATTCCAGATTCAAGATGCTTACCTACAGACCCAAAGCACTTCCCTCCCTTGGCTTTGGCTTGGACAGGCATTTGAGGGACACAGGTTGTAGGATCACCCCATGGACACCAGGCACAGGAAATCATCTGCATCTTTCTCATGGGACCTATACCAAGTTCACTTTTCTTTTTCGGCCATCTTGCTGTCTCTAGGACCTGAACCATCAGCCTGCCTTTTCTGGAGCCTTCAGAAACTTTGACTAGCCCTAGACAAGATTGAAATTGTTGCTGAATTGTCTTTGGTTGGTTGGGGGGTGTGGAAGTCCTTCTCTTCTGATGCAGGAAGAAAAAGGCTGGGAAAGAAAGCTTTTTTGCAGTGAACAATTGTACCCTTAACCAGTAAAAATCTAAAAATAGTCTCTGTATATAAGAACACATCCCTTTCGGGGTTCTGAAAAGGCTGTTGTACTGAGTGAGGCTTCGTCTGCAGAGATGCTAAGGGTCAGGAATGGACATTCGGGGTTTGCTGTTTTATATGTTTAAAGACTAGGTCTGTGTTTTCATAACTGAACTTGCTAATAGCCAGCCCGTAGATCTGCTCCTTCCAGCTCTGTTTATTTTAAATAAGAAGATTTAGCCAGTAATAATGGGAGGAGCTGCAAGTGACTCCCCAGTTGGGAGTGCCTGTGTGTTTTTCATCTGGCCTGGCACGCTGATATGCAGGCCACACTCCAGCACATCTGAAAGACAGCCCAAGGGAGCCCTTGGTCCGTATATTTACATGGGATGTGTGCACAAGTGAGTGTTCAAGTGTCAAAATACATAGATAATCATGGGAGAAGGGAATTCTGTGGCAAGGATTTAAATGCACCATTTCTCATACAATTATTTCTTTGCTAAATCATTTAACAGACTTTTATCGAGCACCTACTAGGAGAAGCACTATGCGGTTTGTTGTGAGAGATGTGAACATTTCTGGAAGATGCTTCCTTCATTTAGTGGGGATACCATTTGATCATCCATTAAAGCACATGCAGGTCACCCACAGTGAGGGGCACTGGGGCACAGATGCTTCAGGAAAGGTCCTGAAGATAGTTTGTATAAGAATCCAGGGGAGAATGCATTCACTTTTGACTCAGAAGACATCAACGAAGTTAAGGTAGAGGTGAGTTACGAATTTCCAGAAAACATCTAGAGATAAGAAAAGCCACTGGCCACTGGGAATTGCAAGCTGACTGGGTTACCTGGAGAGAATGCTCGTGGAAAGGTGAGTTAGAGTGCAATTAGAAGCCAGGAGTTAGATTATATAGAGCCCTGGATGCCAACTTAGGGAACCCAGCAATGTCAGTATATGGATAGGGAAGGAGAGGGTGGTGGTTCTCTAGGTGACAGAAATCCGGGAGAAATGACTAAAATTAGAGCGTACAATGGCTCTTTACTTTCAGAGTAGCTTCCAAGCTGGCGAGCCATCACTATACCCTTCAGAAATAAATTTATGAAGAATTTGTCATAGTCTTAGAAAGAATTGACCTTGAAAAATTAAGTTTATTTTTTCACCATGGCCATTGATATAGTTAAGTCCTTCCTTACTCTAATTCCAACATCTTAAGGAATATTATGAAGATTATATGACTCTGAAGGAGTCATTCAGTTATTTAGTGTATTAGCTGCTGCTCTCCTTTCCATACTGGCCCTTGGGAGATTTGCTTGCATGAATAGATGTCCTCAATCGAGATCAGGTCTTGGGACACTGGCCAAATCACATTTGTGAACCTTCACAACTTAGAACTAAATGTTGGGCTTTGGGGAATTCGCCAAATTACTTTTTTTTCTTTCTTTCTTTCTTTTTTTTTTTTTTTTTGAGTCAGATCTGAGCAGCTCACCAGCTTTTCCTCGGGCCTCCTTAGAGAGCACCTAATTATTCAAACTACGCAGTCCTAGGTAATGGGAAACTTGAGTTAACAGGCTTATGTGTATTGAGGACGTAAATCACCAAGCAGTTAAGTAGAATTAAATAGGCTTACACTAAAAGGTAATAAATATTTACCCTTTTTGATGGCTCAAGGACTTTACCACTGAAGAACATTTTCAGAATATATTAGCACTCTCGAAACACAACAGAAAACAAACAATCCAATATAGAGACATAAGTGAAATAGTTAGCCTAGTTCACCAGTGAGAGCTGGGTGGCACACAGATGCGTGCAAAGGTTTTCAACAACATCAGTCATTAGCGAAACACCAGTTAAGACTATGGTGCAAAAGGGTAAATATTGCACGTTAAGTGTATGCTAATAGAAGCTCTACTCATGATTTCTAAAACTTTTTTAAAAACTAGATATCCTTCGGTAAGCAAATGGGTAAACAAAGGCCAGTTCAGAATCTCACAATCCTTTAGGAAGAACACCTCTGTGATCCATCCTACCAGGTGGTACCATAGAAAGAAGTGCTCACATATTTTCTTCTATTTATTCAGACGCCAGATCATTTCAGAATATTGTGCTACCACAAACAAAAAATGGCAAGGGCTAACAGAAAGAGCGCTGATGTTTCCCACATTAGCCGTCCTGTGCGGGTATGAGGGGCACAGCGCATCTCAGCACCCAGAACTGAATATAAAGTATAGGTTTTGAAAAAGCAGAAGAGTGAAGTGTGTGAATCAAGAGGAAGGCGGTGTATAAGGTGAACACAGTCTAGGAGGCTGAGACAAGAGGACCACAAGCTCGATTCCATTCTGGGCAATTTAGCAACTTAGTGAGACCTTATCTCAAAAACAACAACAACAACAACAAAAATTAAAGAAGTGCTGGGAATACAGCTCAGTGCGAAGTCCCTGGATTTAATCCCCAGTGCCACAATAAACATATAAGTAAGTAAATAATAAGTCTTTGTTCATCAATCTTGTTTTCAACTCTAGAAGCAAAATGAAGCAAGTTTGTGTGTGTGTGTGTGTGTGTGTGTGTGTGTGTCTGTGTGTGTCTGTGTGTGTCTGTGTGTGTGTCTGTGTATGTGGTCTATGTTTATTTGGAGGGTCCAAAGATTTATTCTATTTTTAAATTAACAATTTAAGGGGCTGGAGAGATGACATAGTGGTTAAAACATTTGCCTTGGAAGCGCAAGGCCCTGAGTTCGATTCCTCAGCACCACATAAAGCCAGTGCAGTGGTACATGCCTGTATTCCCAGCACTAGGGAGGCCAAGAAAGGATTGACATGAGTTCAAGGCCAGCCTGGGCTTACACAGTGAGTCCAGGACCAGCCTGGACTACAGAGTGAGACCCTGTCACAAAAAAAATTTTATATGGTGTTTTTGAAGAGAAAAATTTTATATTTGGGTGGACAGGAGGGCACATTAATTTAATGACCTGACAGGGCAGGAAGCTCTGTCAGAGGCAACCCTGTCTGAATCCACACACCCAGGAGACTTTTTTTTTTCTTTTGCTGTGGTCCCTGCTGAGAGACATAGTATTTTGATACATCAGTCACCATGTCTGAAAATTAGTGACCGTCACCAAGTCTGCAAAAGTTCTTTGGCTGTCCTTGTTCAAACTTTAATGAGGAGTGGGAAAGTCACTAACTGAATTAAATGAAATATGAGTTTGCCAGCAGGTGGCAATAGAGGTAATTGTGTTTCCCAAAAAATTAAACTTGCATTATTTCATAAGCAAGAGATGAAAACTTCAAAACTTAACTGAGTCTTAACTTGATTAAAACGCCCTCGGTCCCTTTCATATATGGGATAGAATTTTTTACGGCAGCATTCTATCAACAAGAAACATTTTTTTAACTGTTTGATATTATGCTTTATTTTCTAAGAGTGGTTCCTTTTTCTCCTGTGGTTCATCATTTCTTTTATTTTGCAAAATCTTAGTCTCTTATAACTGAATGGAAATTTGGAATATTTAATTTAGAAAAATAAAACTTAATGCTGTATCTCATGATCTTACATTTAAAGGCTGATTCAATTTTATATTTTATACAAATTAGAACAAATTACTTTCTAAATTATTTAATTTATTAATTCAGGATACACACACACACACACACACATTTATGCGATTCAAAATTGAAAAGGTATAAAAGCATCAAAATTGTCCCTCTGGCCCTTTCTGTCATCCAAGATCAACTAACACTCCTAGTTTGTGATGAATACCTCTAAACATATTTTGCGCATCTAAGTAGTAAGCATGTGTGTATTGATAGACAGGTAACCTTTTTGTTTTTACACAAATGATGGCATAATTTGCACAAAAGCACCTGGCCTTTCTCTTTCTTTCCATGCAGCCACAGTGGATGACGTTGGATGGGTAGTCTATATATACTTAACCAGAGCATGACGGGTAGGCAGTGAAGTTGCTTCTGATTGTGCGCTGTCACAAGCTATTCTGCTATGACTAGTAATCACATTTCTTAGCATCTGGGACTTTGTGTCTGTGGGATAAACTACTAGAAATACAATATCTGAATTAAAGAGTATGTGTATTTGTAAGTTTAATAAGTGTTGAAAAACTGCCCAGAGGAGTCATTTACCCAGAGACAGAAGTGTCTCTGTCCTTGCATTCTCCTGCTTTGTTTTTCAGAATTCTTCTACTACACATTCTTACTTTTCTTTCCCTATGAACCTTATAATCAGATTTTATCTTCCAAAATATCATGAAAGATTTTTTATTGGAATTTAAATTTATCAATTAATTTCAAAAGAAGAGATCTCTTTAAGATGTTAAGTCTCTTTATAAATACTGGATGTGGTTAAAAAGGTTTTGAGGGTTTTTTTAAATAACCTTAGTGGCAAATGGATTTTTTTTCATATAAAGCTCATGAATTCATTCTTAAATGCATCCCTTAGCATTTGAATTTGTATTGCTATGATTGCAAATTACATCTTTTTCCGTATCTTCTAAGTGAGATTTAATATATATACACTTTCATATATATTTCATTTCTGTGCCTAGTTTGTACCTCAGCAGCTTAATAAATTCTCATATTCATTTCCAGGAATACAATCATGAGTCAATAAAGATAATATATATATATATTTACATTTTGTAACTCTGTTACAAACTGAATATCTGTGTCACCCTCAAAATTCGTATGCTGTGCCCTAATCCCAAGTGTGACTATATTTGTAGTCTCTAAAAAAGTAATTAAGACTAAATGAGGTTATAAGAGCAGAGACCTGACCTAACAGGTTTGGTCTTCATAAGAAAGGATTCTTACAGAGAGAAGGCACTATCTATAAGCACGAAGGAAACCCTTACAAGAGATCAACGTGTTCAGATCTTCTGGAAGTCTAGACCATGGAGGGGCACAAAAATTTCTGTTGTTTGAGTCACCAGTTTATGATCTTTTGGAATGGCAACAAAAGTAAATTAATGTGACCTCTAACTTATTTTATTAAATGTATTGGCCAGCACTAGAGCAATGCAAACAATAATGATAACTGTAGACATTTAATTTCAAAGGAATATTGTTTGCTGTGGTTGGGATCTGGATGGTTCCCCCAAAAGCTTGATGTGTTTGTATGTAGTGGGGTATCTGTGGAACTGTGTATTATTGGGAGGTGGGTCCTGGCTGAAAGGTGCAGGTGCTTGGGGTTTGACCTGGAAAGATTGTGTCAACTTGTTGAGATTTGGAGATGACCAGGCCAGAGCTTTCAGGTGTTCCTTATTGACTTGTGAGCCAGGAAGTGAAGGAGAGGCACCCATCTGGGCAAGGCAGCCCAACTGTGAAAGCCCAATAAAGAAAAGAAGAAGAAGAAACATTGTTATAGCTTCTTCCTGGGACAACTCTAGCATTGCCTGAGCCTCCAGACACTGATTTGCTCTACTTGACTTGGCTGTCTGTGTGCCATGGGGTAATTAGCTCTAGAGCCCCTGCCACGTGCATCCACTTTTGCCCACTTCCTATGAATGGATGGTGTGAACCTTCTGAAGCTGTCAGCTAAATAAATCTTTCCTCCTTGAAACTGTGGATGTCAGGTATTCTCAGACAGAAACAAGAAAGTAAACAAGATAGTATTTAAACATAATGCTTGCTTTTCCTCTGATAAATACATAGTCACATTAAGAAAACAAAAATTCTTTTTTCAGTGAGTTTTATCATTTGTTTGTGGTATTTGTAAAATATTCTTTTTATCATCGCTGATAATAGTCAATATCAGTATCAATATCAGTGTCAGTATCAATAACCTATTACTTGTTTCTCTGTATATGTTGGTTCTTAGTATCAATATCAATATTCTCTTAGAGATTGACTTCTTTTTCTACTGTGTGGGGATAAAAAAGCATTGAGCTCATCTTTTTTTTAATAATGTAAATTCAGCTGGTCTTGGTGTTTTGTTGGTGCCACTGTTTAGTTGTTTGAAGAGTACTGTTTAAACTCTATGTTTCAAAAAATGATAATTTGATTAGATTTTTTTATTGTCCTTTGTAGTACACAGAGTATTTTCACTTTCAAAAAATCACCTGTGCTCGTCCTATGCCCTCTCACCCAACTGCTGGGACCGCTGGGTTTCAGCTGCCTCCATAGTTTTGCCTTTTCCAGAACGTAATGTAGTTGAAATCATCTTGTGCTCTGCTTTTCAGCCTGGCTTCTCTCGCTTAAGCATGTACACTTACATCTTCTCCCTGCCTGGATACTTGTCTATCTTTAGAGGTGTTCCATGTTGCCTCCTCTAGATGACCAGTTTCTCCATTCACTCACTGAAAGATATCATGGTTCCTTTTGAGTTTGGGCAATTATGAGTAAGATTATGTGTGAACATTTGTGTGCAGTCTTTTATGTGGATGTAAATTTTCTGTTCACTTAGACAAACACCAAGAGGGATGATTAGTGGATCATATGATAAGACTTTAATTTTGTAAGAAACTGCCAAAACATCTTCCAGAATGGCTGTGTAATTTTGCCTTTCTACTGTTTTTACCATCATTGAATGAGAGCCCCTGCTGACCTACATCTTGCCTCTGTCCCTATTTTTGAATGGCTATATACTATCTTTGTATCTTCCTTGGTGCAGTGTCTATTCAGGCTTTTGGACCATTTTTTTAAAAACGAGCTGTTCACTCTCTAATTTTTGAGTATGAAGTGTTCGTGGTATCTTTCAGATAGCAGTCCTTTGTCAGGTATATGTTTGGCAAATATTGTCTTCTAGACTGTGGCTTATCTTCTCATTTTCTTGACATGGTCTTTCACAGAACAGTTCTTAATTTTAATAAACAGCTTGCCAAATACCTTTCACAGATTTACCTTTGCTTTTGTATAGAAAATACTATTGCTTTCTCCAGAGTTATCTAGATATTTCCTATTTAATCTCCTAGAATTTTATATTTCCCATTTTCCATTAGGTTGATTATCCATTTTGAGTTAACTTTTAGGAAAGAGGTAAGGTTTTGTCTAGATTTTTCTTTCTGGGTTTGTCAACATAATGCCTCATTTGTCGAAGAAATTGTCTTTTCTCTGTTGTGTTACCTTTGCTTTTTTTGTCAGAGAGCAACTGAGTCTGCTATATGGATGTTTCTGAGTTCCCTATGATGTTCCATTAATCTATTTGTTGATTCTTTTGCCAATACCATGTCCTTATTACTCAGGCTTTGTAGTTTGTCTTGAAGTCGGGTAGTTGCATTCACCCAGCTTTGATTGCCTTCAATATTTAGTTACATATTCTAGCTCTGTTGCACCACTACATAAACTTTACAGTCAGTCTGTTTGCAAAACAATTAGCTTGGATTTTCATTGGGATTGTAATGAATCTGTAGATCAAATTGGGAAAAACTGACATTTAGCTTTAGTACTTTGAGTAGAATCTCCCTATTTAGTTCTTTGTAGTTTTTCCCTGGTAAATATAATACATGTTTTGTTAGATTAAAACATTAAGTATTTCATTTTGGAGTATGCTGATATAAATGGTAATGTGCTTTTGGCTTCAAATTATCCTTTTTCATGTATAGGGGAGTGATTGACTTTTGTATGCTAACCTTGTGCCCTGCAAACTTACTGCGATTATCAGTTGCAGAGCTCTGGTTTGCTTTTTTCAATTCTTTCAGGTTTTCCACATAGAAGGTCATACCAGCTATGAACAAAAACAGTTTTACTCTTTCCTTCCCAGTCTATATGCCTGTTTTCTTTTCTTTGTCTTATTGCATAAATTAGGACATCGTATGCAATGTTGAACATAGTAAGAGGGAATATCCTTGCCTTGTTCCTGATTTTAGCAGGAAAGCTCCTAATTTTAATCACTGAGTATGATCTTAGCTGAAGGTTTTCTGTAGATGTTTTGTATTAAGTTGAGAAAGTTCTTCTCCCTATTTATCTCAGAGTTTTTGTCATGAATAGATGTTGGATTTTTTTCAGATGCTTTTTGTGGATCCATTGATATGATTATGTAATTTTTTCTTAGCCCGTTGATGTGCCAGATTATATTCATTTTCAGATGTCAAATCAGTTTTACATACCTTGGATGAATTTCACATAATCATCATGTATAACCCTTTCGTGCATTGTAGGGTTTGATCTTTTGATATTTTCTTGAGGATTTTTGCACATGAGTTAGTGATAAATACTGTTCATTAGCTTTCTTGCTCTCTTTCTTTCCTTTTGATTCTAGAGTAAAGCTGGTCTCTTAGAGTGAGTTTCAAAAATAGGAAGAATAACTTCTACTTCTCTCTTTTGGAAGAGATTATATAGAATTGGTGTAATTGCTTTTTCTGTTTGTTTGTTGGTTTGCTTCTTGACAGGTTCTTGGTCTGTAGCTCAGGCTAGTCCTGAACTCACTATGTACTGTGTAACCCAGGCTGGCCTTGAATTCATGGCAATCCTCCTCCCCCAGCTTCCCTAGTGCTGGAGGTTGTGGTGTTGGGAAACCAAACTCTGAGCCTTCATCTGTTAGGCAAGCACTTTAATCACTAAACTAGGCCCCTCAGCCCCAAAACTGGTCTAACTTTTATATATATATATATATATATATATATATATATAAACAAGGTCTAACTCTGCAGTTGAGGGTGATCCAAAACTCACTATGTTACCCAGGATGACCTTGAACTCATGGCAATCCTCCTGCCTCTCAAGTGCTGGGATTACAGGAATGTGCCATGAGGCCCAGGTTATGTGGTACTGAAAAATCTGACTCAGGGCCTTTCTCTTGCTAGGCAAGCATTCTAACCACTGTGCTATTCCTCCAGCCCCCATTCTTTTATATTTGTTAGGGCATGTTTTATAGCTCAGAATGTGATCTGTTTTGGTGACTATTTCATGTGAGCTGAGGAAGATTGTGCTTTCCGTAGCTGTTGGATAAAATGGTCTACAAATGTCAATTGTATCCAGTTGATTTTTAAGGCTATTGAGATCAGCTGTGTCCTGATTTGTTTTCTGCCTGCTGGTTCTGTTGAGAACAGTTCTCCAGCTGTACCAGTGTTGAGGTTTCCAACTATCACAGTGGACCTACCTCGGTCTCACAGTTCTACAGCACTTGCTTTATATATTTTGATAGTCTGTTGTTACATAAATGCATGTTAAGATTGTTATGTCTCCTTATAGAACTGACTCATTCACCATGATGTACAGTTCATCTTCCTCTCTGATAACTTCCCTTGCTCTGAAGTCTGCTCTGTCTAAAATTAGGATAGCAACTTCTTTTGTTTTTCTTTTTACTGATAAGTGTTAGCATGGTAGAGCTTCATCTTTTTACTTCTAATCTAAATATGTCTTCATATGTAAAATAGATTTCTTATAGACAACATATAACTGACTCTTTTAATCCCTGTCTTCTAATTCGTACATTTAGACTATTAGCATCTAAAGTTCTTACTGATGTGTCTGGATTAACACCTCCCACATTTGTTACTGTTTCCTATTCGCTGTCCTTGTTTCTATTCCTGCCTTCCTCTTTCGTATTTTCCCACCTTTTGTGGTTTCAGTTCAGCTCTTCATCTAATGTCACTTTCTTTTTGTTTTAACTTGTTAATTATGCTTTCACAAAATTTAGTGGTTGTCTTAGGGTTATAATCTATATTTATGGCTGATTCAAGTCTAATTCCACATAAAATTACAGCTTCCCAGGTAATGCAAGTACCTTATAATAATAAAATATTCTGAAATCCTTCCTCCTACCCCTTGTGATTTTTGCTATTATTCATTTCCATTTACAGAGGTACATGTATTACTCATTCTCCAGTGCTCTTCCTTTCTTTATATAGTTCTGTTTCTAATATAATTTTCTTCTCCCTGATGAATTTCTTTTAAGTCAGGTACACCAGCCACAATGTCCCTCAATTTTTGTTTGAGAAAGTCGTTAGTTCTCTTCTACTTTTGAAAGATAATTTCCTAACGCGCAGAATTCTAAGCTGTTTTTTCTTTCAACACTTCACTTATTTTTCTCCATTCTTCTTGCATGCATGATTTTTAAGAAGTCAGTTGTAATTCTTTATTCTGTAAGATTTTTCCCTCTGATTTCTTTTAAGATCTTTTCTTTATCTTTTTTTTCAAGTTTGAATATGATATGCTTAGGCATGGTGGGTTTTGAAATTCAATTTAATTTTTGGTTTTAGTATTTATTCTTCTTAATGTTCTTTGAGCTTCCTGAATCTCTGATTTGATCTCTGACATTAATTTAGAGAAATTCTCAGTCATTACTGTTTCAAATATTTCTTTTCTCTGTTGTTCCCTGTGTACTCTTGTACTTTTACATTTTGTACTGTCCCAAAGCTGTTGAATATTCTGTTCTTTTTTTTTTAGTCTTTTTTGTTCTTTGCTTTTCAATTTTCAGAGTTTCAACTGAGAATCCTCAAGTTTAGAGATCCTCAGCAGCTGCATTCAATCTATTATTGAGCCTAATAAGGGCATTCTTTACTTCTGTAATGGACCTTTGATCTCAAGAATTTTTTGTTCTTTCTTGGCATTTTCATCTCTCCCTTACATTGCTCATCTGTTTTTGCATTTGTTGTAATATTTTCCCGCTAGAACCTTTAGCATGGTAACTATAGTTGTTTTCAATTCGCAATCTACTACTAACTCTAACATCCTTGCCATATCTGGCATGGTCTTATCCTGATGCATGCTTGGTTTATTCAAGTTGTATCTTTTGATTTTTAGTATGCCTTGTAATTTTTTTTTCTGAAATGCAGATACAATATACTAGTTAAAAAGGACCTGCAATAAATCATCTTCTAGCCGTAGCAAGTGAGCTGGGGATGCAGAAGCATTCTGTGAGTAGGTCTTGTGAATAGGGTTTATTCTTTCAGAGGGCCTACACCTCTGGGATACTGACTTCACCACTTCTCTTAGTTACTTATTTGTTGCTGAGACAAAATACCCAACAACTACAAATTGAGGGAGGAAAGATGTGTTTGGCTTACAATTTCGGAAGGTCTCTCACACACGTAGTCCGTTGATGAGCCAGCCAGCAATGGTGAAGGCTCATGGCAGAGGCTGGAGAGCTGTTCATCCTGTTGCAAACAGAAGTCAGGTGAAGCAGGATCAAACACGTGAGCTTTCCCAGGAAGAAGCTACAACAACATTTCTCCTTCCTTCCTTTAAGTACTTGAAGCTTCCAGTTGCTCCTCCCTCACTTCCGGGCCCACAAGTCAATAAGAAACACCTGAAATCTCTGCCCAAGCTCAACAATTTAACAATCTTTCCAGGTCAAGCCTTAAACACCTGCTCCTTCCACCAATAACACACAGTTCCAAATACATGAGGCTTTGGGGGGACACTCAAGATCCAAACCATAGCACCACAGTTCTTCCATTTTTCCTCTATAGGTAGAATAGGATGGCTAATAGGGTCTGGGGTTGATTTCTCTTCCCTAGACCAGTTTCGCTCTGAGAAAACACCAGCTCATTGAGCTTTGGCAAAAATATTTCTCTCGAGAAAAAGCGTTGTTCACAGATACAGAAAGCCCTGGTGTATCTCACAATGATTATGTTTCCCTCTCTCTGACAGAAGCGCACTTTTTTCCTCTCTGTTCTGAGAACCCCGTAGCGCTCGTGAAGTTAAATTCACAAAAGACAGAAGTGTGAGCATCAGTATTGCATAACTGGGATCCTCCCCGAGCTTGCAATTCTCAGACCTGCCCACGGTGAGCCTCCAGGAACTCATCAGTTACTGGTCATGTTTTCTTACCCCAGCCCTGGTTCCCACACAGATGGTTTTCTACTCTGGTATGTAGTGACTTTCTGTGTCTCTCCGATTTTGAAGGGAGTGGCTGCTTAATGATCTCCCTTCTCGGATACAGCTAATTTTTAAATTTGCACATATGTATTTATACATACAGGCATATATATAGTATACTATATACTTTGATATAATTATTCATAGTTAATGATTATTATAGGAAAACAAATTAAATTATTCATCACTTTTTATGATTACCTTTTGTGTTTGTGTGGGTATGGGTGCAATGCCTAAATTCCACTCTCTTGACCAATATTCAGTGTACACTGTTACTAACTCTAGTCCTCCTGCTGTATGTTACAGATTTATTAATCTTGAATAAACTGCAAGTTTGTACCCTGACCTACTTCTCTGCATTTTCTCCCCCTCCCCTACTAGGAAACCACCATGTTACTTTTTTTTTGAATCTGTCAAGAAATCACTTTATTAAAAACACAAAATGCTGTATGAATTTGCATGTAACTCTTGTGCAGGGGACATATAATTCCAGTTTTAGAATGAGAACTGCTGAGGTGAGCATCAGCCATGTTGCTGTCACTGCTTGACTTTTTTACATGTTCTTAGAATGGAATTTTGTCTTCTAAGTTCCTTACGTGCCCCACTGAAGACAAAGTCCATGTGTTCATGTTTTAAAATCAGCTTAGATGTAGTAGTTCATTCTCCCAAAATATCCCTTAGACAAATCAGTGTTGCTGAGATGACAATTAAGACTAGTGACACAGCGGAGTTAAGCAAGTTATCCAGGGTCACACAGTGGGCTAGAAATTGAGCAGAAAATAGTTTTGGAAAGCCTGACTCCCTGCCCCATATGTAGACCACACGGCCTATAAACAAACTAGCTAACAGCTAAACCAGATAAACGTGCCTGAAAATAAGCACTTGTGGCTGCCAAACTTGGCCTCTGGTGCACGATCAATAAGCAACGGAGCCAGCAGCCGTCACCAGGCTGCAAGAGGCCGTGCTCCGAGGGCGAGGACCAGGCTTCTTTGGTGGTCATCAGAGGAGTCATTCGTTGGATCTGCATGACCATCCTTAGTTTTGGGGACTTGTTCGTGTGATTTATCTCAAATGTTCCTCCTTCCGAGACATATTAGGAGACTGTAAGATGTTATATTCTTTGTTTTGTTGCTTAAAAGTTGGTGCTCCAAGGAGAGGAGGCACGCAGCGCTAGGAGCCGAATCTGCTCTGGTGAGAATGAGAAAATGAGAAGTAGCTTTGGTCTCTAATGATGCAGGAGGCAATTTCTGAAAAGCCAGATCTGAGTAGGAAGGACAAGAAGCAGGTGGAGACCCAGTGTAGGTAAGGGGACTGAGGACGTACCTCTTGGCTACCAATAGATAGATCCAGCCAGCCTCTGACAGTCTAATGCTAAATAATTATCTGATTTTATTATTTTTACATCCTCTGTGTCCAGCACAAGATGTGGTATCTAGATGACACCCCATAACAGTTTAAAGAATGATTGAGTGCAGTGTTCTCGGTCCACCATTGCCCATTTATTCTGCCGCTCGTGGGAAAACAAATGGTTACTGCACAACTTTCAGGGTAAGGGCTAGATGCTTTCAAGTCGATTAATCCGCAGAAATCACTGTAAAGATTAAGCAGAGAAGCTTTGTTTTCTGTGTTCATTACTCCACCAAGCCCAAAGGCCACTGCCTGACAAGCAGAATGATCCATGGTAAGACTCAACACCTTCCTTCCTTCGTGACCTTTCATTCCCATGAGTCTCTGTTAGCCCACGTCGTTTCTTCTTTCTGTCCTTTTCCATGTGGCCTGATATACCTTCCTCTGGCCTCCTTTCTATCTTTTCACTCCTACCATCCCTATGTAGCTTTTCTTGAATGTTTTTACCTCACAATCAACTTTTCTTCTGAATTTCTTTAATCTGAAGAGTTGACATTATGTATTTTACACTTATTTTTCTTTGGTGTTTTTGAGTCACTTGACGTGCTTATCGTGTTTGACTAGTTCAATGATAAGTTGATAGGGTTTTTATTCAGTAGGGGGCCTAACAGAGGTCCAGGCACACAGAGGAAACTCAACAAGTAGCTTTTCACTGGTTGATTAGTTTTAAACACATGGCTAGGGAAGCTACCTATTATCTTTAGTATTTGGAAACTTTGTGAAAGACATGAACTTTTAGGCATCTGATGTCTTTGACCAAGCTGGGGTGTTAAAAAAAAAAAAAAAAAGTTCTTCTGATAGCCAAAGGAGCCCACTCCTGTTTCTTCCTGTTTAGCCCCCTGTTGTTATTCAGCAGATGAACCTCCCTCCTGCGCCTCTGGGCTCATCTTTCTGGTCACCTCTGGCCTCTCGCACTGTGTGGCCTCCAGTCCTCTAAATCCATCATGTGCAATGATACTGTCTGTTGGATCTTCCCTCTCACTTACCCCTAAGTCCTCACCCTTAGTCCTCACTGACTTTCCCTCACATACCTCATTATCTTTTACAACAGTGATCATCCAACAACGTGCCCATGAAATTACAGAGACTTTATAGAAGTCAAACCAGAAAAATGAAAAATAGTGGTAAAAAGTAGATGTAAAATTTTGTCACTGTGGCAGTCAAAAAGTTATCTGCAGAGGTCCTCTCTTTGGGAAGAGTATGGTGGTGCAGGCCTGTAAGCTCAGCACTCCAAGAGACTGAGGCAGGAGGATAGCAAATTTGAGTCCAGCCTGGGTACCTTGGCAACTCAGTGAGACTCTGTCTCAAAATAAATAAATAAGTAAATAAATAAATAAAGGTCTAGGGATAAAGTTCAGTGTGAAGGCCTTGGTCTCTAGTACCACTAAATAATAAAAATGAATGAATAAATAAATAAATAAATAAATAAATTGTATATCTTAACAAGTTTGGCCCATAAGAATTTCTCTCTGGGGGATAAAGGATGTACCTCAGTGGTAATCAATTGCCTCCATACCCAAAACCCTGAGTTCTACTTCTACCATTATGCCAAAAAAAATTTCTATCTTATACCATAATCTTCCTGTGGTCTGGACAATATGGCCCTCAGCATTGCCAGCGTCTAATAAGCCTGAGTCCTTTAACCATCATGTGGAAGAAAGCTGCACTCCAGCCAATATTGTTGGCCTTAAGTGATTTATATGAGAAATAACTACTCATACAAATTTCTGTTGTGTTTGAGGCATTATACATTGGGGATGTATTTTTGGTGGCAGTTCAGTGTATCTTAAGTAATATATCCGTCAAGTGTGTGAATGCAGCTAGAACCATTACTCGGTTCATACCTGACTAGAGAGAAGCATATAATTTTTTTTGTTTGTTTGTTTTTGAGACAGGGTCTTGCTCTGTAGACAAGACTGATCCTGAACTCACTATGGAGCCCAGGCTGGTCTTGGACTCACTGCAGTCCTCCTGTCTCAGCCTTCAGCCTCCTGAGTGCTGAGATTACAGGGGCATGACACCACTCCCAGCTTATGTGGTGCTGGGGAATTGAACTCAGGTACTTAGCAATTGACATAGCACTTGATAGGCAAGTAGTTTAACTGCCAAGCCATTCCTTCAGCCCAGAGAAGCATATAATTCAGATATCATGAATATTTGCCTAATAACAAATAGAAAAATTATAGTTGATTATGAGTTCTGCTTACATAAAATGGTATAGGGAAACTTCATGTGATGAGAAACAAAGACCTGGGTTTTTAATGGCTGACAGGCCTAGCATGAGCTTTTGTTACCTAGTGGATAAGAAAAAAACGCCTTGTTGACAAATTTTTAATTAATATATGGATTTGACACATATCAAACACTCCATAAACACTCAAATCAAAGGAGTTGAGGGATTTGTTAAGTTAACATGAAATTAAAGGAGGTAAGAATCTCCGTTTCGTTTATAGAAATGAAACATTGCCAATTCCTAAGATTAAACTTTAAGAGATGTTAACTAAATCAGTTGTCCAGAAAAGGAAATCAAAGTTAGTCACGCCTTGGAACCATGTCAGATAAAAAACACTGAAGTAATGAAACCGTCTAACCTAGAGTAGCAGAAGGGAAGAGGAGATGTATGTAATATTCCCTCTGAGGTAGAACTGGAACTCAACATCTGCTTTCTTAGAACAGGCTCCCTTAGGAAGAACTGAACTTCCCTTCAGAGGAAGTACCTCATCCGAGACTGGCTGCTGACAGCTGACAGCCTGTAGGAAGTTACCCTACACCAGGCATCAAATTAGACAATGAGGTTCCCTTCTGTAAGTTTTTCATAGTTCCCAGGCTACATCCTCCATAGTCCACAGAGGTATTTTTAAGGGCCAAACTTGTTAAACTTATACAGTCTCCCTCCCTGTTTGCCATTTATTTATTTGTTTGTTTGTTTGTTTCATGTTACTGGAGATCTAGCCTGAGGCCTTCACATTGAGCACTAGGACAATATTCAAGATACTCTGTTCTGGAATCCTGTGTTCCAATCCTGAGTCCTTCCCATGGCAGAAACTCTGGCTGGTTGCAAAAAGAAGGCACAGAGGAAGTCTGCAAAGAAAAAGACTCTATGGTCAAGCTATTTTATGCAGCTAGAACCATTACTCAGCTCACAACTGACTACAGAGAAGCATACATATATATTTGAGACAGGGTCTCACTCTGTAGCTCAGGCTGGTCCTGAACTCACTATGGAGCCCAGGCTGGCCTTGGACTCACAGCAATCCTCCTGCCTCAGCCTCCCAACTGCTGGGATTACAGGCAGGTACCACCACACCATGCTTATTATCTTATTGGTTTTAAGAGATCAGTATTTGATAAGAAGGAGGAAAGTGTTAACTTCATATCTTAGTTACTTTTTCGTTGCTGTGACTCAATACCTGACACACACAAATTTAGGAAAGGAAAGGTTTATTTTAGCTTACAGTTTCAGATGGTCACAGTCTTTTCAGGGATGGCCAGCAGCAAGTACATGGCTGAGGCAGAGAGGTGGAGGCAGCATCTCAGGACATCACACACAGGCAGGCAAGTGAGACTAATCGAGACTAGTTCAAGTCCCAGTGTTAGTCTCTTCTGCATTCGGGTATCGAAGGCGTGGCCACTACACACCTTTTGTCTTAACTCACACGCCTTTAGTCTTAACTCACATGCCCTTAGTCTTAACTCACACACCCCTAATCCCAACAACTGCAATCCACCCCTCCAGGCCAGACCCCAGTCCACTAACATTACATGGCTCCATAGACAATCCATAAGATTAAAATACACGAGACTTTTGGGGGACACTCCAGATCCTAACCACAACACTTCACCACATAGGTCCCTCAGAACTTCAGGCCCAGTTAGGGACCACGGAGGGAAGGCCCAATGGGTGCAGTTTGGAGACTGAAGTGTCTGGGATGACAGGAAACTTGAAGAGCAGGAAGAGCAGTTTGCCTATTCTGTAGTTTAGCCCCAGGCCTTAGCCCAATGCTGAGAACTTTCTCTGGGCTGGAAGGCATTATTTGCCAACGCACAAATTGGGATGTCAGAACTTGTTCATAAAGTTCAAACCCAGGCTTCCCAGTCTAGACCAGTCTCATCTCCTTGGGTTCAAGTCTGGGTCTTCTTATCTTTCCCTCCAGAAAAAAAGAAGAGGGAAAGAAATGACTAATGCTCTCTTTTTAAAATATTTTCACGTGAAGGAAATGTGTATCAATTGTTCATTTTCATATCAGTTTAGTTGCCCACCCCCTGTTAATCCCTCCCATGTCTAACAAGATTCCATAATATCATCCCAATATAACTCTATGACTTTGTCAAGAGAGTTCTGGAATCCATTTGCAAAGAACACCAGCCAGCCAGGTCCACAGTGCCTAGAACCCTTCAAAGAGTACACGACAGTACAAGAAGCTTAACAGATAGCACAGGACATGACAGAAACCTAGGAAGGGGGACAGGAGAGGTAGTGATTTATAAATTGAGAGAAAGGGTTATGGTGATCTGTACTCAGGGAAGGCTTCCTAGAGGAAAAGGAAATGAATCTGAGTTCTCAAGAATGAGCAGGACTTAGTTATACAAGGAGAAAATGGGGGATGTAGTGATTATAAAGGAAGGGCAGAAAAATAATTTTTGGAAGCAATACATGAAAAAGCCAGACTGGATGAATTTAGTGGAGGAGTATCAGTCTACTGGAGAAACTGCATGCTTCACATAGCAACCACCTACAGCCTTCAGTCTCTGTGCACCATTCCAACTTTATGCATGACTGGGAGGAAGTTCCTAAACAAGAGGGACTATCCCATGGTTGAGATGCATAGATAAAATTTCCCTGCTGACAACGAGGCAAAATCTGTATCATGAAATTTTCTGATCAAATGGAATATATATATGCACTCTCTATATATGTATGTATATATACTCTCTCTATATATAATTTTTATAATCATTGGACCAAAATTATACTCATTTCTGACCTCCATGTCTGCCACTGTTGATATTTTCCCCATCTTGTGACAGGCCATTCATCTAGTAGAAGTGGTGACAAGTTCTTAAAAATAAGTGACCTTCCATGCAGATCACAGCACCCTCAGAGTTGCCCACAGTCGGAGTTATCTTGATAGAGGTGCTTGCTGGCCTTAAAAACAATCAGCTTTTTCCAAGAGTTGAGTGTGAGACACAAGATCCATAATCCTAAACGTTTCACATAGTATTTTGAATCCTTCTACTTTTCAATTCTAGAGTAGTGACACCTTTTATTCAGTTTGACATAGGGGTGTGCTGGCCACTTAAATAAGTTAATGTTTTTATTTGGACCAATTCATGTGGTAGAACAAAGAATTCAAATGCCAGCGTCCCACATAATGCCTTGTTATTGAAAAAAAGTTGCGTTTTTCCACTGACATTCACTGAGTGGTTCAATATAGTGGTTGACCTAGATGTAGCATTCTGTGTAAAATGTACACATAATGAGAAAACATAGACATAGAATGGAAAGGAAGGTGGGAGGTGGCTTTTAGTATCCAGCAGGATAAAACAGAAATGCTTCATTGTTTTAAAAATACACTGGATCAAAAGAGAAATGAGTAAAAATTTAAAAGAACATGTAATTTAGAACATGACCTAGAAATGTGGGTCATCATGAATTTAAAAAGTACCAAGCCAATAGAGTCTGGTATGCTAAAGCACATGATGCCTGAACATGCTTTCTCTAGCATTACTTTGAATGGTTGAGGTGCACTTTGCTGGTGGGCCTTGAAGAACAACGATCAGGCAGCCAACTGACTTGGAAGTCAAAGCATGGAGAGCTCAGGTGTCTCAAAATTCTTGTTCTTCACTCGGTTGAGATTTCTGGCTGAGTCAATGAGTTCAGAAGTTCTGAGAAGTGAAAGGAGTGTATGAAGCACAGATGACCAAGAGGAGAGACTTCATTTTCAAAAGACAGCTGCTCCCTTGGGCAAGAGGAGGCTTCCCAGGGCATACACGGCCAGTCTGATGGAGGTGGTCATGCCAGAACCCATCTGGCAGTTTCATCAGGAGTTTCTTTCAAAGAGGGAAACCTCTCTGCCATGTCAACCTGGAGACAGTACCAAGGGAGTCAACATTAAAAGGCTTTGCCACTGCAGTTACAGAAGTTTACTTTACCCAAGGAGAAAACAACGTCACACTCCTCCAGAGGGTGCGGAAATCTTAGTACCTGAGCATATGAGTGCTATATTTCTCTACATACCTATGACAGAGTTTACTTTATAAACTAGGCACAGTATTACTAACCATACATAGTCATAAAATAGAAAATTATACTTCAATGGTTGTTGTATAAATGTGATATTTCTTTCTTTCAAAATACCTCATTGTACTGCACTTCTCATTCTTGTATTGGTATGAATGATCCAAGGCCCTCATAGTGAGGTGACAAGAGTGGCAGGCATCCAGACACACGAGGCTGTTATTACTCATCAAGATGCAAATATATAAATATCTCATTGTTTTAAAAATATACTGAATCAAAAGAGAAATAAGTAGAAATGTAAAAGAATATGTAATTTTAAAAATGACCTGGAGATGTGAATCATCATGAATCAAAAAAATAAGGGATACTTCAGCACAGGCACTGTGATATCTTGACAATTCGGGGTACTGTTCAGTGATCAGTGGCCCAAGTGGCACATTATAGCATGGAATGGCCCAGGCAGGTCCTGGGTGGGATGAGTGGGTCAGCACAAATTCTCTTGATACTGCCCAGATAGCATACAATTCAAAATTTATAAATTGTTTACCTTAGAATTTTACATTTAACATATTCAGAGTGCAGCTGCACAAGGATAACTGAAACCATAGAAGCAAAGATGGCTGGGCCTGGTGGTGCAAGCTTATAATCCCAGCATTCTGAGAGGCTGAGGCAGGAGGACTGGGCAACTTAGTGACTTAGTGACTGATCTGGCAAGACCCTGTCTCAAAATCAAAACTAAAAAATGGGCTGGGGTTGTAGCTCAGTGTAAAGGCTTGAGTTGGACCCTGAATATCAGAAAAAAAGAAAGGAAAGAAGGAAAGAAAGAAAGAAAATGAAAGAAACAAACAAACAAAAAAAGAAGTGAAGCCATGGATAGAGGGGAAGGAAACTACTGTATTTGTCTTCTAAGTTGCTGCTGTTAAAGAGTTAAGGTCTCTTTTTATCTAGGGTTTTTTGTTTGTTTGTTTTTGTTTTGAGGAAGGGTCTCACTCTGTAGTGCAGGCTGGTTCTGAACTCACTATGTGGCCCAGGCTGGTCTCAAACTCATGGCAATCCTCCTGCCTCAGGCTCGCAGTGCTGGGATTACAGGCATGTGCCACCACGCTCAGTTTATGTGGCTCTGGGGAATCAAACCCAGTGCCTTGTGCTTGCCAAAAAGCACTTTAACCACTGTGCTATTCCTCCAGGCAGTCTTTTCACTTCTCTGAAAATTTACTATGGGGGGATTGTTTTGGCTATTGTTGTTGTTGTTGTTGTTGTTGTTGTTGTTGTTGTTGTTGTTGTTGTGTGTGTGTGTGTGTGTGTGTGTGTGTGTGAACCTGGAAGCATTCTACCCACTGAGCCACATTTCCAACCTTTAAAAAAATTATTTGTAAATTCTGAGACAAGGTCTTGCTAATTGTACAGACCTACCTTGAATTCACCATTCTCCTGCCTTAGTCTCCCAAGTAGCTAGAATTCTAGATGTGGGCACCACCACACTCAGCTACTGTTCTTTGTTGAAGATGATCTATACAAGCTGGAAATTCAAAGCCACTTCTTTGACAGCTACTCATTCCCTGAGTGTGCCTCATCTACATATGAAATATACATGTTGACAAACTTATTTGTTTTTCTCCTATTGCTGTATCTTTTATGACAGAGGTCTAGTTCAACTAAAAACCCATGTAGAAGAAAAATTACTTTGCTTTCCCTATACACTCTTTCAAAAAAAGTAACATAGTTTGTTGGATGTTTTCTGCAGTTGGTGATAAAGTCAGTGAGTTTCACCAAAAGGACAGCGCTTTATAAAGTATTGTTCCTTTAAGCATGTATTGTGAGATATGTCTGTGATTCAAGAGCAAAAGGGATAAAAGTGAGATTCAAGTTTCTCAGCTCAGGTCAGCTAACACCACTGCTCACTGAATTAAAAGGGAAAAATCGTCCTCAATACCAAAGTGGCACCCACCCCCCAACAAAAGCCATGGGATTATTTAAACAAACACACAAGGGGCTTGATTCCAGGGTTCATAGGTGTATCTTCTCCATCTCACCCAAGCTTCTCATTTTGGTTGCTGTCTTTCTTAATGTGTGCCCCAGATTCCAGCCCTAAATCATCCCACTTTTCCTACTTAGAAACCTCCTGGCATTCGTGCTTTTTACACAATTCTTGGACAAGGCTCTTGGTTCTGAGACATTGAGAAAGAAGGGCATACAGACGTATGGGAAAGGTCCTAGGAAATCTCACACAGACATGTCTTTAATGCAGCCCTCTGAATCCGTGGGAGAAAGAGAGGGCTCGGAAGGATCAGCCCGAATTCACTCCAACACCAGACTCCAGTCACTCCCCGGGCTGTGCGCTCCCTACTCAGCCAACATCTCATCTTTCCATCTCTTCCCCGCCCTCCTGGTCCCCTGTTCATCCACTCTTTCCATTCCCTTGCCTCATTTTCTCATTCTTGCTGACTGTCCCACTCTTGCTTCCTCCTATCCCCTCGCAGATCATCTTTCTGTTGGAGCCTGTTCTGATGGCCCCATTCCAGGAGAAGCAGGTTTGAATCAGATCCAGTTTAAAATGAAGGCCAGAGGTGGGGGTGCAGGGAAGCCAGGAGGGGGAGAGCAGCTCTCAGATGCCTCCCCCAGAGGGCGCAGCCCTCCCCCAACTCCCACCAGGGACCTCTCTCAGTCTCTCCTTGCCCCTCACCTCCCACCCAGCCCCCACAGGTATGTACAAAAGAAGACCTAAAGATCTCTGGCAGGCATGGAAAGACCCCCCGCCCCCAGTCAGGCAGCTGGTTTCCATTAGATGTTACAAGGCCTATAAATATTCTCTTTTCTCACTTATCTCTTATTATTTTTTCCTTTCCCTTTCTCACGTTCCCGCCTCTGGATTCCCTCCTGGGAGGAGGCCTAAATTAAAAAGGGAAGGCCTGCCAAGCTTTGCATTAAGTATCCTGTCCTGCCCCAGGCCTCTGGCAAAGCAGAGCCCTGGAATGACTGGCTTCTTGTTTGTCCAGTTTGCTGCTCCACACTCCAAAGCCTGAAGTCATCTGGGAGAGACCGAGGACAGAGCTCAGTCTGAGCAAAAGGACACTGCCAGGTTCACCTCAGCTGTGTGGTTTCCATCAGACTCCCAGCCCAGCCTGTCTTTCCTTAGCACTGGGAGATAGATAGTGCCTGGCACAGGTCTGAGGGGTTCAGATGCAGCCCCTTTGCACATAGTCACCCAGACCTCAGGCAAGTTACACAGAACTGTGTTGATAATACCTTCCTCAAAGGACCGTACAGGATGAGAATGCAGTAACTAAGGAGAAAACATACGGTCTGCAGGAGCAGGTGCTGGGTCTCTCCTCCAGCCCTTCCCTGTAGCAGTTGCTGTTGGAAAACCTGCTCTTGGCCTCTGTGACCTCTCACACCTTCAAAGCTATAACCTGAACAATCAGAGAATTGAGAACTTAGTACCCAAGGTCTGAGTTAAGGAGATACAAATGTTTGCTTCTTCTCTCCGCCAGCTTAATTTGACAGAGTAATAAAATGGCAGGAGAGAAGTGTGCATAAAATCTCTAAGTTTGACTAATGTTTATAGTTGTTAATACTTCTTATAAATCAAACAGCAAGAAGATTTGTCCTGGTTAGGCCAGTGACCTCAGAGCTAGAGTTCCTCCAGAGAGGATGGGGTGAACCCAAGGACTTCATCCTAAACCGTGCAGCCACTACCGTCGGACTGTCTGGGGCTTGGCATTCAAACTTTGCTCTTCATGTTATTGATTTCATTATGTTTCTTTTCCGTATCAATAAATGAGGATGGAGTCATACTGACTTTTTAAGCCTCTGTTCATTGGTCTTCAAAATGAGACCAGCTGCTTTAAAGCCTTGTGCCTTCATCACCTCTTTCTCAGTGCCATTTAGCCAGGCACAATCACTTTTATGACGACTCATTCTGTCATTTTGCTACAACTTAATTTCACTCCTTTTCACTCCGTCCTTAGAGTAGTCAGAAAACAGCTGGTCACCATCATTCCTGTGTATAACTACTTTTCAGAGACCCAAAAACGGTTAATAAATCAGTCTTCAGCCTACCTAACTTTAGGCTAAATAATGTCATTTTCTTTCATCTTCCTCCCAGGATCCTGTCTGAAAATCTTGAACAGGGTTTTTTTGGCTTCTTCTTCTTCTTCCTTTTTTTTTTTTTTTTTTGGCCTCCTACCCTCTCTAAAAAATTAAAGTTCAGCTTTAGTATCCAAACATGAATGCAATGTTTTTAAAATTTGACCATTTAATGCCTCTAATGCATGCTCAGCTTAGGTGCCAACTGCCAACTAACACCCACCTTATCTTGTTTTTATTTTGTTGGCCTTGTGCATAGAAATTTTAGATAATCCAACTAGGAACCGGAGGAGAAAGGCCAGCGTTGGTTCCTTTAAGAAGGCAGCCCTACAGCCCCAGGACGTTGTTGTTAAACTTTGTCCCATTTTCAGGGGCAAGCATAAAGGGACTGAAGGAAATTGTTAAAGTGAGGAGAAAAGCTCCTGTGGCATGTTTCCTGGCCCCTGAACCTTCCCTGCTCCAGTCCCTTCTCCCATGGTGACAGTGCAGCTAATCTAAGTCTGTGCTCTGGTAAGGCCCCTGCTGAGCAGCACTGGGGTAGGACAGGAAATCACCACTCAGAAAATAAATGACCTGTCCCAGAGTCTTTTGTTAATGAATCCAGGGCGTAATAAATCAAGGTGACCCAGTCTGAAGAAACATAGGCCTGTTTAGAAAGAAAAAAGAGAGAAAGAAAGAAAGAAAGAAAGAAAGAAAGAAAGAAAGAAAGAAAAGAGAGAAAGAGAAAGAAAGAAAGCGAGCAAGCCGCCAAGCCCCAGAGGTTGAAGAGGAGGAGAACAGAGAGTGGGGATAGCAGGGAGGCCTGATAAATCACACCCAGCTGAAGCCAATGCAGATGTTTTCCAGTTTCAGACACACTCAATGAAGGGGCAGAGAATCATTGCCTGTGGACGTGAATGGAAGGGGCTAGGAGGGGGACAGGAGGGGCTGGCTCATGGGACATGGCCCCTCCTCTTGTCCAGTGTCCTGGGGGCATTTTATTGGCACAGTCTGCAGACTCTTGCTTAGTGTCCTAGTGTCATAGCCACTGCACTTTTCTTCTCTTCCTAGGTCTTTTCCAGTCAGCATGGCCTGAGTGTCTGGAGCAGAGGAAATGCTTAAACCCCATGGAAGACAGATCCAAGGGCCTCTTGCCCAATGGAGGTTCCAGGTTTCCACAGTGGCAGGTTCTGTAAAAAGACAGAAGTCATGGGAGGGACTTAACCTCCCCTCCAAAAAAAAAAAAAATGTCATTGCTGTGAGATTTATCAGTGGAATAGAGGGGTGAGGGGAGGCCAGGTTGGCTGTAAATATTCCATAAAAGGCAGTGTGTAGGCATCTGTAGATGCCTACTAAAGGGGCTGTGAGGTGAGACCCAGTTACGTGCATAGGGCTTTAAATTGAGCCATGAGAGCCTGGTGACCCAGGTATCACTGAGTCTATTAACAAATGAAGAAACTGAGGCAAAAGAGCTGAGGGAGGAACAATGCAGCAGGCACTTCCAATGCACTTTATAGATTGTAAAGGGTTTTCATAAAATTCAGCTTGGGTGCAATTAAGATTAATTCCTTTGCTACAGGTGAGGAAGCGTGGGGTGAGGGAGTAAGAGGATGTCTCCAGCCACGCGTCCAATGTAGGGAGCATCACCAGGCCACACTCCAGCTCTCAAAGCTAAGGCGGTTGATTCTCATTAGCTTCCAACCCATGATCCACAGTGGGGACCGAACCTGAGTCTCACACGTATTAAACAAGGACTCTTCCACTGAGATACATCACCAGGCCTTTTTATTTTGAGACAGGGTCTCACTATGTTGCTTAGGCTGGCCTTGAATTTGGGATCATTCTGCTTCAGCCTCCTGATTAGCTGATGTTACAGTTCTGCGCCACCATGCCCAGCCAACTATTGACCCTTTTATTCGAACACAGCTATTCACCAGGATTCCACAGTGACAACAGACTGAAAGGGAAAGTAGGTTAAAAATGAGAAGGACAAACTTTGGCCAAGCTCTATTACTGTTTAGTATTTAGTGGCAGCTCTATGGTAAATGAGCAGACCAAAAAAAAAAAAAAAAATGGCTAATGATTTTTGTCATTATTTCTGACATACAAAACTTGCTATATAGATTTTTCCAGCCCTCTTTGTAAACATATATTCTGCTGTGGTCTAAATGTCCTTCCCTAAAATCATGTTGGCATTTGATTGGCATTAGAAGAGTATTAAGACGAGGGAATCTTTGAGCCATGATTAGCCTAGCCTCATGAATGGACGAATGTTGTGTCCATAGAAATAAATGAGTTATCACAGGAATGAGTTCTTTAACAAAAGGATGAGGCCAGCCCACGGTCCTCCTCCTCTCTCTCTCTCTCTCTCTCTCTCTCTCTCTCTCTCTCTCTCTCTCTCGCACATTTGCTTGCTCTTTTGCCATCCACCAAGGGATGACTTTCCTCACCAGATACCACTGCCATGAGTTTGGTCTTCCAGGTCTCCAGAGGAATCAGCCAAATCTCCTCTTGTTTACAAATCACCCACTATGTATATTCTGTTGGAACAGCAGAAAAGGAACCATGACATCTTTCTCTGCTTTCTCTCTCATATCCGCCATCATTTCAAAAGGAAAGAAATCATGCCAATTGCCCAATTTTTTTGCCCATGCGGAATTTGATGCCAACATTATCATCTGCACAAGTCTGTATAGTATGTTGTATCTTTCCAAAATCTTTTCATATCCATGTATCCTCTGAACTTCTTAATCAGAATTTCCTCTTGAAGAAAAAGACCAAAACAACTTGTCTACAATGGCTTCGCAAGTTAGAGTGCGTGCCCTGACTAGCCTAGACTGCCTCCAAAAAAGCTCAAGCAGCCAGGTACTCCCTTCCACATTGGTCTCCTTCATGTTGTCCAGTTCTGCCTTGTTCTGCAGTAAGTCAGCTCTCCTCCTTTCTTTCTCTAGCACTCAATGAATATCTTATACCAGTTCTGATTCTGCTAGACATAAAGTAATCAACATTATGCTTAAATCCAAATAGGAGTACAGTGTTTGCCCAGCCTCATAATGCCCACAACCAAATAGGAAGGCACCACTGCAGGCTGCCTAAAGTAAACTAAAAGCCTCTTAGCTTTTAATTGGCCCTGTACCTAGATCCATAGGACACCAGGCATATCAATGAATATTAGAACTGTTCCAAATATTTTAGGTCAAGTAGCAGGTTCTATTAAGGCAGAACATGGCTTTGGAGTTTTCTTTTTTTTTTTTTAATTCTACCCCTATAAGTCCAAATCTTTCATACTCAATGTTGACTCTCAGCTGGGAACCCAGAGGCAAGGCCCCGTGGTATGGGTTTTCCCATGAATTCTAGCATATTAATCTTTTACTATAAAAGTCATTTATTCATCCACCTGCTTAGTCAATACTTGGTGAATTCTTCCTTTGTACCAGTGTGACTCTGTTAGCTAGTGACGGAAACTGGGATTATCCTTGTAACTGACCAGTAGGGAGTCTCTTTATGGACATCAGTTCTTGAGTCTGTAAAATGGAAGTACGGATTGGTTGGTCTTCAGAACATGCCCAGCCTTCCTTGCTACTCTCCAGTTTATGGGCACTACTGGTAGGTAGGGATTCTAAATGTGAATATATTTGACAGAGTAGCTTGGATGCAAGATGTGGGCAGATGTTCTTTTAAGTTATTAGTGTACAGAACTGGGAAACAGTAGGTAAAAGTGAAGCCTGCATTTTGCAGGAGCATCAGACTTAAGAGGTAGAAGACAGAGGCTCTTAAGTTAAAAATTCATTATCTGTATTACAAGAAAACTCTCAAATGCAAGTTATGGTGTTACTTTATTATGCTTTTTTCTGTAATATATTTTATGAAGTTATAAAATTAGCTCATGGATAGTTTTTTCTTTTAATATATAAACTTATGTAGCACAAAGTGCAGAGTCATCATTTTTTTGTATATAAAAGCATCCCACCCCGTCATACCCCTTATGTACTCTCAAACAGGGGAACATTGACAGTCTCAGTTATCTAATCTTTTTCTTCCTATTAATAACACTGATACCACTTTCTCCCTAAATTATTTCCTTTGATAATTCATGAAAAAAGCAATTTCTAAACCAAAGAGACATTGATAACTATCACTCCCTGGTAGAATTTTACATTTCCAAAGGGTCTAGCAATTTACAAATGTAACCAGGAGCTTATGAGCATCTTTGTTTTCCCTTAACCTCTTCTACATACATGTCATAAGTTTTGTTTCTTTTACATAATTTAAACCTACTACAGTTTTCCGCTACTGCGAACTTGCTTGTATCTTCATTTCTTTCATTATTACTGGACTAATGTTATTTTCTATAGTTCTTCCTATGCAAATAATGTATTCACATGTTTTGGTCTCATATTTCATGATTTTTGAGTCAAGGCTCTTGTGGGCCAAATTCTAAAGCACTACTGAGTGGTAGGGATTCTAAATGTGAATGTATTTATTTTCAAGAAGTTGGGAAAGTTTGTTCATTTTGTTCACTGCAGGAATCTAAGCATCTAAAATAGTGACAAGCTGACAGGAGACACTCAGTACATCGTTTCTGAATGAGTAAATAAATTGTCATTTTACACTTATGCTACCCACAGTATTTTGGGGCAAGTATGAACAGTTAAAAGTTGACATAGAGAATGACAAAGAAAGGAGGGCAAAAGAGGAGAGAGAACGGGGTTGGTTTTCACTTTAGATTTTTGAAGTTCCGGCAGGAGGCAAGACAAGAAACCACTGCAGAGTAGTGACTGCACACACAGTTCAGCTCGGGTACTTGACTGTGCTTTTGCTACCTCAGCCCTTCCTGTAGAATTAATATCACACCGGCTTCTACAGTACCATAATGTGAGTTCAATTCACACAGCACACATTTTCTCAGCTCTTACTATGCCATGCAGTTTCTTCACTGGCAACAGGGTACATGTTAGTTAGTGTGCAGACTGCAGTCCTCATGTGTTCATATGCAATATTTATTAGTAAAAGGAACATTAATTAATGGAATATTTATTAATAAGAGGAAGAAACTAGGGACATACATTACAATATGAACAAACTCAACTTCGTGCTAAGATAGAGAAATGCAAAGGAATATGAATGATATGTCTGCTTATATGAAATATGGGAGGAAATCTAAGGAGGGAAATCTGTAGATTTATATAGAATATCCAAACAAATCCTTAGAGAAAGAAAAAAGATCCTTGTTTAACTGAGGCTGGGAGTGGAAAAGGGCGATTATGTATGGGCTCAGGGGTCTCTGTAGGGTAATGGAGACTGTGCCTAATGCTAGACTGTTTTGAGGTTGTACAATTCTGTGAATTTAATGAGAAACCATTGTACTGTAAAATTAAAATGAGCATATTATGTTATGCAAATTATATTTTAATAAAGCTTTTTGTAATTTAAAAATAAGTAATTTATGGGTAATTAAAAATAAGTGGAAACCCAGTCCTCACAAGAGGCAGACTTTTAGACCACCAGTAAGGGCCACTCCTGGAAGAATCCAGGGGCTGTGGGAGCAGCAATGCACCAACCTCAGCTTGAGGTTCTGTGATATTTCCCAGAGACCTTACTCAGCAGCGGACACGGAAGGTAAAAGAGGGGGACGGGCCTTGCAGTAAGCCAGCGACAAACAGCGGTATTCATGTCATGGGAGGCAGACACGAGGCCAGAGCCAATCAATCACAATTTGAGTTTGGCAAGTTTCAGAGGAAGTTAAATTTTCTGTGTTGGTCAGCTTTTTGTAGCTGTGACAAAATACTTGGCACAAACAGCTTGAAAGAGGAAAGGTTTATTTTGGCTCGTGACTTCAGAGGTTGCAGTCTACAGTCAGCTGGCTCCATTGGTTTTAGGGTGATGTTGAGTCAGAAACACCATGGCAGCAGAGAGTGGCAGAGGACGGCGTTTCTCTTCATGGCAACTGGGAAGCAGAGACAGAAAGGGCCAGAGAAGAAGGGCAAGCACCGGAAACAGCCCCACTGTCACCCTCCCTTCGTGCACTCCCTTCTGCCAGGCCCCTGTGTATCTCCATCACCTCCTGACGACGCCTTGAGTGGTGGTCTCATTAAGGGACTAATCTGCTGATGACATTAACGTCCTCACAATCCGATCACTTCCCCAGAAGTCCATGAGCCGGCAATGCTTCAACGTATGAGTTTTGGGCTCTATGTTAAGTCTAAACTATTAGCAGTTGAATACTGGAAAATACTTTATATATTCCTTGTGGCTACCATCCATGAGTCAGCAGCTTTACACTGAGAGACGGTGTTCAGCAGGACAGTTACAGACCAAACAAGGACAGAAAGGACAGGCTATGCCGTTTGGAAGTTACCAAGGTGGAGAGCTGGAATTCAGACTCAGGGCGACTAGGAAATCATTTTCCATTCCACTGTTTCCTTTTCTCATCCTACGATCCGCTTTCACCACTACACAAACCCCCAGACATTACAGGCTGTGGAATTAATGACTTCTGCTGCGAAGGATATAAGTTTTGCTGGTCTACTCTGAAAAATTCCTATGACCTGTCTGCACAGAGTTGTGAAAATGCAGTTTGACAAGGTCTGGGAGCCTTGGCAGTGGCAGCGTATCACCTGAGCTCTCACGCTGCTCTGGACACAGCAGGCTGGAATTTGAGTTGTACTCTCTCTGGTTAGCTTCAAGGGTGCAAGCAAAATCCAATACTCTTTTAATTCCAGAGAAGTTAAAGGATACTGACTTCGTGAAGAAAATTTTGAAAGACCATAGAAATCCATTCTGTGACATGAAACTCTAATCCAAAAATTCTCATCAAATGCTTTTCAGTAGTAATTGTAAGTGGCCACATAAAGCTTTTAAGATGATATGCCCCAAACAGAAATATGACTTCTTTAAAAATTATGTAGAGTTTCTCTTGTAGAGTTTTTGAGAATTGCTCCTTCCCCTCATGTTGGCCCAAGTGTATCTGTGCTTCATGGGAAATTGTGAGTCTGCTTGGGTGAGGCAAAAACACACATTCTTCTCTTGAAGGAACAGACTTGCATTCCTAGGAGTAAAATAAATTAGGCCCAGTTTCTCTGTCCATTAATTATGTGGAATAAACAACCTTCTCCTGCTCGGAGAGAAGCCTAGGAGACCAGTGCAAATTTCCTCCATAGACTCAAGGGAAAAATCATTTGACCAACCCAGAGAACACTTGTGGTCCAAGAGGACTCAGAGGATTGGAACGGGCCAGGCTTTACCGCCAGATGTTTGTACGAAATCCACTAATGGAGACAATCCGGTGATCCAATCCACAGAGGTCTGCGGCACAGAGGGAGGGGGCTGGGATTGCAGGGAAGCTGCAGAGTGGGTGAGAAGGCATTTGTGTCCAGTTTTGCCCCAGGGAAAATTTCAATCTTCTGCCTTGAAGACAGCTATGGAATCTAGGGGAAGGTACTGGCTGGGGAAATAAACTCACTTAGATCTTAGAATATGTCAGGGCAGTATTACTATGGTGGTGGGAGGCAGGGAGAACAAGAGAAGAAAAGTAATGCATGGATTCTAACGGTCTAAATGAAATCGAATCTGCTGAGATTTGCAAAGTGGGGAAATAGTTTTGTGTATTTACTTGTACAAGAACACACACAAACCAGCAATGTAGCTATCATGAGGAAGGAAGCTGGGTCATTGAAGGACATTGATGTGAAGGAGATATTTTAAGTACATCCTTTAAAATGTCCTATATTTTGAATGAGGTAAACATATTATGTTAAAAAACAACTTTAAGCAACATTTTTTATATCTTGAAGAAATAGCAATTCATTGCATCATCAGCTTCAAAATGAAATTTTGGATAAAAAGTTCAACATATGGAACAAATAACCTTCTAGAATTTTCTTTTTATTAATTTATTTCATGATTGGATGACGGAGAGAGAGGTGGAGTGTGAATGTGCCGCAGCACCAATTGCCATCCAAGAAACAGGAGGTGATGGGGGAGGAGGAGGACATGAACAGGGAAAGAGGGACAGAGAGAGGGACAGAGTCCCAGGGAAGGAGGAAGAGAGGCAGGCAGCAGCTGCTAGGTAGGTGCCACAGTTAGGGTTAAGTGCTGCTACCACGTTTTGGCATTCACCACTGGTTGTATTTCAGACCAAAGCGTCCTCTGTTAGTTCTGCTCTCTGAGATTGAGTTTATTTTTCCAGGGACTTCTTGGGGTTTCTCCTGTGTATAAGAAATTGACAAAGCTCTGAGAAATTTACTTAGGAAACATGGAGGTCCTCTGACCCCACCAGAGAAAATAAACAAGTATAAAGTGGCACTTACAGGAGGATAAAATAACTGTGACTTCATGATGTGGCAGGTTTTATCAATAATAGGAATTGTGGCTATTTAGTGGGTTAATGGGATTAACTCACAAAAAATACACATATTGGAAGGTGCAAGAATATTGTAAGGAAATACATTCCATGTAATTGTCCCAGTATGTCTTTCTTCCATGTTAGTCTTACCTTTGTTCCCAATACACTTTAAACAAACCTCCCCTTTAGCAAAGATGAACTGCATTGTAATGCTTGGCTTTGTACCTGTTATTGCACTTGATTTTGAACTTTTCTTAGGGTAATGTATTATGTCTTTCTCATCATTGCATTCTCAAACCTAGTGCAATATTGACATGTCCTGGATAATCACCACTAAATTTAGCTGAGTTTGGTTTGATACTCAGGGTTTTCCTTACTGAAAGAGACAGAGAGCCAACAAACCACAGCGAAAGCAAGATATGGGCCTAGGGATATAATTCAATGACACAGCACTGGTGGGAGTAGGGGGAAGAAGGGAGAACCAAATAAACCAAGATATGGATTACCAACCAAATGATACAGAGGAAGCAGCTGGAGTTGGTGAAGTATGGAGCTTACTGGACGCCTCAAAGGTCTAGGCTGCTTTTGTGTTTCTGCTTGCCAGACAGCACTCTTCTGTCACTCTTTAGGCCCAAGGATGATGGCTAATTCATTCTCCAGTCTCGAAGACTTTTTGGGAACAAAGGTGAGTGTGGTGTGACACAATAAACCCCAATGCAGCCAGTTTTGCTTCTTCCAATTGGTCAGAAATGAACCACATGGCCTCATCCAGGAGACAATGGCTTCTGGGAATCTGCGTGTGTTAAACAGGGTACACTGCAGCAGCCAATAGTATAAAATTTGGGTTCCTTTAGTAAAATAGAAGGAGATAATGACATAGTGAATAGGAGTACAGGCCATAATATATAAAGGCCAAAGCCAACTGGAGATGTGGTAGTCATTTAACACTGGAGGCACAGGTAGCCTGTCTGGTTCTACGAGTCCCATCCATTCCTGTCTTGGTTAGTCCTTCCTCACACACGAAGTGAGACAACTCCTAAGTCCATGTACAGTAAAAGAAAGAGATTTATCTTGTGTACTCAATAGATTAAGTCTGGAAAGCCTTATACTTCTCAGAAAATTCAAATACATTAGCAGATAGGCACATAGGAAGAATCCAGACCCTGAAGATGATTTCTTTCATAGGTGTCCTTCCTCCAAGTCTTAGAAAACACAAATGGTTTTGTTATTGTTTGTATATTTTGCTTTGTTTTTATTATAAGTTCTTGAAAACACAGTCAAAACTGTGATGTTTTAAAGACTGTTTAAATCCCTAGAAAGATAGTCACATGAAGTAGCATGTTTATGTGATTATCTGTGTGTGCATGTATTCTTCACACAGGCATATGTGCACAGGTATTTCTACCACAATGGTAGGATTATGGGTGATCTTTGTTTTCATCTTTTTGTGTGTATTTAACTTTAAGTATATTTAAATTAATTTTTCTATTTTCACCAGCTGCTTATAATGTTAAAAAGTCTCTATCTCAGTCTAAGCACACTCCACAAGACGGTCTCTCGTGTCTTCCCAAAAACACTTTGGAATAGAACATGTGTGTAGTAAACATCCACACGCTGATTCCCCACCAAATGAACTGACCAACCCCCCTCAGCACCTGCATGTGGCTTAGAAACATTTATACATAGGACATAAAATTGGAAGAGATTTCAGAAATGATCTTGCCCAGCTGTCGGCTCAATGACCAGCGGTTCTTGCTGTACCCTGATGGAGCCCGCCTAGTTTAGGTATGATTGTGTCTCAGGAAGTGGGGCACCTCTGGTAGGAGCTGCTGGTGGACAATGGCCCTAATGAGAAGGTTTGCAGATTGGAAGTATTTGTCACCATGTAGGTCTTATCCATATACCTTAGCCTGGACCTAAGATCCTTTATTAGCATTAAGAACTCACCTTACAGGAAGAAGGAATGAGACAAAAAATGGAATTTACACTTTGTCTGTGTGTGTGTGTGTGTGTGTGTGTGTGTGTGTGTGTGTGTGTGCGAGCATGCTCACATGCATGCACATGTGTGTATGTGTGTGTGTTGTCATTTACTTTGTTTTGTTTTAGGAATCTCTTTTAATTCATCTTCCTTTTTTCCATGCTGTTTGGAAGACTTGCCTTATTCTGTCTTTCTCTTTTCATGTCAGCGATTTTTTTCTCGGCTAGGCAAACATCATGAACTTGTTTCTCCCCTCTCAGGCTGGCTCTCTGTCCTCAGGAGACCGTCCCTGCCCTCTTATTTCCTATCCTCTATGTACCTTTTCCCTCCTATTTCTATTACCATTTCTTCTTTCCTCGGTATTCTTACACTCTTTTCCTTTC
This sequence comes from Ctenodactylus gundi, assembly GCA_004027205.1. Taxonomy (NCBI): domain Eukaryota; kingdom Metazoa; phylum Chordata; class Mammalia; order Rodentia; family Ctenodactylidae; genus Ctenodactylus; species Ctenodactylus gundi. The sequence goes on from PVKB01000015.1 coordinate 792,421, forward strand.
AGGGTCATATTAAAATAGTTACTTTCTGCCATAACATCCTTCTACATATAAAATAAAATAAAATTAGCACCTAGCTATAAACAAGTTTATGGGAGACTTTTTGTAGTTATTCACGGTGATGCTGATGGTTTCCTCTCCCTCTCTCTCTCTCTCTGTCTCTCTCTGTCTCTCTTTGTCTCTCTCTCTCTCTCTCTTTTGCATTTTCAATGCAGGAAAATACACATATTATACAATGTGGTACCTGAAAGTATTTAACTCAGGTGTTACATGCGTTCATTAATGTGGTGCCATACCACCATCACTAGTTAGTTGCAGAACCATGTGTCACCTCAGAAGGAAACCCCACACCCACTAAGCCCCTCTGTGCCTGGCAGCAACCGAGAGCTTTCCGTATGGACCGGCCATTTGTGGGTGCTTCGAAGGAATGAGATGACACGTGTACGGCTTTGTGTCTGCCTTCTTTCACTTGGCAGAATGTTTTCAAGTGTCATCTGTCCTGCTCCATATTTCGATACTTTATTTCCTTTTATGGCTGGGTGATATTCTACTACATAGACACAGCACATTTTGTTTATCTGTTTATCAGCTGAGGGAGTTTGGGTTGTTTCCATCTTTTGGCTATTATAAATAGAGCTGCTATGAATAATCTGTGACCAAGTTTTTGTTTCAACATGAATGCTTTTTTCAGTACTAATTTTTCCTCCAAAATCGTCCTGCTAGAGGCAGGGGCGAGTCTACCATTGCTTCACGGACAATGCAAACCACTGTTTGGTCTGTCCGCTGGTGACCTGCATTTGTTTCCGTGTCTTTGCGTCCCTATGCAGATATTCATGCAGAAGATGTATGACTCTACTACAGAATGAAGGCTTAAATTTTTTTCAAAAGTTACAGTAAGAGGCACATTGTCACCATTGCCTCTGAAAATACACACTCCTTCCCCTGCTATGGGCCACTTTCTGAAGCAGGCCTGAAAGTTTTTTATGCTTTTAGTTGCATTCTTGTGACTGCCTCAGTTTCCTGAATCACTTCATAAGGTTTTTACTTCCTGGTCATTTTGACTTTGGAGGAGAACCAGAAGTCACATGGTGCCAGATCCTGTGAATAAGGTGGATGAGGACAGATGGTCACGTTTTTACAAACCTGTTTTATGGATAGCGCTGGGTGGACAATCACCGCATTTTTGATCATACCCTGTAAAGGCATTCACGGGACGGGATTTGCAGAGTTGCTTTAGAAAGTGGCAAGAATCGTGTCCTAAGTTAGTTCAAAAAGAGGGGGAGTATTCTCAAGGGGATTAACCGTGATGGGTCTTTTATTAGAATTTTTAAATTTGAAACAGTTACCACTTATTTTGACCACTCCTTGTTTGTGAGTTCTCTCCCACTCCGAACAATTTGGAATTCATATTGGCAAGTGGATTCCTTCATTCTTATGGAGTTTTTTTTTTTTAATTTTTAAAGTAGGTACAGTGAATGCGCCCAGTTCAAAAACGGCTCCATTGAGCTTCAGTTCTCAGCGTCCCTCACAAGGCCCCTTTCCAGCGCAGTTCCAGGAAAGCCGGCTCCAGAGCGCGAGCCAGGAGGGGCCGCTGAGGCCTCAGCTCATTAAGCCAAGGTGTGTCTGTCTGAGCCCCTCAACCCTGTCAGGCTTGGAACGTAAGCCTTCATTTGCTGGCTGCCGCGGGGTCCTGTGCTGCCTGCCAAGCCTGGAGCCAGAGAGAAAGAGGGAGAAGCGTTGGATTTCTGCGTGCAGAAGGCACGGGCAGCCCCTGCCTCACTCCCACTGTAGGGTCTCCCTGCAGCAGCAACCCCAGGCATTATCACTGGCCAGGATCACATCACAGGGGACAGCGTGGCTACCTGGCCTTCTCTCTTGCCTCCTCTTAGACAGGCGGATGTAACTGCTTCCTTCCCCTGGGCCTCTTACCCTGCCTTTGCTCGGTGCCTTTCTTCTCCACTGCCCGGGCTTCCTGGGTCCTTGTCTCCGGCTTGTCGTCACAGGCTCTCTGGTTCCCTCCCGGCCCTTTGATTCCACCCCTTCTCGCCTCCCCCAAACCCTTTCCGAGGGCTGACTGTCTCCTTGCTTTTCTGCGTGCCTTTCGGATCTGTTCCCTTTGACACTGGCCCCAGGCCTGCTGCCAAATTTCAGACCCATTAGTGAGGTGCCTTGCTGACTGAAACACAAATCAAGACTGATCCGGGTACAATTAGCAGCTGCTCGCACCTCATCTGGAAAGCATTAGCCAGCCCTGGAGTGGAGGGGGAGACCCTGATGCCAAACAGAATAGATCTCTTGTTTTGGGACATGAAAGAAACCTGACCCCGTGGACATACAACTGACAGTAAGACACAAACAGACAATGTACAGGGAGAGAAGTCTGTCGTGTTACCTTGAGTATCTTTCGGCACTGAGGCAAGAGATACAGACTCTTCAGCACTCCGTTTGGGTGTATAAACATCATCCCGGAGAAGGGGTGTCGGTTTCGTATAATCCAGACAGACCAACACTTGCGTGGAATCCTTTGCTCTGGTGCAGCATGCTGTTAGCTTGGCTTCTAGAAATGTAATTTGAGTAAGATTCACCTAGCACGGTGTCAAAACTGCAGATTCTGATTCATAGGACTGAGGCAAGACTGAGAGTTGGCATTTATATGCCTGATAGGTAGACTACCCTTGAACTTGAGTCTAGAACAATTCAGCTCATATAATTAGATCAAGTTCCCTGCTAACAAGTTCTCTCAGTGACCTCTCTCTTTCCCCTTCAGCACTCACAGTAGTAAGTAAGGACGAATGATGTCACAAGCTGTTTGCGATCTGTCTTCCCAACTCACCCTTGTCTGATTCTGTGCTGAATCTTCAGTACTCCCCAGGGTGTTGCACATAGTAGGTGTTCAATAAAGACTTCACTAGTGAATATTCACAAATGAATAACCAGATCAATACTCAAGGCTCATCAAAATTCACTCTACTTTCCAAGAGCCCTCCTAGTCCAGCACCCCTTACCTATGCCTGCCTGAGGGCATTTGATAATTTTCCATGTATTTAAGCCTCTCAGCTAGATCATTAGCTGCTTAAAACTCAGGTTTTATCTTGTGAGTTTTAAATTTTTTTGCATCCTTCTCCCACTCTGCGCCTGAGTAGGCATTTGTTTGTTGATTCATTGAGAGACCCTAGAATGACGCCAAAGCTCTACTTAGACCTCAATTATAATGCTCAAGGGGTGGCTGAATTTTGGTTTGGATAAGAGCCAAGGTTTTACATGCCCCAGTGGAAAATCTTTAATACCACCTAACACAGTTGTAGGGTGGGAAGCTGAGACGTTATGTGGGTATAAAATCATGCATGTCGTAGTCATAAGTCAGGTCGCTCTGTGAATGTGTACTGCAGGTGGTGGCTTTACATCACGTCCTCCCCTCTGCTGCGCACGGTGGCTCACACTGCCAGGCTTTTCTTGCAGAGGAGGCTGCTTCCTGGGATCAGGCAGCCCGTTTCTCTTGGAAATGCAGAAATCTGGCTCACAGTGTTCTGCCAAGGATAGAAGAACCTGGTCTTGTTTAGAATTCATCCGATGCCTCAACTATTTTTCAAACGTTTGGGGCTGCGTGAGACTCAGCGTGTCTTTCGTCAGGCACTTCCCCCACCTAAGCTTAAAACACATGCATATTTTAAGGGACATTTAAGCCATGTGCTTTTTATTTTCTTACCCTTAAATCATCAAAATATTTGTTATGCAAGATCTGTTTGATGTCTCAGAAATTTTATGAGCACTATTTGGAAGTTTAAAAATCTTGCTTTCAGGAAATAAAAAATAAGAGGTTGAGATTTTCCAACAACACACTGCCCCTCTCAGAGAAAGATTTGAGGGTCGTTCCAGAATCTTAATTTCACAGAACTTGAAGTGTTCAGAGTCAGCCAAGCTCAAACTCCCAGTTTGTCTCTTCAATGAATTAGAGATGGAAGTTTCTAGATGGCAGGCTTGGGTTGCTAATTTGAACCTGTGACCCTTCGATACATAAAGCGACAAAGCTTAATCTGTTCACTGACTCCCAAGCATATTTTAAAACCAATGTGCCAGAAACAGGTTTAATGTACATTTCTGAAAAAATGCCTGACTCTGTCCTGATTATCTTTTTAACCAGATGAGAAATGGATTCCATGGTGTTACAAACACCTTTTGAAGTTCAAAGGAAGAATCAACAAAGAAAATCCACCAGAATGCCGTGCACACAAGTAATTCGGTGGAGTGTATTTTCAGTGATCTTATTGGTCTCTGGGTGAGATATAAGGCAGGAATGGTAGGATGTCCCCAGTTGTCTATTAAGGGCCTGTCTTGAATGAACTAAGCCACCGCTCAGGTCTCTGAGTTATAATCCACATACAAGTTAAATCCGGAAATGGGTAAGGAGTGAGTTTCTAAGCAGTTCTGACACACACACACACACACACACACACACACACAAGTACTTACATATAAATGTCCTAGATTCACACAATAAGGACAGAATGCGTGTGAATAATGAGTGTAAGAGATTCTGATAAAGCCGAAAGTATAGTGTTTCTAACACAGAAGAAGCCGCTCAATGCATGGCTGTTGAATGGAGAGTGCATGTTGCTGAAAATACATAACAGGACATTTGGACCCATGACTTCCTAATTCCAGGCATTAGGCTCACCAGTTCCAAACATGGGTATGAGAGTTTAAGGTAAGAGGAGAACAGAAGATGGACTGGACACAGGGCAGGTAGCAGCGGCCTCAGCGAGGTGACAGAAGCAGAGGCACATGCACTCTGTGCTCCCAGGCCACCTGTTCTGCCTTGCGGTGTCTTCCCTCTTCTGTTTCATTGGATCCCAGCCTAAAAGGCACAAAGTCCTGCCCACAGAGTCCCGCAGGACTGAGGCTCAGCCGACAGCCGCTGAGGGCCTGCCATCTGTCAAGCGTGGCACAGCTACCGTCTCACAGCACAATGGTGGATACAGTTTCAGTCCCCACCGTGAGAGGTCACACTCTGGCTAGGGACACCATCTTCCTTTTTGCCTGCTGCCGTGGAAAGGGGAACAAGAGGACAGAAGCAGATGTGAGGAGACCAAAGAGAATGCCCACGGTCCTGAGCACGTGTGAGGGACGCGGGAACTGGCAGCACTCAGCATGGATGGCGGTGGCACCAGCAAGGATGGGAAGCACAGCAGGAGCAAAGAGGTTGGCTGCGGTGATGCCAGGACCGGGTTGGAACTCACCTTCCAATTCCAGTGGGACAACTCTATAGAATGGCAAGAGAGGGGCGGGGTATAGCTCGGAGGCTAAAGCACTTGCCTAGCGTGCACAGGCCCTCAGTTTGATTCTCCAGCACAACGTAAAAATTAGCAAGGTGTGGTGGTGCATGCTTGTAATCCCAGCATTCAGGATGCTGAGGCAGGAGGATTGCTATGAGTTCAAGGCTAGCCTGGGCTATATAGTGAATGCAGTACCAAAATGAACTACACAGCAAGACCCTGTCTCAATAAATTAATAAATAAACAAATAAACAATAAATAAATAAAACGGCCTTTCTGGGTACATAGTGGTAGGAAAAGCATGGCTGCCTAGAAAGCTCATACACCAGCTGCAAATGGGGGTGGAGAATGAAGACAGCATGAGGGCCTGTCTTGGAGGGTTGATTTCTGCGCTGCATACCACCCTGAGCTAGAAGAAACAGCTGCCCCTGGCCTGGGTGGGCCTCGGAACCAGCGCTTGGCTTTGCCTTACTTCTAACCACGGTGAGCAATTCTTTCTTTTCTTTTCCTTTTTCTTTTTTCCTCAATGCCGAGGATGGAAGAATGGAAGAAGCCAGGGTCGTCACACTATGCTATGTTCCCCAACTCACATTTCAATTTTTAATTTTGATTTACAGTCTCCCTAAGTCACTACATTACCAAGGCTGGGCTCCAGCTTGAAAGTCTCCTGCCTCCGCCTCTCCAAGTGCTGGGATTATAGGCCTGTGCCACTGGGTCTGGTCGTAAGTATTGTCAAAGTATAAAAAAATAGTAATCTGAGGCCTCAGTAGACTGGACCGGATGTTGGGTGTCAGTATGTGGTGGTGAATCCACACACAGAAAATCATACTCAGAAACTCCTGAGTACAGCACTCACATTCCATGACACACATGGGAAGAATTGAGGACTCAGCACATGGGGCTCACATTTGCAATATGGTGCCCTGATGTGCTCTTGAAATGACTACACCGTGGTGGAGAACCCTCCCCCAGGTTGAACACGGACCTCGTGATCACACTGGCTGTGCTATGAGAGCTGTAATCACTAAGACTTCTCTCAAGGCTGCCGTATGCTGAGAGGATTCCCAACTTGGGCTCTCTAGAATGCTTTGGAATAGCCACAGTTCTGGGGAGCCCAGTGTTCCAAACAGTAAAGCATTTATCCTTTTAGTGACAAGAGTGTTATTTATTTCAGTAATTTTGAATCGTGTCTTTTTAAAAAGAAATCATTTTCTTAACTTTTTAATGTTGCAAGAGACGGTATGTTGAGAGCTGGGACACAAGCCGGTGGAAAGAATGCCTCTTGGAGACTGAATAAGGGTTATTCAGATGGGAGTACACGTTAAGCAGACAGAAGGTGAGTTCCAAGAAAGGCATCGCGTGTCAGGCTGAGAGAGCAGAGTCCTTATAAAGGCTTGAGGATGTGAAAAGGAATCTCAGGACAAGGAGATTCAAAGAATGTTCTCCAACACGTGGTAGTTTTCTGGAAGCACCTGCATTGTGCCTGAAATCCCATTTATAAAGTTGCAATCTGATAGGAACATTTTTTTTTCTGGATATAGAGAGGATTTTTTGGCCTCAGTTAAGGACATCTGTACATATCAGCGTTTAAAGAGGATGGGCCAATGGAGCTCCTGGAAAGGCGTGAGCAGGTCTGTCTCAGAGTACAGTGCTGCCACACTGTCACAGGCCTCTTGGCGTGAAGTGGGCAAGATGGCTTCTACAGACTTCTGCGTATAGGGTCTTATTGCCGGTAAGCAGTTTCTCCACTACAGTGTGAAGTTAATTTCACTTAAGGACTTTTAAATACAAACTGTAATAAGAGAAATATGAGAGTGTACGGTCCAGAAAAAAAAAAGGTGCAAAGAAAACCTCATGAAACCAGCTAAGATCCACAGCCTTGCTGGTGGTGTGTACCAATGCTCATCCCTTTGCTTTGATGGTGGACCGATGGGCTGTACTTACGTCAGCCATTGTCACTGGGGAAAGCTGGGAGAATGGTTTCAGAAACTGCTATGGCAGCTTCTTGTGAGTCTAAAATTATCCAAAATAAAAAGTCAAGAAAAATCCTTAGCGTGCCCAGCATGGTGGTGCACACCTGCTATCCCAGCTACTTGGCGGGCAGAGGATTACAGGTTTGAGGCCATCCTGGGCAATTTAGTGAGAACCAGTCTCAGAATTTTAAAAAAGAAAAAAATGGAAATGTAGGTCAGTTCAATTCTTATATTGAAAATAAATGAAATAGTACTCTGGAGAAAAGGGTACTCACAGATCTAAAAAACTATGGATAGAGTGTACAGTAGCAAGTGAAAGCTTCATGTCCAAGAGGCTCTTGGACCAAAGAGTCCCCCTCTTAGCTTGAACCATAGCTCTTAAATGTAATGAACCTCTGTCTCCTTTTGTGATAATAGGTATTACAAATATATACTATCGAGGATTACTATGAGGATTAGGTTGAGCAGCAGAGCCAGTATACCTAACAGAGTACCCATCACCCACTAGGCATTTGTTAAATTGCTCTTCCCTCAATGCCTTTGAACACTGTACATTTATAATTTGTATGTCTGATTTTTGAAGTTCAAGTTACTAATCATTAGGACCCAGCTGCCACAATCAAATGCTGTCAGTGCTCTCCTGCTGAATTTGCTGCTCCCCATCTGCTGTGAGCTCAATATAGTACTATATACAAAATTAATTAGACTAAAAAGGAGGATCACATGTGTGAATAGAGTATTTCTGTTTCAGCCTGAATATGCTAATTTTAGGTGCTTCAAGACCTCTTTCTTTCTGACTTACTTTTCAGTTTTTGGCTAAATCCCAATGGATGAGATTCTCAGATGAGTTCTGGTTAGACTAGGCAAGGATATTAATAAGTAGCTAGAATTATTGAATAACTATGCAAAGCATTTTATATGTATTAATCTCATTCACCTTTCACTCTATGGAGAAACTATTGCAGTCTCCATACTGAAGGTTAAGGAATGTCCCCTCTTACTCAAAATCTCAGAGATTTGTGGAGCTGGAGCCACTAGGCATGGCTGACTCTAGATACTGTTTCTGTCACTGGGAGTACTGGGACAGCTTCCTATTCCTTCAGTGAATCAATGGCACTTCTGGAAGGAGAAGGGGAAGAAGGAGGAAAGGTGGGAGGGTAAAAAAGAGATCCACCAGTGATATGTGTGGGCTCCAATTTCCCATGTTGTAGATGAGAAATGTGTAAATGAATTTGGAGTGTATACAAATACAAATTTTTAAAAAAATGTTTTAAAATAAAAATTTAAAAATACATTCAAATAGATCCAGGCTTTGGGATAGCACTTTAGTCCTTTTCGTGAAAGAGGTAAAGAGAGAGTGAGAAGAAGGAGAGAAGTAGTAGTTGCGCGAGATCAAAATACTCATACCCTATGTGCATCTTTGGCATATCTGAGTTATCTGTTCAGAGAGACTGCAGCCTTCTGCAGACAAGGGAATGACTCTGAAAACCTCCTGCAAAAAGACATTTAAATATATCTACATTGGTAAGAAGCAGATACAAACACAGGTTTTCTGTCAGCTGTCCTTTCTGACTTGAAAGTATCTTTCCACAGGAAGAAGAGATTTGGTTGCAGTCTGACACCTGGCCCAGACAGAGATGACCACAGGTGGTTGTTACCAAGAGACATCATCTGCAAAACAACACAGCCCCAGCTCACTGCACAGCCTCCCCACAGCCACCACGGCGAGGGTGACCTTCCTTCCCCAGAAGCCCAGGGCCTCCCCCTTGACTGAGCTCTATGCAAATCAGCTCCCTTGCCCCCTTTGACTCTCATATGTTATGTATAGCTTCCATGCTACGCACATTAATAATTCGTGTGATTTTTAAATCTCCATTAATCTGAATAATGTAGACTCATTCCATAGATTAAAATTATTGACTCTTTAGGGAGAAACAAGTGAATTTGAAAGTTTCCTATGTGTCAAGCTTTCAGTTCTCTAAAACCTCAAGAAGACCAAGACTCGTGGAAATAGCACTAATTCATGCAGACAGATTCCTAATAAATGTTTGTGAAATGGTTGAGGAAAAAATTAAAGTTGCCCAAAAGTCCCTAGGGAAAGAAAATTGTTTTCTCCTTTCTGTATCCTAAGATTCCATCTTTCTTATTTCCTATGCTAATTCAATACCCTTTTGCATGACCCAGCCAATCAGGAAATGTCTCCCAGAATGGGTAATACTCAGATCTGAATTCCAAAGTTTCCCTTTCCTTGCAATGTCTTAGAATTTTCTACTGGACATTGGGAAGAATTCCTTTCTTTGGTGACTTGACATCTGACCAGTGAGCTGTAGGTGTTCATTGCTCCCCACACATGTGGTGTGTAAGCCTGAGATACCTAAAGAGAGAAAAAGGGGCTATTGCTGCCTGCGAGATTGTTTCCATTGTAGCACAGAATCTAATCTAAGTGGCACGGAGAGAGTGGGCCTGTTCTCTCCAGGCCAGCAGCTAGCAAGGCTGTAGACACAGCCAGCTGTATATTCAGAGATGTCTTTAAACAGAAAAGGCTGCTGGGCCTTGGCACGTATATTGCAATGAGCTGTGGTGTTTGAAGCAACTGTAAACAGGAACTGCTATGTACTTATTAGGAATAATCACTTCTCCAGGCAAAAGAAAGGGCTGTCCAGATATTTAAACACATTCTACGTTGAGAATTCCTTCCTCCCTTAGTCCCACTTATCCTCTGCATGCCTCCTATAGGAACTCATTAAAGCTGTATTCTATGGTTCTTTTTTTGAGGTTGCTGCTTGGCAGGACCCAAGAAAAGAAAAAGCTAGGGATTCCATCTGGCTGGTTCCACCTTGATCCCAGCTGCTCACAAGAGCTGTTTATTCCACAACACTGAGCCTAGTGTAGCCCTTCTCCCACCCAGGGTGGCCTAAAGAGCTGTCCAAGAGGCCTGGCAATTTTTTTTTTTTTTTTTTGTCAATGCCAGAACACTGGGCAGGAATTCAGGGGACTGGGATGGGTGCTCAGCAGGCTGCAGTTGGAGAGACGATCACAGCCTAGAACGAGCCCAGGAAAACAGCCGAATGGTGCCTCAGCTTCCCTGCTTCCCTGCTGGGAAGGGCAGATGAGCCCTTTGGCCTCTGTATCGGAGATCATTGCCCAGAACACTGCCCTTTGTTTCAGTATCACTTGAACAGAGGTGATTAAAAGTTTAGGGTATGGTTCAAACAAAATATATTAAAATTTTTGCTCTATTGCTTCCAATCAGAGATTAAAGTTAGATTTGCCAAGTCCAGTAAGGCTCACCTAATGGCAGGGACACAGTCTGAGAAATGCATCCTTAGGTGAAGTCTTCATTTGTATACAGTAGAGTATATTCACACAAACCTAGATGACCTATTACATAAGCAGCGTGGCATGCATATTTATATCATAGCCTGTTGCTCTCAAGGCTATCATAAACAAAGCAACACCAGATTAAATCAAGCAACAAAAGAACATGATACACTCAAGAGACATGATAAGCACTGCATGTATGAAGCTGTTGCTGGCATAACCTGGGTTCTATTTTCAGTTTTCTTTTTAGGAAGTAGAAGAAATACATTAGAAAGTAATGACAAAATACATAGTAAAGACATAAACCTGCAGCATAATCACTTATTATTGTTACCAAGTATCATGCCCTGGACATAATTGTAGGTGGTACACTTCGTACAACAGGCAGCACTAGGTTTGTTTATAGCTGCAGCATCACAAATGATAATGTTATGGCAGCTATATCATCACTAAGCGACAGGAATTTTCTGGCTCTTTTCCAACCTTCTGGGACCACTCTGCTATATGCTATCCATTGTTGACCAAAACATCACTATGTGACACAGGGCTACAGCTGAGTTTAGGAGAAACCAAGTCTTTCCGAAGGCCAGACATAGCTCAAACTAACTTGGAGGGAGTGAAGGCTATTTATTAAAATGTGTGATTAAGAAGACTGAGCAAATTCAGTGAATGCAAAGCCAGTTTTTCACATTTTAAGAGTCAAGAACTAGGGAAATATTCAAATGAAGATGTAGTCTATTAGAAAAATAAAAACGAAATACAAAGTTAGAACTAGATTTTCTTCACCAGTGATCCATGAATGTCCCTATTTTTAATTTAGAAAAATGAAGCTATAGCTCACCATAAGCCAGGCTGGGATACATAGAAAGACCTTGTCTCAAGAAAAAAGAGAGAAAGAAAAAACAAGAAATCACTACCAACAGCACTTGTCTATGTAAGTGCTCATCCATGTGCGTCCCTTCACTCAGAGGAACTAACGACTCTGTCTACAACTCCTTAGTGTTATTTCCTGTTTTAATCCATGTGTAGCTGAATGTTATTGATTTTCACCACTGTATAATATTCCATTGCATGGATATACACAAGTTATTTACCCCTTATCATTGGGCATGAGTGGTATCCAGGGGTTTTTCTTTTTATGTCTCTGGGACATAAACAGAGGAGTTACCCTGAGCATGCAGGTAGAGTGAAAGTGTTGGATCGAAGCATTCACATGTTCAACTCTTTAAGATAGCATCAAATTGCTTTTCCAAATAGTTATGGCAATGAGAAAAAGACTTAGGTCTTAGGATCTATCACTGGAGAGGCAACTGAAAGTCATGGGAGCAGAAATTTGACCATGGAGACTTAAGTAAGAGAGCAGAGATCAGATTCCTAGAAACAGGTATATCTGAGGATACAGAAGAAAAAGAGGAGCCCATGGAGGACACAGAAATTGGTGGTCAGAGAGTAGATAACACAGCCAGGAAATTAACTAGAGTCAGGCTGGCCAAAGGGGGTGATGCTCTAAGGACTGGGTGACCAGCATCAAAATCTGCTGCAGAGACCATTAGAACATGACAAATTCAAGAAAACAGTTTTTTTCTGTTTGGTTGGTTTGTTTTGTTTTTTAGCTATTTGTGGCACTGCGCACTAATAAGGGTTGAAGCTATGTTTCAAGGGACTTAAGGCAAGTATAGGGGTAAAGGAATAGGGAGAAATACAACTACAAATCCATTTGGATGTGTAACTGAGGAATCAATAGTTAAAGGAGGTAGCAGAGCGGGGGTATAATTTTTAATTTATTTTTAAAGACAAGGAAGACTTGCAATGTTCACAGATCCAGAGATAAGAGGACAATGGGAAGGAAGAAAATAAAAAAGCAACAGCCATTCATTGTAGAGACAGATCTGGAAAGGACAGAATAGGAAGGATGAGTTTATTCTTAGCCAGGAGGAAGAAATGTACTCCTTTGAGAAAGGGAAGATGAAAAAGGCTTTAAAATACATCAAAACTATCATCACTATCATGGCCAAAAAATGTATTGCATGTACTATGTGAAAGATCCTAAATTAAGCATTTAATGCATCCTATATCGCATTGAATCCTCTACACAGCCCTATGGCATGAGTACCTTTCAACCTTCTTCATCATAATTTCCGTTTCACAGAAGATGAAACTATTGAGGTGAATGAATCCCCTCTCCTCACTGGAGTAGTAGAGAGGTTCCTAAGTCCATGGACGCGCGGAGTGATCCAGTGAGGTTAAGAATAAAGAAATGGAATCCAAAAATAACGCAAGCAACAGTTTACCAAACCAAACAAAAGAGAGAGAGAGAGAGAGAGAGAGAGAGAGAGAGAGAGAGAGAGAGAGAGAGAGAGAAGTGTCTGGCGGAGAAGCCAAGAGTAAAGCCAAACAGATCTCCGTTAAAGAAAAAGCAACAGCAACAAAAAAAAGTTTCTGACACAGAAGCCAGGAGCGGTCCTTTAGAGACAGAGAAAAAAAGAGAAACGAAGCCCCTGCAGACTAGCCAGGAGGAGGGACCCAAGCAGGTATCCCTTAGAGAAAAAGAAAGAAATAAAAAGCTACAGTTAGAGAAGACAGGAGGGATCAGGACTAGGTATCCTGTTATCTGTAGCTGTGGGTTTCAGGGATCCCGCTATCTGTAAGTGTGGTTTTCAAGGTTCCTTATGTAGACTCAGCACAAAGGTGGGGGAGGAGGGAGACATTGGAGCAGTGAGAGGGTTCCCAGTGATTGGCTGGAGCACTGAGATGGCACTCAGTGATTGGCTCCTTCTTGTGCTTATATAGGAAAAGCCAAGACCTTCTCAAGCTAGAGGAAGTCAGGACTTCTTTAAAGATAATTTAATGTAGAAGAAGTGTAGTGACTTTACTACCTTTAGGAAACTGAAACATATCAACCCCTTGATATAGGGAAACACAACCTCAACCAAAAAACAGCCTCAATAGAAAAACTGCCCCTGGGGGAGGGTCTCACCAGATACCCTGTTGTGTAGGTTTTCTTCCTAAATTCCTGCCTGTTAGAAAATAGAACTCAGAAACACAGCTAGAACTTAGTAGCTCTAAGAGGAAAGAAGACCAGGCTCATGTAAAAGCTTCAAGCTGAAGGAATCAGCTATGAAAAAGAAAGGAAGGAAAGAAGGAAGGAAGGAAGGAAGGAAGGAAGGAAGGAAGGAAAGAAGGAAGGAAGGAAGGAAGGAAGGAAGGAAGGGAAAGAAAGAAAGAAAGAAAGAAAGAAAGAAAGAAAGAAAGAAAGAAAGAAAAGAAAAGAAAGAAAAAAGAAAGAAAAAAAGAAATGAAAAAGCCAGACTAGACACTCTTGATAACGTGGTTATAAATCAGGGGAAGAGAGCGAACATATCGGGCACCAGCTCCATCTGCGGCTAGGCGCTATTCCCTCTATGTAACTGTCTTATGTCCATAGAGGTAAGTTAAAAGATAACTAAGTAGCAAGGGCCTAGTGGCCGTTGGGAAGCACCTAAGTGTAACGGAACTATGTGGACTGCGATTTCCTTAGACTTCAGGTTGTTTTTTTTTTTTTTTTTCTCTCGCACACCAGGAGGAGGAATCTGGAGAAGACAGTGCAGTGACCTGCACTGGAGGTATGCACTGTGGGAGTCGAGGGGCAAGGAAGGAAATTAAAAAGGACTGCTTTCCGGCTGACCTTGAGTACCCACCTTGTGGTGGGAGGGATAGGATCGTAGGAGCAGAGGGACGAAGAGAGAGGAGAAGGTTAGGAAACAACTTCACCAAGTGGCACAGAGCCAGTCCAGCGTTCGTGTAAGCGGAAGGGAGGAGGAAAGGTGCGAGCTTACAGCGCAGCAGACCTCGTGATGTGGGCGCCTAGGGGTTGAGCAGCTGAGAGGTCCACAGTGTGGTCCCCGGGACCGGGAAGAAGAAGAGGGTGTGGATGAAGGCCACTGAAGCTGGAAAGCAAAAGGCTATGCAACACTTTTTCGTTTGTATTCTCGTATGATCTTCCTAATGACGTAAGGGAGTAGGTGTTCCTGGAGACTGTGCTGAGACTCCCAGTGGGACGGGAACTTGCTAGCTCTCTGGATTCGGCGTTTTCACTTTCTCTTCTTAGCCTGCAATTTCCAATCAGCATTCACCAGGCACACCATCCAGTGGCCACCGTTCTCACTCACTCTTCATGAATCAGCTCAAATATCATCAGCTCCACAAAGTTTTCACCTCTCTCAAGATGGTGTGGATAACCCTTCAGGGTTTCCGTGACTCCTCATAATACCCATTGCCTATTTTTATGTGTTGCTTACTAGGTTAAAACAAAATGACTACATCTTTTTCAATTTTTTTTTTTAACCAAGTGCCTGGCACCATTACTGGACTAGAATAAGCTGTGTGAAAGTTTATAGAATGAACAAACACGCTTGAAAACAACAGACAGGACGCAGAGATATCCCGAACCAGGAATCTCTGTGATGTTTGTACTCACATTTATTAAAAGTTTGATTTGAAGAAAAAGGTGTTTTTTTTTTTTAAATGTCATTGTGGCAGGGATGAATGAAAGGGTGTAGCCTGAAAGAAGTGGGCTTACCTGACTAAGAATTAATTCAGAAGACAAAGTACAAGATAATAATTATACTGAATATATAATTGCTGAATTATTCAAGTTGTTAAGCAAAAACTCCACTGTCCTAAGTGTCCTAGTTGTCCTCCTGAGCACGGCTGCACAGGGAAATCGGAAAGCCTTGCAGGGCCCCTCCTGTGCTTACCCACCACGCCAAGCTTGCCTCCTTTCCCGTTAGTCACTCCAGCCTTCCCTGTCAACCTCAACTGCCCAGCTTTCCGCTGCCCTCACACACGCATCCCCCGCCCCTCAGTGTACTCCATTCCATCTCCAGATGAGCGTCTGCTTTGCTCTGTCCCTGGCTACTTCGCCTTCTTGGTTTCCCAGACTGGCAGAAGAGAAAACCTGTTTTCAGTTAAGGCTTTGGTCACACACAGATGCCTTTTCTATTACTCTTGTTTTTCTTCTTGAAGTGTAACATTTTCAATTAACACACCACAGGGAAGGTGGCCCTGCACTAACCACGGGGGACAGGGGGAGGGCAGTGTGTGAAGAGAGAAAGGGGACAGGACTCTTAGAGGCCTTCCCTGGACAGGCTGCAGCTGACTCCTGGACAGCCTTCAACAGGAGCTTCCTACCCCTTGAGTTAGAGAAGGTGACATGGTTGGCAGGGATGTCACAAGTTTTATGACTCTAACAAGCAAAAGACGTGCACCATTTATAATTTTGTGTGAAATACTCTTGGTTACACCTTGAAGCTCCAGGGCCCTCCCAGTGCATCTAGGTCAATTCCAGTCCATCAGCCTAGATGAGAAGCTGCATCTGGGTCTCATATTCCCAGCCTGACCTCACTCTCCTCAGATGCCCAGCCACTTTCTAAAGCAAAGTTAAGGGAACCAGGTGGAAGAGGGGGCCTGGCTTTTGGCCAGTTGTCTCTAGAAACACTTCATCATTGGCACGGTTTGCATCTGCCGTAAGCTTTATGATCAGCAACTTGCTATTTCTCAGCAGAGTTTGGCCTAGTAACAATGTTTACACACTGAGACGCTGACTTAAAGGAGAAATCAGGTGATTTTAAATCCTGAGGACAGGCTGGGGTATAGCTCAAAGGTAGAGCATATGCTTAGCATGTGAGACCCCGGGTTCAATCCCCAGCACCAAAAAATAAAAATAGGATAGAAATAAATTCCTTAGGAAATGGGAAGGTGATTCAAGTAGTATAGTTACAACGTTCAGTGTATGTTCCTTACATTGAGACCACAAAACTGATCAGCTAGGAAAAAAAATGCCAAACAAAGTAAGTTCTGAATTTCTAGAAACAAACCTTTGATTATAGTTTGAATGTTTTCGCCCTTTTCAAGCTCATGTTAAGCTCATGTTAGTATGGGAAACGCTGGGGCAGGAGGATTGCGAGCTTGAGGCCAGCCTACATACCAAGTTTAGGGACAGCCTAAGCTACATGGCAGGACTGTGTTACAAACAATGTCCCAGGGCATCCAGGTTAGGAGGTAGAGCCTGCTGGGAGGAGTTTAGGTCATTGGAGTTTTCCTTTTGTGAGTACACTGATGCCACTACAAAACAAGCCTTGCAGGAGTGAGTTTACTTCCCTTCTTTGTTGCCACATGGGCAAAATCATCCCTCCTGCTAGCTGATGTGGTGTTCAAAGCGCCATGTTGGGAGGATACAGGGCAGTCTTTCCCCAACAACAAGCCTGCTGCTGATGCCCTGTTCTTAGACACCCCAGCCTTCAGAACCATGGGAAATAAATTTCTGTCCTTGGCAAATTTCTAGCCTCAGATATTATATAACAGCAGTACAAAATTAATTAAGGCATCTTCCAAATGAAGAGAGAGAACTCATCCAAGGATAGTTCAATGCTTCATCACTGAGTCTAGATCTGACTATTCTCAGAAGGATAGTTAGGAAAACTTTCTTTGAATGGTGCATTTAGGCCCAGACTTGAATGAGAAAGAGCAAGCCTTACAAAGGTAGAAGCTGTTTGCACAGAGAGGAACCAGACAAAATCTGCAAAGTCCTGGAAGCTGAAAAGAACTTGTTTAAGGAGATCTTAAAAATGGATAATAACAAATATAAAATGTTGTGTATTATATTATTAATATAAAAATGTGCTTGCTACATTATTTTTTCCAAAATAATTTTAATTGCATAGTATTCCATTCTTAAGTGTAATATAACTTACACGAGGATACCATTCAAATTTTTCTGCTTTTACCATGCAACACAGCTTTATACATAAATGCATAAACATATACATATGAATAATTATTCTTCTGAAATTGTTAGCTTTTTTCATGAACAAGGAGTGGAGCTACTACTATTCGATGGAAAAAAGTTTTCCAGCCCTGTTGTTCTTCACTAAGTTGAGCTATGCACAGCAGCATATGCACTCCATTCTAGAAGCAGTGATAATTTGAGTAGCATTTTAAATCTAAAATATTAAACAGAAGTCCTTACCATGAAAAACCATTAACTTGATATCACTGAGAAATGTTAGGAATAGAAGTTGCTTGAAAATGTGCAGACCCAGATATGTGTAAGAGTCAGTATAAAAGCGTTAAATCAATTCATAGCTTCATGAAAATTGCTTATTTAAACAAAGATGAAATTATTTCCATACTCCGTACCATATATGAAGTACACTCCAAATTTATTTTAAAAGATAATTGAAAAAATACAAAATTCTAAGAAAATACAACTATATGGTCTTAGTTTCTTTTTCGTTGCCATGACTTAAAACCCAACATGCATAAATTTAGGGAAGGAAAGGTTTACTTTCACTCACAGTTTCAGGAGATCAAAGTCCACTCGGGCAGCAATGGAAGTTCATGGCAGAGGCAGAGGTGGAAGCAGCAAGCACATCACAACATCATAAACAGGAAGTCAGATCCCATCAAGTCTGGTCTCTCCCCAGAGAAAAAAGTTGCAATAGTCTTTCTTCTTCCCTCCTTCTATACAGTTTGAGTTCCCAGTTGGGCCTCTCACATCCGAGTGGGTGCTTTTCCCTCATTTGCTGGCCCACAAATCATCCAGGCTGGTTCCTAATTGCCTAATCTAGGTGTGGTTCCTAAATCCTAATCCAGGTGTGGTTCCTGATTGCCTCAAGTTGATATAATCTCTCCAACAGTCATATAGTTCATGGAGAGGAAACCATGAGGGCCAAGAAAGAGATGATAAAGAAAAGGATGGATTTACCTAACTGAATACAGGCTGAAAATTTTCTATCCCTAGTGTTCTATAAACGTAAGTTCATTCTTTGAGAGTTAAATAGGAATCACGGACATGAATACCCAACTCCTATGCCATGGGCCAGTACCGGTCAGTGGCCTGTTAGGAACTGGGCCCCACTGCAGGAGATGAGCCGTGGGACAAGCAAAGCTTCCTCTGTGTTTACACCACTCCCCATTTCTCTCACATTACCACCTGTGTTTTGCTTCCTGTCAGAGCAGTGACTGTATTAAATTGTCATGGAAGCATGAATCGTACTAAGAACTATGCATGCAAAAAGTCGAGGTTGTGCACTCCTTATGAGAATCTGATGCTTAATGATCTGAGGTGGCGCTGAGAGAGGGCTGCAAGCACCGTTGCCCCACCCTCTTTCTCACCCTACTCCCTCCACCCACCCCTGTTCCTCCTCCAAGTTCCTAGTCTGTGGAAAAATTGTCTTCCATGAAACCCTGTTCCTGGTGTCAAAAAGACTGGGGACTGCTACATAGATGGTTTCTTTGAATTAATACCTCGCATATATCGAGTGCTTATCAGGCACTCTGCTGAATGGTTACTTTGCTTTCTTTATTTATTCCTCCTAAGAATCATATGATGATATTACTATTATTCTATTCCATTCTATTATTATATGGTTATCATTCTATAGTGAATACTATTACTTGAAAATATAAAAAATCTAGTTTTGCACATCTTAATTAGTTTCTGTTTGCGATTCTAGAATCAGGAAGCAGTACAGACCAAAAATGGTTTAGGATGTCTTCATACCACAGGTGCAGGATATATTTTTAGCCAGAGAAAGAGAGTGACATACAGAGGAGAGCAGAAATGAATACAGTGATGGCTGGATTAGCTAAAGCTTGGTGTGTGCCTTGTTTAGACTTTGAAAGTTAGCTGCCTGTGGTTAACTGAAGCTCAGCTGCTGTGTTTCTCTGAGACTTGGCTACCTGTTACAAGAGTAGGTTGCAGTCTGTTTACACACCAGGCTTGGTAGTGGTTCACCATGTGTATCAGCCAAGTTTTTCACAGCTGAGATACAGTACCTGACACACACAACTTAGAGGAGCAGAATTTCTGTGTAGCTCACAGTTCAGAGGATTCAGTCCATGGTCAGCAAGTGCCAATGCAGGAATACCATGGCGAAAGGACATGGCAAAGCACAGGTGCTTCGCTTATGTCAGCCAGGAGGCACCTCAGGAGAAGAGCACCAACCATGAAATCGGCCAAGGACCCTGTATATAACACCCAAAGTCATACCTCCATGACTGCCCCCAGAAACAGAAGCATGCTCCACCAGTCCCCTGGCATAGCCCAAAGCCGATTAAATTGGCACTCCATTCTAACCATTACATGGTATATGGGGAAACTTTTAGGCCAAATTTGTGGTATGTATGGAGGCAACTTTAGCCCAAATGTAGCATAATTAACCACTATTACTGCCAATCCCTAGTTGAGGAGAGCCTGGGGTCACACAGTTACACGTAGCAGAGCTGAGCTGAGGAGGGGTAGTCTCAGCCATGAATCTGTCAATTTGCACAGAACACTCCTTGTAGTCCCAGCATAGTGCTTCCCCAGGGATAAGGCTGTGCTGCTTGGCGGTCACATGCCCACCCACCGCAGTGGAGCAACATGCCTTGCTCATGATCTCACATATCCCGAAGCCAAAGACAGCCATGGTCCCCTCTGACTGTCTTCTCTATTGTCCAAGCCAACACAGAAGAAGGTACCATAGAAACAGAAAATATTATTAGAGCTCGTATCATGGCTTTAGGCATCATCTCCACTGCACTGAGACAGAAAATTGATATGTTTATTAAAAAAAATAACACTCATCCGCAAGGAGTCCTTTTCAGGCTATAAGATAAACAGAGGGAGCCACCAGCTTGTTCTCGGGGCTGGCCCCTGAGCAGGGCGTCTGCACAGGGCTGACTATGTGTGTTCATCCCTAGGGAAAACAGGCTGTTGATTTCATCCAGCTTCTAGTCCTCCTCCAGGATGCCTCAGCTCTCAGCCCTAGACTTCTTCCTCCATATATTTTTTATTATAAGAAGATATTCTAGGATAATTAAGCAATTAGAAAAGATTTCTCAGAAGATAGTTAAAAGACTAAATCTGTATAATGTAGTTAAACAATTAACAGCACTGACTCTTTATGGCAACCCCCCTGGGCCGCAGCATTGTTTATTTAGGCTAGTGGAGGAACCAAGGATCAGAAGACAGCTCATCCCCACGCGGCCTTCAAAGCCAGGGCCGCTTCACCACTTGTAGAAAGAAGAGAGGCCCCAGATCTGGGTTCAAATATAGCCTCTACCACTTACTTTGACCCTTAGAACTTAATCCTGAATGTTGTTTTCATGACCTGTTAAATAAGGATAATTTTTCTTACCTCTTAAAATATTTCAATGACTAGTGATAAGGTATCTGTTAACTTTCAGAACTAAATTTATTATTTTTATAGTCCTACTATTTTACTCATTCATTTTTCTCTCCCTCATTCTTTTTCTTAGTGATTAAAAAATAATCAAAGCGGTGTATGCACACTGATTTAAAAAAGTAGTCTCACAGAGACAATAATAAAAGTCAATCAATACCTCTCACTCTTCCCAATTCTTGTCTTACTGAGCCAAAGTAACTCTTTTTAACATTTGATTCTAGTAGTTGTCCTATATTTTCAATAATATCCTTATATCACGTTTTTTTCAATAAATCATCTACACGGTAAAAATTTAAAGCTTCAAACCAGACCATCTGTCATGGACTTGAAGGCCTTTCAGATCTTCCAGAGACGACAGCCACAGGCCTCTTATGCTGTGTTCTGAAATCCATCACCACACGCACAGGTCATGATTGAGGGGTGTCAGGGAAACCAACACAAGCCCATATTTGTATTGTGTGCAACTCCATGGAAAAGCTACCACATCCCAGAATGGCCTGGTAACTGCTGACACTTCCTTGGACAGAACCTCATCCAACATTTTCTGCTCAACCTTATTTTCTGATTTTGATAACAGGGTAACACTTACCGGATAGAATAACATTGGAAGTATTCCTCCCTTTTCAGATCTCTCAAACAGCTTGAGAAAAATTGGTGTTCTTTAGAAGTTTGAAAAAATCCCACAGTGAAGACATATACTCCTAGGTTCTTTTTTGTTGTTGTTGTTGGGAGATTTATTACTGATTCTAATCACTTGTTTTTGGACTATTCAGGTTTATTTTTTAAATAGTGTAATTATGTATATGAGTTCACTTTTGGTAGATCATCTGCACCTAGAAATTTGTCTGTTTCTTCCAGGCTTTCCAAGTTATTAGCAGATAGATTTTCATAATAATCCATAATGATCCCCTGTATGCATGTTCTGTGGTGTTTGTTGTAATGTCTCTTTTTGCAT
This sequence comes from Ctenodactylus gundi, assembly GCA_004027205.1. Classification (NCBI taxonomy): domain Eukaryota; kingdom Metazoa; phylum Chordata; class Mammalia; order Rodentia; family Ctenodactylidae; genus Ctenodactylus; species Ctenodactylus gundi. The sequence continues at coordinate 814,148 of PVKB01000015.1, forward strand.
CTCTGATTTTACTTTTGGGGCTTCTTTTTTCATTGTTAGTTTACCTAAAAGTTTGTTGATTTTGTTTATTTAAAAAAAAAACCTGCAACTGTTTCATTGATCTTTTGCAGAAGGCGTGGGTATTTTGTGTGGTGGGTTTTGGAGTGAGTGTGTGTGTGTGTGTGTGTGTGTGTGTGTGTTATACTGGAGATTGAACCCAGAGCTTTCTCACTAAACAACATCCCTAGATCTTTTTTTTTTTTTTTTTTTTTTTTTGAGGCAGTTTCACTAAGTTGTTAAGCTGCCCAGACTGAGCTGGAACTTGCAATCCTCTTGCTCCAGCCTCCCAACATGCTGGAATTACAGGTATGGGTTACCTTGCCCTACTCAATTTTTGTTTGTATGGGGCTTTTTTTAAACTTTATTTTGCTGCAAACTTTGTTTTTTTATTTTTTTTTTCTTTCTGCTTGTTTCGGTTTCATTTGTTCTTAATTTCCTAAATCCTTGAGATGCATCATTAGGGTGTATATTTAAAATCTTCTTTCTTTCTTTTATATAGACACTGATTGTTATAAACTTCTCTCTTATTTCTGCTTTTGCCATATCCATTGAATTTTGTTATGTTGTGTTTCTTATTTCAAGAATTTCTTTTTTGATTTCTTTGATGGCCTACTTGTTGCTAAATTTCCTTTTTCATTTCTTTGATGAGCTATTTGTTCAGAGTGTCTTCTTGTCCTCTATGTATTTGAATAATTTCTCAAATTTGTTGTTAGCTTGTATTTTATTGTGGATCGGAAAATAGATCAGAAGATAAACAGAATTCGATTTCAATTGTTTGATACTTTTTAAGACTTGTCTTGTGACCTATTATAAGTGATTTTACAGTGAAAGTTACATGTGCTAAGAAAAGAATGTGTATTCCACAGCTATTGGGCAAACTGCTCTGCAAATGATTGTGGTCCATTTGATCTATAGTGTAACTGTCATGTTTCTTTGGTTTTTTGGGGGAGGTCTGGTCAGTGTGTCCACAGACATAGATGAGATATTGAACTCCTCTACTATTATTTTGCTGAAACATATCTCCCCTTTTCGGTCTAACAGTGTTTGTTTCATCAAATTGAGTGCTTTGACATTAGGTGACATGGATTTATAATTGTGTTTTCTTGTTGGATTGATCCCTTGTGCATTGTATAGTACCCTTCTTTGTCTCTTACAGTTTTTGTCTTCTAGTCTGTTTTGTTAGACTTAAATACAGTACTCCTGCTTGCTTTAGGTTTCTACTTGCTTGAAATATAATTTTCTGTCATTTTCACTTTCACTTTGCATGTATCTTTGTTAGTAAGGTGAGTCTCTGGAAAGACAGCATATTGTTGAATTTTGGTTTTTATCCATTAAGCCATTGCATGACTCTTAATTGGAGAATTTAGTCTACTTACATTCAAGGTTATTATTGATAGGGAAGGACTCACTCCGGTCATTTCCTTAATTTTATTTTTTTGTGTATTTTTGTTCTTTATTTCTGATTCATCCTGGAAGTTTGACAGTTTATTCCATTGATGACGTTTGCTTGTTTTCTATTTCTCCCTTTGAATATCTACTCTTCTAGTGGAATTTATAGAATTTATACTTTACATACTTTCATGGTAGCAGTTATCTTTCACTTGTTGTTGTTGTTTTGAGACAAGGTCTTACTCTATAGTCCAAGCTGGTTCTGAACTCACTGTGTAACTATCTTTTACTTTTGGGTGTAGGATCCCCTTACGTATCTTTTGCAACAGTGGTCTGGTTGTCAGAAATTCCCCCAGTTTTTCCTTGTCCTTCATTTCTGAAGGATAGCTTTGCCGGCTGTGATAATCTTACCTGGCAAATATTTTCTTTCAGGACTTGAAATACATTGAACCATTCTCTCCTAGCCTGCAGGATTTGTGCTGAGAAATCTTCTGTAAGGTGGGACATGCTTAAATATGAGTTGTTGTTTCCTGTTACAGATTTTTGAATTGTTTCTTTGTCTTCTATTGATGACCACAATATGCTATGAAGATGTTTTCTGGTCATGGCTACTTGAGTTCCTACAAGTTTCCTCTATCTGCAAGCCTTTATCCATAATTGTCCTATAAGTAGGGGTGTTTCCATATTATTTCACTTAATAGATTTTCTATGACATTAACATTTTTCTGAGGGTATTAGTTCATTTAATGACATCTCAATAGTCTCAAATGCTGTCTTCACTCTCGTTTTCTTTGATAGATACTTCCGAAAGACTGGATGTTCTAAAAACCTATCTGTTGTCAGGGGGCTCAATTCTTTTTTATTTGACTTACTGAGCTTACTGAGATTTTTGCTTGGTTGTCTTTCAAATTTTCTCTCTTTGTTGAATTTCTAATTCATATTTTGAATTGTATTTCTAATTGCATTTAGCTATTCATCTGTTCTCTTGGACCTCCTGGAGTTCTAATCATTCTTTTAAATTATCAGATATTGTTGTGGTTTGGATTTGGAACATTTCCCCAAAAGCCTAGTGTGTTTGGTTGTTGCGGGACATCTATGGATTTCACATGCTATTAGGAGGCCTGGTTGACAGGTGGATTCCTGAGAGTGTGGCACATCACTGAGGGTGTGGCCTTGATGGATATACTCTTGCCCTGGATTCTCTTCAAGCCTTCATCTTTTCTCCTAAGATACACCTGTTCTCCACCAGATTCTTCCTGCCAAAGCCAGACACCCATGAATGGACTGAGATCCCCTGAAACTGTGAGCTAAAATAAACCTTTCCTCCCTTAAGTTAAATATGCCCAGTACTGTACCTGAGGAGTAAAAAAGTGATTAAGACAGATATGTAATCCATATCAGGTTTTTGGTATCTCTTGCTAGAGAATGATTATGTTTTAAACTTTATTACCTTTATTCAACATGGTGGATTGGGTGTCTTCATCAATTTTGTGAAGCTTACTTAATAAAAGGGCTTTCTTCTGAAGATGTGTCCTATGATATTGGTTTGTTATACAATGTTGGCTTTATTTAACCATACTGCGTCTCCCTAGGGTCTCTTTTGACCGTAATTAATGACTTTGGGCACAATACATATGGTTGAAGAGTCAAAAAGACTCACTGTCTCTGCAGGTCATGCAAGAGTGGAGGCACTAGCAGTTCCAGCAGATACAGTGGAGACAGCAGGGGACGTGGGGTATTCATTGCATGGCTGCACCGACAATGAGAGTTTTCTCAGGTGCTGACTATGTAAGTTATGTTACAAGGAGGGCTTCTGGCACTGGTAGTGGTGAAGGGCCTGCAGAACGTGTCCTCTGACCAGTAAATGGTGGCAGCCAATACCCAGCATGAGGAGAGGCAGTGCCAAGCACCCCAGCACCCTCTGTGTGTCGCTCATGCCCACTCCTGACAGCACTGTGAAGATGGGTCTAGAAAATAAAATTCAATGGGACTGAACAAATAATAAAAATAGTGTGAAGTGAATAAGTATTGAGAATGATCTCAATTTTTTTATCTCCTCAGCAAAGTGTATAGCAATCATTACTTATTTAGTCAATTAGGTCAACTGAGGAACAATTTTGTGTTTAGTAGACCAGATTCACTAGGTAATAAATAAAGCACCATTTCTTGTCTGATATCGCTGTACAATTTGTGAGTCAGGTGAATTCTTGTTAATTGGATGTACTTAGGAGGGCAAGAGAAACAAAACGCAGAAGTGCATTTGTGTGTTTGTGCACACGTGTGTGCACACGTCCACATGCTTCCTGGTTATTATTTTAGATATTGTACTAAGGGGAGCTAGTTTTGCCCTCTGCTCATTTCTTGCTTTGCTCAGTCAGAAGTAGGTTTCATTTCACCACCTTTTCTGTCAGGGTGCCTTACTACATACAGCGAGCCTTCAAGCTCATCTTCACTCAGCTGTGGCCCCTCACAGTCTTCAGGTAAAGAGCTGGAGAATGTTGGGTGCAGGGAGTTGTCTTACTTGGAATCCAGGAGGTGACACAGATTCCTATCAATAGTTTCAGGGCTTTTCTCCCCCTGTGGGGCCTGAGGCTCAGAGACAGGAGAGGGGTTAGCAAATGTATCCCCCTCAGTGCTGGGAGGGTTCCTGGCAGAGCCCATCAGAGCTGCCTTTCATCACCCTCTGCACGCTTTAGTGGCTTTAGTGTGTCTGTCCTGGCTGCAGACATTGTGTTCCCTGCAGGATTAATCCTGCCTGCATTCATACTCAGGATGTGGGCCACAGGGAGGGCAGGCAAGGAGGAGCCTGGGATAGGGAGGAGGGAGGGAGGAGGAGGAGAGGAGAGCAGGAAAATAAGGTGAGAAGAGAAGAAATATTGGAAGTATCGAGTGACAGGCCTAGGCAGAAAAAAATATACAAAACTGAGCTGCAAAAATAGAAAAAATACAATTTGAACACATGAAAGTTAAAAAGTCTGAAATGCAAAGCAACTCTTCCCATGGATAAACCAAAAGTCTCACAATGTCAGGGGCTTTCAGTGCCAGAGGCGGCTTTTTATTTTGTAGATGTTGAAGAAGAAAATTGATCTCTCACGGATTCTTTCACTGGACACACATTTACTGAGGTCTTGTCAATTGGAGCCCTGTGCTTTGACACTGGAAAAGTTCTTATACACTCTGTTGTGCCATAGGTTTCTTCTATGACCTGGAGAACTTTGTTTCTAGGTATGACACTTCCGTTTTTGCCCTCTATTAAATCTTGTATCCAAACTAAATCTATTACGAAAGTGCTTTGCCATTCCTTCAGTGAAGGACATTTTGGTGAGAAGGCCCTCCGGTTACTGAGATGTCTGAGGATTACAGAGGCCTCCCTGTGTGATTGGCTAATACCTCCACTGGACCACCTGGCATGGTGGTGCTGAGAATCTCACCTGGAATTTGAGAAGAGAGACCAGACAACTGAGTTCTAGGTCACTCCGAGGGAGCATTTTAAGGGAACAAAGATGGAATTTCATGTATATGTCCTTTCTGCATGACATTCTTGACACTTAGGTGCTCAGTTAAGAAGAAATACGAAGGATGAGGAAAGGGTTGGGTATTAAAAGCATTATTAATACAATGCCTACATTTGGCACACAACAGGATGCACTCAGGCCAGGCCTGGTGGCTCAGGCCTGTAATTCCATAGCTTTGGCAGGCTGAGGATGGAGAACCACAAGTTTTAACCCAGCCTGGGCAATTTGGCATCTTTGTGAGGCCTTATCTTACAATAAAAATAAAAGCACCTGGGATATAACTCAGTGGGAAGACCCTGCGTTCATCATCCAGTACATAAAACCAAAGAGAGGAAGGAGGGAAGGAAGGAAGGAGCAAGGGGCATAGCTCAGTGATTAGAGCCCTTGCTTAGGAAGGGCACTGCTGGCCCTTGTTTGATTCCCCAGCACCACATAATAACTAGGTGTGGCAGTGCAGGTTTGTAATCCCAGCTCTTGGGAGGCTGAGTCAGGAGGATTGCTTTGAGTTTAAGGCCACCCTGGGCTACATAGTGAATTCAGGACCAACCTGAACTACAGAGTGAGACCCTGTCAAAAGAAAGAAAAAAAGAGGAAGAAATAAAGAAATCCTTCAATAAAAAAAGCTTAATAAGTTTGTGGAGAAGGAAATAAGAGTAAACGAAATGGACTGAGAAACAAAATGCATATGCTGCGTTCAGGGAGCTGGGGATTTGTAGACTGGTGGGGTGTGGCTAGCTCAGTGTCTCCTAAGAATTTCTGGAAGAGTTTTGACATGCAGTTTTCAGAGGTCTCCACACCCAGAAATTCTGATTCAGCAGCTCTAAGGTGCCGCAAGATAACCTCTGCATTTTAAACTAGCACTACCAATTTATTTCGTTACAGGTTTCCTTACAAATCACACGTTAGAAAACACAGGCCCAGAGGTTGGCAGGAGCTGGGGGAGGAGGTGGGGTGCCGAGTAGCATGAGTGTGTGGAAAAAGCGACCAGAGTTCCACGAGAAGAGTTTGGAGTGTGTCCAGGAGGGGCCCTGCAAAGTTTCTAGGCAAGGGAGTGACAGGGCCAGAACTGTGATGGAAATCAACTGCTCTCTCGAAAGCTCAGGTCATTTTCTCTTTGCTTCTGCTCCATTAGATAACCCTGCTTCAAGGGCCCTGAACAAATAACGTGCCGTGAAAGCCTCCAGGTTGTGTAGGATCCAGAGTTCCAGTTACCAGTGGAATGGGAAGTTCACAGGCTGTGTTCAGGCTTGTAAGGAGAGGATTAATTAGGTAAAAAGGCAGTTGCACACATAAGTGGGTGCCCGCACCCCAGTCTGGCCTGGTGTTTTGGTGTGCTCATTCAGGCAGACAATACTCTCTTCACTGCTAAGCGCCACCTCTTGAAACAAGTTAAAAAGCGCGTTCCAAGTGAGATGCCCAAGTGCTATGTTTTACACAGACTAATGATCAGCAGCTTCTGTTTTTATGGGCCTGGCAACCAGACTGGGCTCACACCGCTAAGGACACTATAGAAAAGAATCTCCATGCTAAACATCTGACTACTTAGCCAAATGAAGAAAAACATGCTTTAGGTTAAAAAACAAACAGAAAGGATTGCTTTTCTGAAAGTATTTGTTTCCAAAAATTTGGGCCATGTGAGTTCTTTTTTTCTTTACATTAGAAAAATGCCATCTGTTTAATTGTGTTGGGACATTAACATTTATAATGTGCTTCACTCTTCAAAAAGACTTTCACGTGAAATATCTCCTTTGATTCTCAGAATAATCTTGTGAGCTAGGCATTATCATGTTCTTCACAGTACACATAAGAAGCCAGATTGTAATTTGTTGACAGCTATACAGTTAGAATTATAGTGCTCAGAAATCAACCACAGGTTTTCTCATAGATGCCAAGACCTTGAATTTACAGCTGATAAAGGGACACCAGCTAGACCAAGAGTGGATATGTCTTCCCCCACCCTACACCTCAATAAGGTCCTGCAGCTCCACTTGAGAACTAAAGAACTCAGCATTTAGTCACTTCAAGGGTCCTGCGCAGGGAAAGGTGGATAAGTTAATGGTACTCGTTACAAGTTGATGATGGACTAGGTTATAGAGGTTAATGAGAAGTGGTGAGATTATCCCATGACAGGGCTGCCAGTTCAATACTCTGAGTATCTCTCAAAAACCTGGAAGCAGTATTACTCGTGAGAATTATATTACCAAGCTAACTCTAATAGACAATAAGAGCTACGCCACCTGAGAGGTAGCAAGGCTCCCAAACTTGGAAGATGCTATTGTCTGAGTGGATGTCTTAGTGTGCCTGTGGAACACAAAGAGAACTTGATTGTTATCCCAGAGATGAATGTGGTAATACTCAGTGGAGCTTTGTGTGTGGGTCAGGATGTGCTGTGGCTTGCACACTTGGCCCTTGCATGGACTCCTTCACCGTGATAGTAACAGATGTCATCTAATATTGGACCAAAAAGCTAATCCTCTTGGGTTACTTCCGTGGTCACTGTGCAGCTGTGAAGTTTGACTTCCCTATTTCAGTTGTCTGCAGGGTCTCTGAGATATGGGCTTACAGGCTCTCCAGGTGACCTCCAAGCTGAAAACTGGGCAAGCGCCTACTTGTTTTTGTTTCCTTTCTTTGAGAGTGGCAGGATCACACTCAAAGCAAGACCTAGAGATGTTCACAGCTCTGGAATAGACTATCATTCGTGAAAGCCAGAACTAATTACGTCTGTTTGAATGGGCCTCTAATTTTTAAATGAGTGATTTAAAATGAGAAATGTTAGGCAGGACTAGGGACAAAAGAGGGAGCTCAAAATAGCATGTTTAGTAAATTAACAAATACCTCAATATATAATATATTTATAATCAGACTCAAAGACACTAAAACTTTTTTTTTTAAGGCAGTGTCTCTCTGTGTAGCTCAGGATGGTCCTGAACTCGCTATGGAGCCCAGGCTGGCCTTGAGTTTACAATCTCAGCCTGTCTCAGCCTCCCAGGTGCTGGGATTAGACCCAGTTTATGTGGTGCTGTGGAATCCAACTCAGGTATTTAGTGCTTGCTAAGCAAGTGCTTTAACCACTGAACCATTCCTCTAGCCCCTGAAACTCAACTTTTGGAACAAGGCATATAACTTTCTTGGTTGCCTTAGCCTATGGCCTAATAATGACATCAGGAAAAGGAATGTCCTTTACAGACACTTCTGCTCTGGGCTGAGACCTGGTTTAAATTAAGAATGTATTTCTCTTAAGGTTCCTTCCCAAATTTCTTATATAATCAAAGCCCCTGAGGGAACACTGACCACCCAAAAAGTACAAGGAAGACATACATTTTTTAGATACTGACATTCCAAAGTAACTCCTATGGAAAACATCGTTAAATAACATTAGTCATCATAGTTCTCCAAACCTCATGAGTAACTTATGTCACATAAAAACTTATCCATACTTGTACTCAGTGCAGTGCAGTTGCCTTCATGGACTGTCTGCCTTCTTACTTGGAGGCATCTCTCTCCATATTTAATTACAATAAATTCTACCTATTCTTTTTTATAGTCATCCATGTGTTTTACTTGAATTATTTAATCTGAGGAGAGTAAGGGCCTGTTCCACTTTCAGGTTAGAATATCAGAGAGAGGGTATGCCCTCATCAGCATATCATACTGGGGTGTATAATGTTTATATGTTTTGTAGCTAGTGATGTTAATATTGGTCACTTGACTAAGGTAGTATCTTTTAAGTTTCGTTACAGAAAAGGTAATGTTTTAAAAAAGCTTTGTGATTAATAAATGTCTTGGGGGTAGTATTTTAAGACAATACAAGTAGCATGTTTATCCTCAGACTTTTACTCAATTTCAAAACTCATCAATGAGTCTTAGCCTGAAAATTTATTCCTTCTATTTCCTTAACTTACTTTCATTTGAAATTCCTTTCCTCTTCTATCTTATTTATCTAAGCAATTACTTATTTACGTGCCAGGCTGGATTCATGAATACCTATTGTGCTCTGTAGGTTATAATCCAATACACTTTCTCTTTACTTTGTTGCGGTCCCGTCTTTGGCTACATGTTGGCTCCTTTGCCTTTTCCACAGCTCATTAGTCAGTTTTGAGCACTTCCTTACTTATTTGGCAACATAATATATGCCTGGCCCATCATGACTTTTTTCTACCCAGTACTGATATCACTCTTGCCACAGTCTATGATGCATTTTACCGGAGAACGGTATGCAGAAGCCAGGACTTGGGTGTTGGGTCTCTCAGTGCTCCTTCACATACTCCTGAAGGCATACACACATGCATGTTTATTTCTTCAGTTTTGTCTGTGTACATATTTTTAAGCCATAAATTCCTACTGATACCTCTCACTCTATTCCAACACCAGAATTTAGTTATTTGTTCAACTCTAGCATACAAAATACTCACGTGAGAACAGATTTGCTAACCAGAGTACAATGTGTGTGCACAGTTCTAGTCTCATAATATCCACTAGAATAGTTTGTCAAAATAATTTAGTGAGTCCTTATCTTTCCCAACCTCCCATTAAGATTATGTTACTCATTCGCGATATAGTTACATTTAATTTTTTATAGTTTTTATTCTGAGTTCCTCCATCATTTAGACTGATTTTTATTTGCATTCTGATTCTGTCTATATAGAATATGGATCTACCAATTTTTACAAGTTCATGTTATATAATTTTGAGTTATTTATGTCCATAAAACTGGATTTTTTTTCTTCTTGTACACATCTTCAGCCATTTCTATATCTTTTCCAAAGTGCCTTGGTTATTCCTGAGTGAGAAACATTTCAACATCTCCATATTTCATATGAAGAGGTCCCAAAAGAGGGGCCACCTGGGATGCAAGTCTGTATGGACTCCTAAAACATCAAGCAGATGATGGGGAAATATCTGTAGGACCACAGCTAGCAGAGAAAGAAATGTTACAGCTTGTCAGTTCCTCACTCCGCATCCTTTTTTTTTCTTCAGCATACATCTACACATTGCCCATCTTATTCCAAAAGTTGTACAAGGAATTTAGTCATTAACCTGCTGAAGGTTTCATCAGTTTCGCATCTGGTACAGAAAACTGAGGATAGGCCGTATGTGAATGGTATCCACTCCAATGGAAAAATGTGGCAGCCTGAAATACCATGTTATAGAACAGTGCCATCAGTGATTTGATAAGCATAAACACCAACTGATATATTCTTAGATGACAGGCACTTAGCACAGTTGGGAGGGTGTGGTAGGCAAAAAGGGCCAGAGGGACTAACAATGAAGCTGAATTTTGCAAGATTAGTGTTAGTGAAGAATTTTGGTAAGAATTTGGTGAAAAAGTCACTAAAGATACTCCACACTAGTGCATCAAATACATGTGAGTTGGAGACATGAATGATCCTAGAACACTCTGAAGAAGTTCTGTATGGTGAGGGAAAGGATAGAGTTAAGGGTGGGGAAATGGTTGGAGAGCATACTGGGGAGGTTCTTGTTTGGGACAGCATGGAAGATTTAGGATCTTTGCCAAGCAGTTTGATTTTATCCAAAAAGCAGTCAATGAGGTCAGTGAGCAATTCTAGGAGGAGGGATATAATATAATATTTACCACTTTATTTCATTTCTTTTGTGATTCTGGGGGATTAGAATTTGCCATTTCTAAAGATGTCTCCATCAGGAATGTGGAAAATAGAGCTGTGATGGAGGCAGATGGAGGCAGGGAGATCAATCAAGAGGATTTGCAATATTCCATGGAAAATTTATGAGGCCTGGGTCAGGTCAGTTTCAGAAGGGAAAGAGTCATTTAGGATATGGCATTGAATGTGATGGAGAAGGAAGGAGAAAGGGCCATTCTAGGTCATTCTCAGGGAGGTAACTGTATCACTAAGGCAGTTTGATTCAAGACTAATTTTTTTCAAACAGCAGAAATAGAGAAGCAGACTTTTTCTGAGAGGTTTTGCTAATATTATTTGTATTAATTGAGGCAAGATCAAATGTATGAAAGTTTCAAAGATCTCTCCCATCATTGCCTGATCCCATTGGAAAAAAGGGGGCAGGATCACAAGGCCTGATAGTAGGTATAGAGAAAGTTAGAAAGTAGAAAACCATAATGCCAGGTGGCTTTTGGTTTGGCATGAAAGCTTCATAAGTATGCAGCTAGGGTTCGAACTCAGAAACTTGGCTTGTAAATGGAGTTCAATGGGATGATATATCATGCACCGGAGGCTTGGAGATCCAGCCTACTGCAGTCCTCCCTCCCACTGCCTCCCTCCTCCTTGGGGCAGATTCTTGACTGCCTAACCCCTTTCTCTGAGCCTCCTAAACCCTTTCTTCCCTCCTCTACTCTTCTTACGTTCCATGATCTCAGGTACCCTTTGCTCTTGGTAAGAGCCTGAGTGTAAATGTAAAGTTGGATTAAGGCTAGTACTATACTCCTCTCAAGGAAGATCAAGGAAGTGGCTTCCCACATTCTTAATCAGGCTGAGCAGTTCCACAGCATAACAGGCAGGCGACTGACTGGTCAGTGGCCTCTGTCCCATCCTCCAGCATGTCTCAGTGAGGAGGTCACATCTCTTATGGATTACTGTTCTATTGTGAGTTGTGAAAAGGGGAAACTGTTCCCCACTTTTGACTGGAACCAACCCTGTATTTTCATTTTGTTCCCTAAAATTACATAGGCCACTGTATTAGTTTGTTTTTTATTACTCTAACAAAATGCCTGAAGTTGGATACTTTACAAAGTAAAGAATTTTATTTAGTTCTCAATTTTGGAAGCCTAAGGCCCAAGATCACAAAAGTAGGGCCAGCCTTGCTCATTTTACAGTAATTCATTTTTTAGGAGCTGATTGGGGCCCTTCAAGAACTATAATACTTTCTTTAAAAGGCAATACTTCAATGACCTACCTACATTTCATTAGGTCATACTTTCAAAAGGTTCTACAGTCTAAACACTGTTATGCTTGGGATAAAGGCACCAGCACATGGCTCTCTGGAGACACACTCAAACCATAGCTGCCATCCTGGGAATGTCGTCTCATGGCAGAAGAAACAGATGAAATGCCCTCTGGAAAGCCAACGTCCTCTCCCACCAGCAGAGGAACAAGATATTCCACAAGGGGGTCTTGGAGGGACTGAAGTGGAGATTTGGTCAGGGGTGCATGTTATCACCGTAAGCTTTCTGGGAGAGACTGAAGCTCTTCCTTTATGGGCTCAGGGGCTAGGCTGCACAGACACAATAAACCACAAATCATTTTTTTCTCATTGTAATAAAACACCACAACGCTAAATTTGGCATGTTAACTGTTTTTAGGTATGTAGGTCAGTAATGTCAAGTATATTCACATTGCTGTGCAGTGGAGCTCTAGAATATTTTCGGCTTACAACACTGAAACTCTGAATCTGCTAAACACTAATTCTTCCATCCCCCAAATCCCAGTCATTGATAATCTCCCTTCTTGTCTATTTCTTTGTTTTTGACTATTTTGGACAATTAATATGAATGGGACCATACAGTAGTTGTCCTTTGTGACTGGTTTATTTTGCCCAGCATAATGTCCCCTGGATTCATTCATGTTGTAGCATGAGACAGGCCCGGATTTCCTTATTTTTTAAGGCAGTGTGATAGTGTGTGCATTTACACACATACCATGTTTTCTTTATTTCTTCATCTGTCGACAGATGTGCCAACTCCTGCTTCTTGGCTATTATGAATATGTCCTCAGGGAGCACTGGAGTGCATATACTTCTTTGAGATTCTGAGTTCAATTTTTTTAAATATAAACCTAAAAATGAGATTGCTAGATTGTAAGATAATTCTGTTTATAATTTTTTGGGGGACTTCCACACTGTTTTTCATAATAGTTTACAAGTATATTCCCACCAACAATGTGCACACATTGTCTCACATGACATTTTGTGGGTTTTTTTTTTTTTGACTGTGATCTTCCTGTTGGGTGTGAAATAATATCTCATTGTGGTTTTGATATACATTTTCCTAATGATTAAAGAAGTTAGGGACTGGAGGAATAGCTCAGTAGCTAAAACACTTGCCTAGGAAGGGCAAGACCCTGGTTTCAATTCCTCAGCACCATATAAGCCAGGCATGATAGTGCACGCCTGTAATCCTAGCACTTGGGGAAGTTGAGGCAGAAGGATTGCCATGTGTTCAAGGCCAGCCTGGCTATGTAGTCAGGTCAGGACTGGCCTGGACTACAGAGCAAGACTCTGTCTCAAAAAAAAAAAAAAAAAGAAGTATTGCCCTAATGATTAAAGATGTTAAACTTATTTTAACGTGCTTTTTAGATAAATGCCTATCAAAGTCCTTTGTCCATTTTCTAATTTGTTGTTTTTCTGTTGTTGAATCATAAAAGTGCATTATATATTTTTGATATTAATCCCCCATTAATATTTGATTTTCAAATCTTTTCTACAAGTCTACAAGTTACTTCATTTATTGTTTCCTTTGACTCACAGAAGTTTTTAAGATGAACAGCATCATACTTGTCTGATTTTTATTTCATTGTTTGTCTTTTGGTGTCATATACAAGAAATCATTTGCCAAATTAAACAACCTGAAGTTCTTTTTTGTATCTAAGATTTTTTTCTGGGAGTTTAGTAGCTGTAGGTCTTTAATAATTTTCAGTTAATTTTTGTCCATGGTTTAAGGTAAAGGTCCAACTATATTCTTTTGCATGTGGATATTCAGTTTTCTCACTGCATTTATTAAAGAGTTCTTTCTCAGTTGTGTACCCATGACATTCTTGCAAAAAGTCATTTTGCATAAATCCAGGGTTTTACTTCTGGATTCTCTCTCTGGTTCTGTTGTTTGTCTATCATTATGTCACTCTATCACCACCTTACCACTGTTGCTTTGTACCGTGTTTTGAATCAGAAAGAGTGAGGCTTCCAGCTTTGTTCTTTTTCAAGATTCCTTTAGCTCTTCAGAGACCCTTTTGAGTCCCAAAGACTATTACAACAGTTTTTTTCTACTTCTATTAAAAAGATGCCATTAGGATTCCAATATGGAATATATTGAATTTATAGATTGACTTGGATCTGCAAGTATTTTTAAAAACATACAACTACTCACAAATGAGTGAGACGTAAAGTTGACGGCACCTGAGTAAAGTAGGCGATTGCATCAATGCCAACTGATTCATATACTGTAGTTAGAGGAGATACTGTGCTGTGGCTAGGAGAAAAACAACTAAAGGGTGTAAAGGATCTGTATGTATTCATATTTCTAAGAATTTATGGGAATGGAATTATCAATAATCTCAAAATAAAAAGTAAACACATAATGAAACCCAAAAGTCCATCACATGCTATAATTTCAAACATACCATTAACATCTAAATGCAAAAAACTATATAATCATCATGCAGCTTGAGATCTAAAACAAATCAGTTCCAACTTGCTTTAGGGAAGAACCTGGTTTGTTTATTTTTTTTAACTATGATTTCACCTCAGAATAAAGTTATCGGTATTCCCTCACTATTCCAGGCCACATGGAGTGACTAGGCTTCGGCTGCTGTAGCGAGGGCACTTGATTCTTTTTATTCTCCATTCACTCATCCATTTGTTACGTTGATGTACTAGGCCCCATTGTGTGCCAGGTAGTGAACTGAATATTGTGGGCGGAAGATAAAACAGGCAGGGATGACCTTAGGATTGAGGATATTGTAGTCAAGAGTGCAGGCCGCATAGACCCACAAATGCAGTTATTTTTGCAATTACAAGCTCATGAAAGATTCAGGGTAAAGGTAAGAAAATGATACCATAAAAGGCCAGCTAGAGTTAGAAAGTTGGGCAGGAAGCACAAGTAAGTCTTCCTCAAGGAGATGGCGCTGGAGGGAAGTCTTGAGAGTAGGTTAGGGGAGACGAGAGGAGGAAAGAGTTTAGAAGTGACCCGAAGTGGGCAGGCTGAAAGCGCAAAAAAGTGTGGTGCTTACAGAAAGGGAAAGGTACACGTGTATGGGCCCACGGGGAAGCCTGGAGAGTTGATTTGATCAGGAAGTCCCTGTCTCTTACAGCAAAGAATGAAAGAAACCATCAGAGAAGGGCAGAAACATGACTAATTCCATCCTTATGTCTGTTGGACAAATAAAGACAATACTTAACGGTTTTTAAATAAGTATCAGGAATCAGTGGACGGTGCGCTTAGTTTCCTTAGTCCTTCCTCATCCCAGGCAGAGGTTTATAAGCACGGTGCATCTTATATTGATCCTATCAGGCCCCAAGCAATTCTATTTCTCTTGTTGGTGAATCCACATGAGACGGAAATGGTGACTGAATCTAAGTGACAGAGGAGTGAGGAAGGTTTCCACAATACCAGCCCCAGAAACTTCCTTTCCTTCCTCCTAGGTCTGACTGCTGTCCACAGAAGTTGGTTAGCCTTTCCTTGATAACCAGGGGGTAGCATAGCTTCAGCCTTTTGCGGATGCAAGCCTAGAAGCAGGACAGGGTGAGGAAGAGTGGAACAAACTCAGTTTTCTACTGATGGGCCCAAAATAGTCCCCTGAGCTTCCAATGTTTCGTGAAATAGGAAACCAAACCAAACCAAACCAAACAAACAAACAAACAACAACAACAACAAAAAAAAAACCCCATGATATATTAGGAGCAAAGCAAGCCAGCACACACTACCTGTTGGAAGTCTGCAGTGATAGCGATGGCATTAGCATCTGCTCAGTCCCTGGATCGCTGATTTCCCTCTGAGGCAGCATCCTGTCGCTAAAACCCCTTAAAGAATCTGTGGGAAACTTCTCTCTTAGATGGCTGACTGAACAAATTTAACGGAGGTTGTTACCCACTGAGTCTGGTATCAAAACTCTGAGGTCCGGTTCTCTTTGAGTTTCGCTTTCATCTGCAATCTCTCAGCCCCTGCCCTCTTTGCTGCTGTCAGCTACACAATATCAAACAGCTGGAGTCTGGGCCGTTCCAGAATCCAAGCCTCTCAGCCTACCATGCGTGGGGGGCTGAGGAGAACAGATGGAGAAGCAATGGAAGGTGGGGGCTTCACGTGGGGCTAAGTGGAGGCTGTGCCTGTTTCAGAGAATTTGATATCCTGAAAAAGCAGTCTCAAGTGAAACTGTGTCAACAGACAGATTTTATTTGCCTGGGGCTTAAGGAGTGCGCAAAACTGAGCACTCAGGATGGGACACAGAAATGGCTTTGTTCTAACTAACCGAGTTTCCATTTCTCCGTCTTCAACTCAAATTTCTACTGACATAACTGGTCTTTGTGAACATCCACCAAGGATTGGTTAAACATCCAGACAGACATGACAACGTGCATGGCGTGGGAATGGTTGGGCAGAACAAGCACCAGCCAGGAAGAGCCAGTGGGGCTGTAGTAGGTGAACAACTTAGAGCCACATGTGGGGAGAGATACTTCATATGAATTGTGTCTAAATTTCTCAAATGAAGAGGATCAGAGAGGTAAGTAATTTGTCCAAGCTCACACTTCTTATATTTAAGACTGGATTCAAATCCAGATGTGTCTCCACTCTGCAATATCCCTTTTTCTAGTATACTACCTTCCTTCCCCCACCCTCAAGGGTACACTTGTCCATAGGCAGCCTTGTGGAGATCTGGATACTAAGCTCTTAAAGTCAACAAAGCACATGGCCAATAGCAACCTTAAGTTGGCAGCCCTAAGGGCCCCAAAAGTCAGTCCCAGCCAGTT
This sequence comes from Ctenodactylus gundi, assembly GCA_004027205.1. NCBI lineage: Eukaryota > Metazoa > Chordata > Mammalia > Rodentia > Ctenodactylidae > Ctenodactylus > Ctenodactylus gundi. Next base: position 830,761 of record PVKB01000015.1, read on the forward strand.
CAACGTGTCTGGGGGAATAGGTGGCAATGTGCCAGGTTCACCTGTAATTCTGACTGAGCTATGCAATTTAGGCTTTAATTATATGCTGTCTTGCATTGGTTACTAATTGTTGCATAGGTCAACCTTATACTTTCATTCGTCATTCTTCATTCAGTCAACAAATACTTTAGAATGACTGGCACATTCCTTGTCCAGTAGCCCTTGTCATGCTCAGCCTGAGGAAGGAAGGTCAACTCATGTAACTAGATAATGGCCTGTAAAGGGCAAACGAGGACAGCTTTTCCTGATTCTAATTCAATGGATGAAGCTATGCATTTCTTTTGAAAATGTATCAAGATCATGCCTTATGAAATAAAAGTTTTATACATTCAACGACTAGAATTTTCAACTAAGAAGTTTGTTTTGTGTCCATTTTGTTTCTGGGTATCTCTTATTGAGGTAAAGCAACTTTATTTAAACATTAGCTTTGAAGGTAAGCATGTGTACAAAAAGCAATTTACTAATTACTGTGAATTTTCTTATCTAGCCTTTAATCTTAACTCATATATCATAACTATTCTTTCATGCTATATAATCTTTATGCTCTTAGTTACAATTCTTAAGTTACTTGAGGTCTTCAAATGTACTTGGCTACTCTTAAGAATACTCTTTGGAAAACCCGTAAGACATTTCTTAATGGTTCACCAAAATTCAGATGATTTCTTAATGCACCTTCTTATTTCTTCTCGTAGTCTATAAATCATAAAACAGTTGTGAGAAAAATAGTTGCACCGTTTGGAATTAGTATCATCACTTAGTTGCTGGTAATCCGGCCAAGTTACATAATTTTCCTTATCTGTAAAGTGGAGATAATTGAATCTACATCAAAGGCTTGTGAGAACTTAAAATTGAATGCGTGCACAGAATTTAGCACAGAGACGAGCCAGGAGAGGAAGGTGCTCAATAATCATTAGCTTACTTCTTGGAGGGTTGTTGGAAAGGTTAAGGAAGATCATAAATACAACTGAGTTCTCACAGGAAGCAATTATCATTCAACTTCTCCCACTACAATGACTATTTGGCAGTTTCTTTATCTAGTGAGCTTTAAGGACAGAACTGGGTAATTCAATCAAGTCTCCACTTGGCACCTTGTATTCAATGATCTCATTGTAGCTTTTGACCAAAATAATCTGAGAGGTGAAAATATACATTAGAACCCTTGGAAGACAAATGTGTAACACCAACCAAAAGCCTGTAAAATACTGTATGCTATCCATTGATCTGAAAGTCATACTCCTAGGAATTCAGTCCTAGGAAGTGATCAGAATCATGTAAATTTCTGATTAGTAGACTGCAGTGCAAGGGGATAATAGAATAAAAGCAATTTAAATTGGTGACTGTAAAAGAATGACGTAAGAGATGACCTCTGCTTTTGAACGTCAAACTTTGTTTTGCTTCGTTCTTCAGACAGTGTCTCTCTCTGTAGTCCAGGCTGGTCCTGAGCTCACTATGTCAGCTAGGCTGGCCTCTCACTCACAGCAATCCTCTTGTCACAGCCTCTCAAGTGCTGAAGTTACAGACGCGTGCCACCATACCCAGCCTATGTGGAGATGGAAAATCAAACTCAGGGCCTTGCAAGTGCTAGGCAAGCATCCAACTGCTATCCCATTACTCCAGCCCCTGAGGTCAAGCTTTGAAGAGTCACTGATGTGGGGACAATAATCACAATAAAATGTTAAATGTATTTATTTGTTTATTTTTTGAGACAGGGTCTCACCCTCTGTGGCCCACGCTGGTCCTGAACTCACTATGGAGCCCAGGCTAGCCTTGTACTCTCAGCAATCCTCTTGCCTCAGCCTCTTGAATGCTGGGGTTACAGGCATGCAGCAGCATGCCCAGATTTACGTGATGCTGGGGAATGGAACTCAGGGCCTTCCTTTAGCTAGGCAACGATTTCAACCACTGTGCCATTCCTCCAGCCCCCTTGAATGTTAAATTTACATTTTTGAAAATGGTACATATATATTACTCAGGGGGCCAAACACAGGAATATTACAAGTTCAAGGCTAGCCTGGACAATTTAATAAGGGTCTGTCTCAAAAAGAGTTTGGTATGTAGCTCAGTGGCTTGCCAAAGCAATTGGCTGGCACCACAGGTTCAATCCCCAGTAACAACAACAAAATGCGACCTTTGTATACAAAAAAAAAGTTTTATAAAATATGAAAGTACCAGATCAATGACTAAACTGGCTTCTCTCAGGATTACCAAATCCGTAGGGAAAAAAAAACAATAATATCAATAACAAAAGTGCTTACCTTATGCTAACCTTTAAACATCTTTCAATTCTCATCTGATTAGAATCATTCATTCAGTGTAGACAAAGTGTATGATTCTAAATGAATCAGAATTAATGAGATACAAAGCTAAGAAGGAAAAAGGACCAGGAAGAAAACTCACTTCATGATGTCGAGAGTCTTTATCCCTGGTAGTAGGTTTAATGTAATTTACCTCCTTCTTTGTGTTTTTCTATATTTTCTGAATTTTCCTCAGTACACACATTTTACAATCAGGAAAACAGATTTATATTAAAGCAAAGAAAACATGAACTCTCGATGCCTTTCTGCTTGTACCTTAGTAATTTTCTCAGCACACTTTTGTCCAGATAGCTTTCACAACTAAGCAGATCTTGGTTTATATGACAGAGGTGGAAGGTCCCCAGCACTCTGAGGAAGAACATCTTTTCGTGCCACTCACTGCAGCCACTTCCAGTTTGTGCTGCACCGCCTGAGGACAGATTTACTTACACAGACCCACAGTCCCTGCCGGCCCTCCCCCTTGACTCTCTTCCAGCATTGCAAATTTCATGCGGTGATCACTTCTATACTAAACGGCCCTCTTCCTTCCTCCCCTCCTTCCTTTTTTCTTTCCTTCCTTCCTTTTCAGTGCCTGGGAGCAAACCCAGGGCCTTGTACACACTAGGCAAGGACAGCTGCACGCCAACCCAAAAGTCCCCACAAAGCAAACTGCCTGCAATAAATTACCAATAACAGAATGGAGAGTAGCAAAAAGCACCTCAGCCCAGACTCCATCTAACAGCTCTGAGGTGGCTGGGTTGCTGAAGTTGAGATGGAGAAACTAACGGAAAGAAGAGGGAGAAATTAGTCAAGGAAGAGGGGAGGTAGAGTGGAGTCAGAGGGAGGAGTTCAGTGATACATTATGCTCACAAGATAGTAATAATGAACACAATCATATCAAAACAGCCATAAAACACATGAAGTGTATGTGGAGTGCAAGAGTTAGCTTGATGCTGCTGCAGATTCACGTTTCTCCGTGGAACTGACCTACAGGGAAGGCAAGCAGCTGTGGTGATCAGCCAAGGTGCCAGGAACGGAACGAACGGAAAGCTCTAGGAGAAAGATGTGAAGGGACAGGGGACATCTTGGAAACGTTTAGCAGTGAACACAGACGAGTCAATCTCAGACCTTCACACATCTTGTTCTCATTGGAATCTCACGGTCACCAGTGGGAGTGGTACTTGGAATCCACTTTTGAAAAACAGAAAGCCGAATCCCCAGCTTGAGGCTCTGGTGAGAGGTGGTAGTTTCACTATAATGAAAAATTAGCTGGTTCATTCCCTTGGGGAATTAAGAGTTCTGTACTGAGGGTGGTCCCAGGCCTTGGAAGCCCTGAGTTGTGCCTCAGAGGAGGACAATAGGAAGGAGGAATCTGACATTGGCATTGAACCATGAGAGAAATAGGACCCTGGGAATATTCTGGGAGATTGCAGAAGATTAAAAGAGCAGAAAAATAGGAGGCTGAGAGAGGAAAGGAAAATGTTAAGTTCATGGAGGGAATTAAAAGACTTTTCACCCTCTTGTTGAAAAAGGATCATCCACTTGACCTATTTTGTCATAGCAGTGTGCCCAACGACCTGGGCACACGCAGCTCAAAGTACCAGAAAAATCAAAGCAAAGAAACTAGCTCCTGCTTGAATTGATAACTGCAAGAGAAAAAATAAACACTGCATAATATGGCATATAACACATTTCTGTATGCTGTTTAGGAGTTTTTGGTTCAGATTCAATCAGAAAAATATGCTCAGTATAAAGTCTATAATTTTACTGATAAGAACCAAAACAACAAAAAATCCCGAGCCATATCCCAGAAAGGTTAAGTGGCTTTCTCCAAGTGGCACAGTGGCTTCCTGACTCCCAGCACTGCTATCCTGCTGCGGGGAGGCCTGCGGGTCACTCTGCCCTTGATCCGGTTGACCCACTCAAAGACAGCTTCCTCTCCACCCTGGCACACACTCAGTGGCTTAACTCTTCCAGTCTTGGTTTTCCTTGCTGCAGTATGAAGACAGGGTAACAACAATAATCCTTCACCAACAGTTTTGCTTTTTACCTCTAAGTGAGAAACCTAATCGCCACCAATCCAGCATTTGTTTGACTTCTTAACGCTCTGGAAAAGTCTTGCCCACTGCATCAGAATCACCCAGGCATTTATTACTAAGGCAAATTATTGCAGAGCCTGGGCCCACTGGAGGTAGGGCCAGGCGATCTGCATTGTGTTAAACTTCCAGATTTGTTACAGCCCAAGCCCGAGAGCTGCTGTTCCGTTTGAACGTTTCAGGTGCAACACACAGGAGGCAACTTTTCTCTGCGGTCACTCATGCGCGCGCGCGCGCTCGCTATCCTTGCTGCTACATCTGGAATGATGGCCGGAGGCCACAGCACTGTCCGCCGAATGCGCGGGGCAAGCGCTCCAAGGCCGCTCCGGGGGCCGGGGGCGGTGGCCGTGAGGCGTCCCCAAGGCAGGTGTCCTTGCCATTTCTCCACCACCCCTGCCTCACTGCCCGCCCCCCGCGTCCTGGGGCGTGGGGGAAGGGGCGAAGCGCTTAACAACAGTAAGCTTACTTTCCCTAGTTTATCCAGTAGTTTGTCTGCAGAATGGAGAATTGAGAGTTGGGTATCAGAAAAGGGCCCCAAGGAGCGACGGGGCGCACGGAGAGCGTCCGCAGGAAGCGGCGGTGGAGCCGAGCGGAGCGGAGGACGACGTTCCTGGGGAGAGGGCACGAGACAGTCCTTCTGGTATGAGAAAGAAAGTTCCAGGAGCGCGAGAGTCCGGGGCGCAGAAGCAAGCAGGCGCGAGGGGAAGAGCTGCCGGGAGCCGCGAGGGCGCGCGCCGGCGGGTGCGCGCGGCGCGTGCGTTCCCAGCTTCCTTCCCGAGACTCGCTCTCCGCCCCGCCCCTCGCCCCGCCCCTCGCCCCGCCCCGCCCCGCGCGGTCTCGGGAGGCTCCCGGGCAGAAGCAGCAAAAGGAGGGATTGCTGGCGAGTTCAGTCATCCCCGAGAGCTTCCTCCACATGGAGGGAACGGGCGCGCCGGCCGCGGCGTCCCCTGCCCGGTCCTCCGGCCGCCGCCGCCGCCGCCCCTGCTTCCTGCCCGAGGGACCCTGAGCCCGGGACCGCGGTGTCAGCCGCTGCGCACGCCCCGCGCGCGCACACACACGCACCCTCACCCTCGCACCCACGGCGGCCACACGCGCCCGCGCGCCCCCTCCCCGCCGGCAGCCTCTCCGGCCCTTTGTTGCTCCCGCAGCGGCCGCTCTCCGCGCCGTGGGTCGCGCGTGTCCCCGCGCGTGTGGCGCGTCCGCGCGGCGCGCTGCCCCGTGGCTCGCCCCGCGCCCCCCACGCTGGCCCCCGGGCCCCGGCTCCTCTCTCCGAGGCGCCGGCTGCACCCGAGGTGAGTCACGCCGCGGAAGTTTGTTTTCTTTTCCTAAAAAGTTGCGTTTCTTCGCTGGTGTGGAGAGCAGAGGGGCGGGAGGCGGCCGGCCTGGCGACGCGGGCGGCGAGGTCCCGGGGTCGCGCCTCCCTGCCGGCCGCGCGCCGGGTCGCGGGGTTCCCGGAAGCTCCGGGGCGGTGGGGGCGGGGGGCCCCGACTGCCCCCGACTCGCTGCCCGCTGACCCGGGCGGGCGCCGCCTGAAGGCCCGGCGGGGTGGGAGCCGGCAGCCCCGCCGGCTTGTTGCCCCGAACACCGGGGCACAGTTACCGTGTGGGCGTTTTCAAATAAGCTGCCGAAGTGAGGGTCCAAGCTGAGCGAGGGCTAAGCAGCCCAGAAGAGCCCCGCTGGCCCGGGGTGGCGGAAGGGACTCGGCTGGAGGGTGTCTCGAGGTGTCTGGGGCCGGAGCATCCGCCGAGGGTCCTTGTGCGTGCGTGCGGGTGGGTGTGTGGTGTACGGTGTGTGGTGTGTTGCGTGCGGTGGGTAGGAGGTGTGTATTCGTGCCCCCCCACGCATCCCCCGGGGGTGTGCTCCCGCTGTTTTGTTTGTGTAACTGAGAAGGTGACTACGTGAATCCCCGAGACGCGTGGGAAAGGGCCGTGGGGAGGGCGAGGCAGCTCGGAAGAGCATTCTGTTGGCACTGCAAAGGTTCTCTTGACCCCCAGGGGCTCAGTGCCTGCTAGCTTGCTTTTCCAGGTGATAGGAGAATTTTGAGAGGTGGAGTGGAGGGGGGAGGCAGGGCTGGAGGGGCTGAAGGGTCCTGCAGGCAGTTGTGTTTAGTGAGTCTCTTGAAACAAGAGTTGTGTTCCTCCAGAGATGTGGCAGTTAGAGCTAAGAATACCCAAACCGCACGCCAACAATCCCAAACGGGCACTCTGGGTGTGGTGGGGTGCGCTGCCGCGTCGCCATCCCTTCCCTGCAAGTGCAAGTGAGTTTGCATGTGTTTTTGACTTAAAGTTGCCTCTTTGAGTACACTAAGTGAAGAAGTGTATTTTGTCTTCAGGCCTCTGTGCCATCTCCAAATAAGTGCCTTGTGCCCAGCGTGCGTTTGTCATCTGGCTCTTTGTTCCCTAGAACGTTGCAAGCATAGACTATGTATGTAATTAATGTAATTTTAAAAGTTCTTGAATGTGTAAACATTTCTGAGTTAATTCTGTGAATGACTTCGAAATGAGCAGCCCGGCTCTGTGATGGTTTTTTTTTTTTTTATCCCTCTGGTTACAGCCAATAAATCTATCTCCATTTTCAAGGGCAGCATGGAAAGTATTAAAACAGTCTTGTTGAGCGGAGGTGGGGGTTGGGATGCCCATCCATCTGGGTGACCTGTTTTCTGAACTTAAAGTGAATCTGAGGCAAGATGTTGGCCATTTTGAGGTGTGTAGCAGGTTTCCCAGCAACATTTCTGAGGTCTTATAATTGGCACTTTTTAATGGTCTCATAATTGAAGCCCAGAAAGTTCCCATGGCAATCTTGAAGCACCTTGGGGTCAGTGGGACAGAGGCGGTGGAAACAGCAGCAGGGTTGTGATTTTCCTGCCAGATGAATTTGTTTTCGAGCGAATTTAAATGATGAAATAAAAATGAAAGAAGTCAGACTTGCCTTTTGTGCCTTTTGGATGACGGGCCTGCCCCTGTGGAGGTTTCCTACTCAAAACTGGTCCTTCAAGAGGCTGATGGGACGCCTGTCTGCACCTATGAAGTCTGCAGACAGCTGGTCTCAGAAGGGCAGCCTCGCAGGAAACACTACTCAGGACAAACTGCCCAAGCCACAGGTAGTTCACTTTTTCTTGGGAGAGGAGATTGATACAATTACAGAGGAAGGCTGTGGGGAAAAACACCTCCTGGTGTGCGGAGAGGACCCAGCTTAACTGTTACTTGGTCAGCCAACTTACAGGAGGCAGCAGGATCTGTGTTCTTTTCATTCCCTAAGTGAGCCCAGAGATTTTACTCTCCCAAGTGTTTCCTCCCCGTTTGGGATCCCTACTCTCTTCTGTAGTTCCCATGGCCTGAGGATGAGCAGAAGATTTTGCTTATGTAATAATGCCATCCACTTCTCCATGGGCACGTGTGCACATGCCTGTGTGTGTGTACACATATGTTTAAGAAAGGTGGGCCAGCAGTGAGCCTGGTGATCCTGTGTTCCAAGGACCCCAGGTGGTCTGGGTTCCAATTTCACCAGTCACTGATACGCCTGGTGAAGAGAGGGTTGATCTCTGTCATTAAGCCTGCAGCCGAAGACTCCCGTGCACTAGATAATTGCAGTCCAGGACTTCTGTAGCCTTTGAGTAAGAGCAAAGTAGACTGGCACCCAAAGATACTACTGGAGTTGGCTTTTTCTTCCAAACTCTAAACTGTCTTGCTATGTGGGAAAAGAAAGGAGTGGGGAGGGAGAGAAAGGCAGTGAAAGGCTTCACTGGGGAAAATCTATTTAAAATGTGTAACTTCTTGTCACTTCCATGCTTCAGCTCAGCCAACATTCATGATGATGCATGAGGCAGCTAGCTGGGATCTCTCTTGTCCCAGCAGAGTAAGTTGTCTAAGTCAAGGAGTGGTTCTCCCTCGATTTTAATATACTACTGCACAGATATCTACTATGAAGTGTTTTTGGAAGTACCCACAGTCCCATACGGTAATATCATTTGTTTCACCCACGTGGATACATAGCTTTTTCCACAGATGTGTTAAAAATATGGACTCTTGTCATCGAACAGCCCCAAGGCATCTACTTTTTGACCAATGACTTACAGAGAACTTACACATTTGATCTCTTTGCTGGTAGTGGGAACAAGCCAGATTCTAAGTGTGCCCCCACATAGATCCTGAGCATGTAATATTTTCATAATTTATGGTCCTGAATCAAATATTTGGGACTGGATAGTGGGATGAGAGAGAGAGAAAGAGAGAGTGAGTTTGTTTTTAATCTAGAGGTCCATGTTTGCAAAAGCTTTCCTAAGGATGATTTTGCCTCCTTGTAGCTCTCATGTTGGTCGTGGGTGGAGAAGAGAGGTGGAATGCAGGCAGGACGGGTTGAAGGGTCTGTCTCCAGTGGCACTGCCTGTGGTGTGAAGTTGAAGCCCCGACTCCGCCTCCATACTGCAAGCACACTGTTCCCCTGCACTCATCTGTTTCCACATCTCCATTGCTGCAGTCAACTGCCTCCCAGGCTTGCCCAGCCCTTCCTGCCCGCTCTTGGGGTATTCCACCATCTGCACTGGGCTTCCATGCCTCCTACCACTGTGCTTGTTGACAATTGCTGTTGACACTTGGCAGGGCTCCTGCTATCCACCTGTCACCACCCCTCAGTTCTGTATCAGTGTTACCAAATCACCGCTCAGCTTTAAAATCCAAATTTCCCAACCCGTTTATTTGTGGCCCCCTCATGCCACAGGGTGATACTATCTCCTTAGGAGAGTTTTGATGCTATCGCTGAGTTTTTCTGAGTTCATTCCTTGTGCGGTGCACTGTCACCTCAAGCCCCATTCCTGTAGGTCTACCTTATTATGTACAGTGGCTTTTTAAAGAAATATTTAGTGAATATTAAGAAAATGCATTGCTGAATGCAAAGAGAATGGTTTTGTAAAATGGAATTATTGTTCTTAATTCATTTGTTCACTTTGTTTTTTTAGCAAGGAGCCACGTAACTGTGATCTTAGGAAAATTGTTTTTCCTCTGCACTTACTTATTTACTTACTTACTTATTTATTTATTTATTGTGACAGGGTCTGCTGTGTAACCCAGGCTGGTCTTGAACACATGGCAATCTTCTTGCTTCAGCCTCTCTTGTGCTGGGATTACAAGCATGCATCACTGTGCCCAGTTTATGTGGTGCTGGTGTTTGCTAGGCAAATGCTTTAAACACTGAGCTATTCCTCCAGCCCCTCCTCTGTTTTCTTAACAGAAAATAGATTAAGAAGGACTCACTATGGTCATAGCAATTCACTTTATTAAAAGAAGATACTTCAGAAGTGTTTACTTAAAAGATGGAACATTTTTCTTTCTTCCTCAGTCCCAGAACAGGCCCCTTGGAACCCATGACACATGCAGTCCTGTCAACATTCAGAGCGTCTGAAGGGGGCAGCGAAGAAGTAGAAGTAGGTAAGGTTTTTTTTGCTCTTAGTCTGATACCTCTGGCTGATTGGGTCTGCGGTCCTTGTGTTTTGTGTTATCTCTCGCTCATCCTTCAGCGTTGGGAGAGTCCAGCTTTGAGTGGAAGGTGAGCTACACTTGAGGTTGCCTCTAGGGGCTTATCTACTCTCAGTGGACAGCCTGTGATAGCCTTGTGAAGCAAGGCTGTGAGGCAGATTGTTCGCCATGTTGGATCTAAACCATTAACTATGAGATTTGGAGTCTAAAATTGCTGTGGAAAAGTTCTGCTTAGGCTTGGACGAGGAAAGCCCAATGTTTATGTCTCTGTCAGTGGTATTACAGTGAATGCCTTGTGGTCTCATGTACCGGGCATTGTTTATCTCACAAAAACCAGAGTGATTCTGCTGCTTTCCAGCTTTTGAAATAAAGCTAGGAAACCATTTCTCTTTTTCTAATGGTGAATTTGGCCTTATCTTCAAAGAGGGCCTTTGATGTTTGGGACAGGATTTTTGGACAGTAAGAGGAAATCATAGCGGAAAGGCTATAGCCAGCAATACACAGTCAACTTAATTCATTCTGTTGCCAGAAAAAATGTTGAAAAAGTCCCAAGTAGTTCTCTTGTTAGTCACAGGAAAGTGTGTATTATGAGCAGCCTAACTAGAGTTGGAGAAAAATAAGCCCAAAGAGGCTGAGTGGTGGCAGCGGTGACAAAGGAATGCTGTGCTTCTCCACAGTGAGTTTGGGCAACGTTGTTGGACAAGAGGATAGTGAAGAAGTGTGTGGAGGCTACAGACTTCGCCCTTTCACTAAGCTGGCAATGAGTCTGTGCTGTTTCCCTGGTATCATGGCATGGGCTGATAGTGTTGTATCCCACAGCCCAGGGTGTTCAGAGTTCTGTTGCTGCTGGAAAGGGAAGTACACAGCAGTGTAATGCAAACTCATGTGGTAAAGCACTTGCAGTGGGTCAGTGCAGGATGACTTGTTGGTGGAAGAGAGGCAAAATGAGTCTTAAAACCAGAGTTGCTGCTGTACCTGACACTTGTTCACCAATGTCGGTACAGTTGTTTATTATTTTCTCTCCCCAAATTCATTTTTCCTCAGGGGGTGGTGGGCTTAAGTATACTGGAGACATAAATGGATCTTCAAGGCCAGAGAAGTTTTATTTTAGTTTTAGAAAACTTAAGACCTAGAATCTCTGTGTTGAATGAAGGATCTCTGAAATATGTCCAAATAATTATAGAATAGATTCGGGGACGGGGGAGGAGAAATGGCTGGGTTTTTCTTTTTCTTTTTTTTTCATTTTCATCTATGTGAGCTTATAAATGAGAATTTAAGAAATACATGCGTGAATTCAGTGTTTTGCCTTTACATTCCTCTTGCCCTTTTTTCTGCTCTTTGTGTAGGTTTGCTTGGTTTTGAAATCATCCTCAGAGTAGCAGGAGTGGGGAAATTTATGTTAGGCACGTGAAAGTCAGTGGGCTTTCCACCTGCCCAGAAACCTAGGCTCCTGAAAGGTAAATATCACACAGGGCAGTAACTGCAGGTGTGGGGGAGGCAGTGTGGCCTTACCTAGACTGGGCTGCAATTGGATTCTTGAAGGGTGCACTCCTCCACCTTCTCGGGCTCTGCCAATATTTTTCCAGATTGGTCAAAGCCAAATGCCTTTACTAGTGTGTACTTACCTAATATTATAATCCTAGCACTTTTATTAGGTATGGGTCACAGTTAATTGGAGAGGAAAATTGGGGAGTTCTGGATTTATTGGTTTTCTATGAAAGCAGAGGCTGCTCTTAATTATTTCACAAATCATCTCTCTCACTTGACTGTCTTTCTGTTTTCTCTTTCATGGCTGTCACCCTAAAGTGCATTTATATCTTCCATACCTGTGCCCAAGTGAGAGGGATTTATTAATGCCATCCATCAGCAGAGGGCCGCCTTTTGCAGGAGAGACCACATGAAGTCATGGAAATTCACAGCTCTTTAACATCTGTCATCATGAATGGATGTTTTGTAGTGAACAAATTGTATAAGTATCTGCTAGATTGCTGCCAAGAGTTGAATTCTAATGGATTGTCAAATGTGCAGGCCTTCGAATCAATCACCTGCAGCCCTTTCTTGAGACTTTTGGTGGTCTGCCATCTGTGAAGGCTGAGTCAGCTCCAGGTGACAGCCCCACAGTCAGGTGCTTTCTCTTCTATAGGCTTCTGTTGCAGAAATGGAGGCTGGGGAGTGTGGCCTGCCTTTAGCCCGCCTGGACTGTGGCAGATTGCCAGCAAGTTCCAGTGGGTGGTCTTGAACAGTGAAGGGGGGGTGGAGCTTAGCTCTCTTCCCCAAAGGAGAACAACAAGATGGCTTTCTATAGGTGGGTTTCACATTAGCAGCCAAAGTCCTTGTCACTAACATGCCATACAAGTCTTGAATGTGGGTGAAAAGAACACAACAGGTTGCTTGAAGGTAGTCTTGTGAATGAGTTAAGTTTTGTTCCTCTGATTTTGCAAGAGAAGCCTTGTGTTTGGGTGGCATGCCTCCCTCTAGGAGAGTGAATGTGCAGGAACAGTAGGTACCCATCAGGGAAGAATGATTATTTTTGCTTGTAGGCAAAGAAACAAACCTTCTTAGTGCAGTCCCTTACCCCATCACTCAGAATCAGCCGGAACAAGGGGCATAGGCTGAGGTCAACTGATCTCACCTCCTTCCAGTGATGGCTGACATTAATGGTCACCTACTGTGTACCAGAGCCTATGCTAAGCACTAACAAGCAGTATCTGTGCAACTGATAAGTGGTAGAAAGAAGATTTCACTGAACTCCAAAATTCAGATCCTAGGAAACAGCAGCTACAACATACATACAAATAAGCTCTCCCCCAAGCAGAGTCTTCTTAGCTCAGGAGAACTGTTTCTTTTGGGATTAACTACATGTAAGGGGCAGGAGTCTGTGTGTGAGAGGATCTTTATGAAAGTTGTATTAGACAACAGGAATATAAAACTGGGATCACAACTGGAAGGTCTTGAGCAACTGAGCAGCACCAGGGAAGCCAGGCTTTGTGGCACAGCCCATGTCAGACTTTGCAAACAGTGGTGAAAGCCAACTCTGTCTTGGTTTTATCTCGGAATGTGTCTCTTGATAATTTTTCCCCTCTCCTGATACATTGTTTGAATTGGCTGTCCTGAGTCTGTTCCCACCATAGCTGCCAGATGAATCCATTTGCACCCAGGATCTGTGCAAGTCTGGTCAAGCAGGTTCTCTGTGCCCTCCCCCAGGGGATGGGGAGGAGAAGGCTTTTAGCTCACCAGGTACTTTTACTGGTCAGGAGAAGTGGCAGCTTGTACAGAAAAATACCCTGGGGAAGGAAGTAGCAGCTTTGACAGACAGGTAACTGACAGGAGATGCTACCTTCCAGGCAAATACTCACAGAGCAGCCAGCAGAAAGAATTCGACAGGCAGTTACCTGCAGAAGCGCAAAGCATCAGCTCCCTGCTGGCTTGTGTGAGTGGCAGAGCTGTGGCGGGGGAGGACATGTGGTTAGCCTTGTTCCTTGTTTTCTTTAGCAAACATGGAAAACCCAAAACCAAGATGCTCCGTGTGTAGAAAGACGCAGGATACTTGGGCATTAAAGATGGTGATGGGACTAGGCTAATGGAGGGGAAGTTATAGAAACGCTCTGTGCCTTTATTTTGGCCCTTGAAATCTCAGAGTACCGTGAGGATACAACAAAATGGCACAAAGGACACATTTGACTGAAAATACTCTTCCTCACCTGCCCATCTCTGACATCTGGGCGCACTACCATGAATTAAGATATAAGAAATTCTTGGAAATTCTGCTAGAGGTCAGAGTTTGGGAACAAGGATGCCACTGCCTCTGAAGGTGTGTTTTTGTTTTTTAAGTGCAGTGAGATTCAATTTGGTCGCTGTTGAAAACCTTCCTGGATCTCTCTAGAACCGTTTTCTTTCCCTTCCTCATGGGAAAAGCCAATGAATGGTCTAAGTACCCAGCAGAATTTAAGAAAGAAGAAGCTACTCACAAAGCATCCGGTAACACCCTTGACCCTATCTGAAGGAAGGTGAAGCACTGAGGAAAGGTGGTTTGCAGGAAGCAGCAGTATTTCTGGAGCCACTTGTAGGTTTTGAGATAGTGTGACATCCTGGCTAAGAGGAGACATTGGAGGTAGAACAGCCTGGGTTTCAGTACTGGTCACTGCTTTGCCAATGGCTGAATGTGTGACTGCAGGCAAGTTACCTAAACTCTGAGACTCCAGTTTCTTTAGGTTGTTGCCAAGGGAGAGTAAAGCAATGCATGTAAAGCAACAAGAATATGTTGGGAACAATCAGCAGACAGTAGCTTTTATTACAAGAAAAGGAAGCCCAAATGGAGTAGAAGGAGGGTTTTTGGTAGGATGGAGCAGCCCAAGGAGGAGCAGATAAGAGGCCCCCCTGTTGGAGCCTCCTCGGGCTCAGGCTTTGCAGAAGGAAAGGAATGAGGGCAGGGAAAGAAGGTGCCCACAGCCTCTGTCCTGTCTGTTGCTTCCACAGTGCAGCATATCCCATCCTGTCCGTTAGGCCAAGAATCTTGGGGTCATTCTTGACTCTCTGCTCTGTTTTTCAGACTTCACTTTGTTTTTAATTTTTATTTATTTGTTTCTTGAGGTGCTGAGGATCAAACCCAGGGCTTTGTACATACCGGGTGAGCACCCTACCATTGGCCTACATCCCCAGCTTTCATATTCCACTTGAAATTGGCAAATAATACTGGCTTTTCGGTCAGGTGTTTGTAGAATCCTGTGACTTTTTGCCTCAGAGCCTTTTATTAACCTTTCTGACTTGGGTCATGGAGACCTCTGCCCCAAACTCTCCCTGCCTCCTTATTTCATTCAGAGAAATGTCCAAATGACTTACAGTGCCTTGGCCCCACCCCTCCCTCCAGCCTGCAGGAGGATCCACAGCCTGGCCCATATCCCAGCAGGAGCCTTCCTGTGGCTTCTCTGGCAAGCTGAGCAGGCGCCCTCTTCAGGGGCAGTGCACGCTCTTGCTGTGTTCTGGGCATGGAAGCTCTTCCCCAGGAACCTGCATCTCCACCTCCTTCACTTTATTCAGCCCCTTACCCTGTCCACCCTTTATTATAGCACTGCCACCATCGTTCTCTTTCCTTTTAACCTGATTTATTTTTCCTCAACGTTGTCACCTCTGTCATGTATTTGTTCATTTGCCTATTGTGTGCTTCCCCTGTAGAGTGAAGAGAGATCAGTGAGGCCAAGAACCTTGTTTTGCTCCTCACTGTGCTCCTTGTGCCATTAAGTGAGTGTGAGATTTTTCTACATTATTATTTAAATTAGTAAATGTGTTAAACAGTTTTAGGCTTACAGAAAAATTAAACAAACATAATATAGAGTGTTGGCATACCGAGTTACCTGTATTACCTAACTCCTACCGCTGTCCCCTGTCATTATTAATCACATCTTCTGTTGTGTGGGGTACACTTGTTTCAATTGAAAAGACAGCGTTGACACATTAAGGTTCATTCTTCCTGTAGTGCATTATCCGTGTTTTGACAATTATATTAATGACTTGTGTATCTACCATTATAGAGTCACACAGAGGACTAGTTCTGCTGCTAAAAATTTGCCCTGTGCTCCACCTGCTCATTTTTCCTTTGTGCCTCCTCAGTGGTTGGCAGCCACTGGTCATCTTCCTGTCTGTAGTTTTGTCTTTTGCAGAATGTCAGATACTTTGTTAACATGATACATAAAACCTTTTCAGACTAGTTTCTTCACTTGGCAGCCTCCTCAGTTTTAAACATGGCTATCTCTCCCTTTCTGTCCCATACACATATCCAGTTGGAGACCCACCGACTGAAAAAGGAGGGGCTCAAATCCATATTCTGAGCCCTATGGGCGTGCAGTGTGGCCCCTTTATAATATGTCATTGAAAATGGCTGGCACTAATACTACTAGAGTTTAACCTAGGTTGGTGAACTGTTAAGAGCTGGTTGTTTTTGGGTTCCACATCTGAAAGTATCTGCTCTGCAGACCTTCCCATCCCAATTCTATGCAGACGGACAGGAGGAGCACATGGGGCTGTTTGCCTTCCTCCTCAGAAGTTTGTTTTACTTGCTTTGGAGCTGTGGGCAAGCATGGGGAAGTGTATGTCCCCTGGGCAAGCAGCACTCTTGCAAAATCACATTCATCGGCTGCCGTGAGTGTCTTGGCCTCTGAGCTGGCTGCTTTCCACCTGCCCAGGTTCCAGTGGTGTCTTTGTTGAACCCTGAGAGAGATAAAGCCTTAGCACCGTTTTCATGGTCATTGAAGAGGAAGACCCGTCAGACACAAGAAGATTAAGGACATTTTCCCTGCCAAAAAATAAAACATCTTTCTTGAGTAAGCCTGGAATACTAGGATCCTTTGGGGGTTCAAAGGCAGAAACCTGAGTCTAAAAGGAGCTCATCAATCACTTTAAATCCTGAGGCCCTCTGGAAGATGATGATGATTTGATAATGAGATCAGGAGGGGGGAGTTCCTCCACCTGCACCCCAGATCCAAACACCCCATTAAGGGAAAGGAAAGGGTACCTGACCGCGAGGTCAGGTGTATCATCTGAACCAGATTGAGAAGTTGTGGGGGCTGAGAAAAAGAGGGAAAGTTAGTAGACTGAGTTCAGACCCTGGGGAAGTGGGACTTAAGTTTGGAGCCCAGCTTTCGTTCTTGTTTAGAACAAACAGGGAGCTGAAGCAAGCTGGTACCTTCTCCTGTTCAAGGGTGTAAGCCAAGTGTGTCAGAGTGTAGAACAGAGGAAGAGTAAGACTCATCAGATACCTTGGAAAGTCAGATTTTGGACAGTGAACATTTAAGCTGAAAGTTCAAACTCAGTCCACTTCCGTCTGTGGTTTTCTTCACCTCCTTCCAGCCTGTATCCTCACCAGAAACCCAGGACTCTGGGCTACCATTCCATACTCCCCGAGCTGTTTCCCCTGCAGGACAGATTGATTCTGCCTGTTGTGGGTCCATGAACACTCATGCAGTGCAGGGTTTAAACATCAGAGAACAGATATTCTGCAGGCAAATTGTCTTTGCTTTTGTGAATTACAGCTTCAAGATGAAGCTTCCTGGCTGTGTCTTCCTGGGTCTCTCTTCAGAGGCTGGGAGGCCATCACAGTGATGACTGGCTATCCAGAACCCTTGCCTCTTGCCTCAGTTTGCCTGTGAAGCAGAGGGCAGAAAACTGTTGAACGATGTGGATGTGGGACCCGGTTCTTTTTCAGATCCAACTTTCACCAACAAGTCACTCTCCCACACTCTGTCTTTCCCTCACAGCCTTAGGAAACACAGTGAAAGTCCTGAGAAGGAATTTCAGACTGGCTTTTGTAAATACCTTCCAGGGACCATGAGTCTACGAGAATGGCCCACATTTTTGAAATCAAGACAAATATATGATCCAACAACTCCTCCTTTCTTCTGATGTTAGGAGAAAGAAAAAGAAATCTTAGATGGCTGATTTTATGTAAAAAAATCTTCTGATACATTACTATGGTTAGCATAAATTCCTGTGAGTCCATTGCCATACGTCTTGGGATTGTGGTCTCTTGCTTTTGCCAGAGGCACAGTGTGGGCTTTGCTCCACTGGGGAGTTTTGGTGAGTGTTGGTGGAAGAATGCTTCTGGTATGTGCTGAGTGTTCTCCTGAATTTTTTATCCGGGGTAATCTGTAGAAATGGGGCCAGGGTCCCAACTTTACCTTCTTACCCTCTTGCCGCTGTCCAGAAAATGCAGCATAGCAGCAGAATAGGGAAACACCATGATAATTAAGTTCTACATAATTTGAAAGTCAGGAAATAGAAAGGAATTGTGTGTTCAGTTGAAGCAGAATCTTAGGTAGGCAGAACTAATTTTTCCAGACAGGCTGAACTGATTTTCCCACAGGGGAAATTAGCCCAAATACTGTGCTAATGCCCAGAGTAGGGAAAGGCAGTGAGACCTTGTTCTTTTCACCTCAGCCAAGATGAGGTTTATTTCTCTGCTCCAGGCTGAACCTGACTGCTTTGTGTGAAGAATGCCACCCACTAACATTCATGATGTCCAAAGGCACCTTACCTCTTTACTTGAGGTTCAGTACTGAGCTTTGAGAGCTTATCCAAAATCCTTCATGCTCGATCGTGCACAGGTTATTTACTGCCACCAGAGAGTGGTGTCTAAATTGATCAGTTAACAGATATTTATTGACTATTGTGTCTATTCTTCTCCAAAACACTGTATCTTAGTTTCTGAATATTTCTCAAATCAAAACAAGAGGTCATTTCACATTGAATTGCGTTTCCCACTTTATCTCTTTAGAAGAGTGCTTGGCTCAGAATAGGTACTGTGTTAGTTACCTTTCATCACCTGGGCTAATCAACTTAGAAGGCCAAATGGTTTATTTTGGCTTCTGGTTTCTGAAGTTTCAGTCCATGGTTGTTTCGTCCTGTCACTGAGCCTGTGTGAGGCAAAACATCATGGCACAGAATACAAGGTGGAGCAAAGCCGCTGCATCCATGGTGGTGTGAAGGCAAAGAGAAAGAGCAGGAGAGGCCAAGGCCCCAGTATCCCCTTCAGCATCATGTACTCAATGACCTTTCTTCCAAATAGACCCCACTTCCTGAAGATTCTGTCACCTCCTATTAGCACCACAGGCTGTGACCATGACTTTAACATATAAGCTCTTGAGGGACATGTAATATCTGAACCATAACTGGTTGTTGGATGGTCACTGTCATCATCATGGTCACTATGATCTTATTATGACTTTGGCCTGAAGTTAGCTGCTGATTTTATAATCATTTTTAAGGGCCCATGTTGTAAGACCAATTGGCCGTGTAGAGCTTTGTCAATTGACAAATGGTATTGCATCCAACTCTAAAGCTTCTGCACAGCAAAGGAAACAATCAACAGAATGAAGAAACAGCCTACAGAGAGCAAGAAAATATAGGCCAGTTATTCATCTGGCAGACAGTTAATTCCAGAATATATGAAGGAGTCAAAAAAATAATAAAAAACCCAAATAATCCAATTAAAATGGGCAAATGATCTGAATAAAAATTTCTCAGAAGAATAAATATAAAAGGACAATAAGTATTTTTTTAAATGCTCAATGTCTTCAGTTGTAAGCAAAATACAATTTAAAACTACAATAAGATTCTATCTAAACCCAGTTAGAATGAATATTATAAAAATAATATGCAGGCAGTGATACAGAGAAAAAAGGAGCTCATATTTTAATGGGAAAGTAAATTAGTACAGCAGTTATGGAAAACAGTATGGAGGCTCCTCCATAAAGTAAAACTAGAACTCCTATGTGGTGCAATTATCCCATCCTTGGGCATATATAACCAAAAGAAATGACATCAGCATGCAGAAGGAATACCTGTAAGTCCATGCTTCTAGTGACACTATTCAGAACGTCTAAATATGGCATAAATTCAGATGCTCAGAAGCAGATTTTAAAATGTCACATATACACAATAAGAGTGTATTACTCAACTATAAAGAAGAATGAAATTCTTCTATTTGCACAAACATGTATAGACATCATGTTATATGAAATTACTCAGCCACAGAAAAACAAGAATCACCCCTTCTGTTTCATATGAGGAAATTGAAAGAAAAAAGGGGAAAAAAAGTGTTACATTAGAAGTAGAAGGTGATTACTAGGGACCAGGGGAAGAAGGGAGGGGAAAAAATGGTTGGACATGATCAGTGCATGTACACATGTATGGAATCATCATTCTGAACAGTTTATACTGTGCTAGTAAAAAATGGAGTTTTGCCAAGTACAACGTTTCAGAATTTCATAGGTAGAGAAGTTAAGGCTTATGATAAAATTACAGGCTCAGATATTCATGCTGGTGGGTTTTGACCTGGGCCTTGAAACCTCTGACTTGAATGCTTCTGCAGTCAGGAAAAGTCAACCAGAGTCATGGATGTATCTCTAGTGAGAAAGGCTCAGGGTCCTGGGGCAAGCACTTCCAGGTGGAGGAAGCCTCCGAAAGGGAGGTAGAGAGATTGAGAGAGAGAAGCCAGCCACCAGCCTCCTTGAGCCTGGAGAGCAAGGCAGGTAGGCTCCTCAGGGGCTCCTCTGGCTGGGTTCTGACCCTCCCAGAGGAAGGGGTGTGGCCCTCCTCCCTCAGAACCCAGACCAGCCTTTCAGTGCTGTTTGCCTTAATTGAGAGGGCTCCTGGTGGGTGAATGTTCCTGGGAATGGATGCAGGATTGAGAAGGTTTGAGAGATCGTCCTTCTAGTTGTCTTACTGATAAAACCACAAGTTTTATTATTTTCTGATTTATAGACTCATACATGAAAAAAGAATAGTATCTTTAACCTCATTTGCCCATAGGGAATTTTAAAAAGTATTATTTTCCTCTTAAGATTTGACAGTTTTGGTCTATGAATCAAACTGACAACAGACAGACTATATGTTAACAAACATACACGTTTTATTGTGTGCCTCAAAGCACAGGAGGATGGGACTCAGGCAAGGCTGAACATGTAGGTCTGGCCTTGGGGGGGGGGGAAGTGGTACAGGCCATGGGGGGTGGGAGGCTGGGGCAGGATGCGCACAGGGACCGGGGCTTGTGTTCTTTGGCAGACGAGTCTCCTGCTAACAGTCACCTGTGATCTTCTGTGTCTAGGCCAGGTGTCAGACCCCAGGTCTCTGCTTTCTTCAGAAAGACCCTGAGAGGAGGCACATAGCAGATTGAAAAGACTGCGGATGCATGCATAATTTCCCTTCTAACATAGACAGATGGGCATTTCTTTCCATAAAGGAACAGCTTCTCAGAGCCAATCCTGTATCTGCAGAGGTCTGTAGTTTCTCTGAATAACAAAGACATTTATTTGGGCTGGGATATTTAACTCTCATCACTCAGGTTCAACAATTAGGAAGACAAACAGAAGAGTTTGTTTCAAATAT
Organism: Ctenodactylus gundi; assembly: GCA_004027205.1. Lineage (NCBI taxonomy): Eukaryota > Metazoa > Chordata > Mammalia > Rodentia > Ctenodactylidae > Ctenodactylus > Ctenodactylus gundi. The sequence goes on from PVKB01000015.1 coordinate 851,539, forward strand.
TGCATTGTTTTTATTACTTTGCACTGTGTGAAAATAAAAAGACGGGTGCCAGGTGTCTTCCAGGAGAAGGGCATGGCCCAGTCTTCCAAGCTTCCCTCTTTTTTGATTCCCAGTTGCTCTGAGGTGCTGGGGTCTTTCTGTGTCTCTTTGTCAGAGACTGAGCTCTTGCTGAGAGCTTGAACTTTACCATGGATTCCCAGGGCCTCATATTTAACAGGTGTTCAATAAATCTTACTGATTTGTGAGGTCTGTTATTCTCTGTTCCAGCAGGACAGGTGTAAGGCATGTGAGCTTGGCTTGCCACCTTGGAAGGGTGGGGCGGGAAGATGATGGATGGTAAAGAGAGGTGAGTGAGGGCTGTTGTCCCAACCTTGATGGGAAAGATAGAGCCTTACTGGCTCCTGGAGTGGAGGTGCTCTCTGCCCGTCCCCCGGATTCAGGTGTCTGGCTGCAGGCTCTTGTTCTGAGAAGAAGGCTGCAGATCTGTTTTGCTTGGTGGCTGCAGGTACCCAACAGCCAGGCTGCAAGCTGCCTGGGCTCTACCTGCATCACCACAGCCTTTCCTGCTCACCATTACAAGTACTGTTTTATTCGTTTTGGAGAAGGCAAGAAAAATCAAGCAAGGAACAGAGCTCTTCTGAGCATCGGGAGCGTGAGTCTGCTTCCTGCCTCTAGTGTGCACCGTGGCTGGGCTGCTTTAAGCTGTTCTGGGGCAGAGCTGACTCAGGGAGGTTAAGTGTATAAAATGTGACCTTGGGGAGACAAGTGAGGCCACACATAAAACATTTCCTCTCAGATCTACATAGCCTGCAGAGATATCAGACAGGGTGTGCTACCCCGTGATGGACACAAGAGAAGTCTGCAGGCTCTGATTTTCAGCAGCCAGTTTGCCTCTCCTCTCTCTGCCTGGTCTTTTTCAATTTAAGCTTCCAGCCCAGGTCTCCCATCCCATGCATGAGGAGTGTGTGTGTGCATGTATTGTGTGTGCGATGCATGCTGCATGTATTGTGTGTGCGATGCATGCACACACGACGGTTCTTATTTTTATTCTTGGCAGAAGTTAAGACATGGAATAAATTTGGAAGGAGATGAAACCATTCTGGGTGTATATTGGGCGGCAGCAGCTTCATTCATGGAGTAGGAGGACTAAGGAGGGAGACACGGCCGGGCTCTTACAGCTGTGGTGGTGTGGGGAAGGCTGTCTCTCTCCTGGTGGAAACCCAAAAGGCCAGAAACTAGTGACTGAACTTTTTACCATTTGGGTTGTTAGCCATTTGGGTTCCCTAGAACAGCTGGTTCTTGGGAAGCCCAACACCTTTGGTCCCATCTGGCCTTAAGTGGTTGTAGGACCTCTGGATGGCCAGCACCCGTGCACCTAGAGGTGGTCCATGAACCCCTTGGGACTATTCTGGCTTTGTTAATGGAATTGTTAAAGGCTTCTCATGCTGTGAAGTACAAACTTCCAAACTTGCATGTGCTTGGAAAACATCCTTCCTGGACTAAGGTATTCCTTGGTGCTACCTCCCTTAGACCTCCCAGAAATGACTGCACTCCCAGTACACAGAGGTGACTATGGCTCAGATACCAATTAAGAGTGTCCCCTTCAACTGTGGAGTCAATCTTAGCACCCACAGTGGCTGTTCTTTGCAATGGAAACCTCTTGCTGGGTCTTTGTTAGTCTTTATTTCTGTGTGAAATAAAGAAGCAGCTAGGAACCTGAAAGTACAGAAAATACCTGAAGGAAACTGAGCGAAACTTTTGGGAGGGAAGTTTTCTTTCTAAAAAGAATATTAAGATAATTCAGTTTTTGACACAGGAAATATTTATGTTAACTTTAAAATTATAAAGATGTATTTAAAACAACATAGTAAGAAGCATCTTTTTGTAAAACCCTAATTTCCAACCATTGTGTCTAAAAAAACCAAAGTTTTCTGGTGGAAAACTACTGAAGTGACCCCCAAGTCTGTGGCAGGGACACATGCATAAGGTTTTCCATGCTGGCTACACATTATAATTCGAAGTTTTACGTACTAATGCCCAAGCCCCTCTTCCCAGAGTTCTCACTTTTTTTTTGTTGCCTGAGTGTGCCTCAGGCATTGTGTTTTAGTGTCCCTCAGATGATGACCCTACACAGCCAAGATTGAAAGCCTCAGTCTATTGCTGTGTAATAGCAGAAGAAAGATGGGCGAGACGAGAGTAAGAAATAGGAAGAATTTTGTTGTTCCTCAGGACAGGTTGGTTCATATAAGTTGGACTCAAAGCACAGCTCCTAGTTTGGGAACTGTATTTGGTATTCAGACCCTTGGGACTAAACCTGAAGGTGGGTATGGGGACCTTTCAGAAATGCAGGCGAACAACACATCTTCAGGATTCTGGTTACAGAATGCATTGTGGGAATGTGCCAGACTAATCTGTCCTGAAATATGGTGGCTGGTGCATGACTTCAGCTAAGACTTGCCTTCGTTTCTTCTACCTTCTCAGTTCCTTTTTGGAAGACACTTTCATTATATGTCTGTCTGAAGCTAATGAAGACCAGGAGTCACAGGATGTGTGCAGCCCTGGCTTGGAGTCCTTTATCGGAGCAGGCCATTCAGTCTCTCCTAGCTTCACTTGCGGCATCTGTAAGATGGGAATGAGAAAGAATACTGTCTACCTCTTGGAGTTGTTCAGAGGTTAGACAGTATGGTACTTGCACAAAGGCTCACTGTCTTGCCATACTAACTGAATAGTCAAGTAATTCATTTTGTATTAAGATTGAGGATTTCTTGCCGTGCTTGTGTGTCTTAATCATGTATTGTGACAAAACCTAGTTTGCTACATGTAATAAATCTCTATGAATTTTAATTGCATTTACTATTTAGTAGTATCTTGGTAATTTGGCAGACTAAAGGCAGCCTTCAAATGTTAATATGTTCAACATCAAACTAAGTACTATGTGGTATATTCTATGTAACTTATTAACCAAAGTGAAGGTTCTTGGAAGATGTCTAAAGATGAGAATATCAGATGTGTTTTCACTTTTTGCCAGAATTGGTGTCTGTGTTATGTGAAAGCAACGGAATCCTGGAGTAAGGGGAGATGTTCTTTGGGAGCCAAAAGAATTGGTAGTTGGAATTAGACACAGCAAGCTCTCTAAAAGTGGTACTGGTGTAGAGAGCATTCATTTATGGTCCAAGGAGTTAATGGGAGATGAGGCTGCCAGAACCAAGGATGATAAAAAGATCAGCGATGAAATGAGAATATTTTGGGATTGCTTCTCCTCCCCCCAGGTTCTCTTTTTAATTATAAAAGTAATACCACAGACCTACTTTGAATATTTCTCTTTTTGGCACTAGAGTAGAGCTCAGAAACTCAAACATTCATGCACTCAATTATTGAATTGCAACCCCAGCCCCGCTTTAAATGTTTCTGAAGTATTTAATATAAAGTGTAAATCTCGTAGTTTCCAGAGGTCTGATATTAAAGTTTACATGTCTTGTGACGTGCTCCTAGGACAATCCAAATAACCACATATCACCTATTCATATGTAGCTTTTTCCTTTAATTATAAAAATGGGATCATACTGTTTTGCAAATTGCTCTTGGGACATTCTTCAGGACCCTCTTAGGCCACTATTTTCAAAAATGTATCTGGTGAAATTCATTGCTAATGGTACTCTGAGGAAAAAGTGGTTCTCCCAATTCCAGGCTCGAGGGCAAGTGATCCAAGTTTGTGGATGCAGACTTCAGGTTATACTCTCTCAGCCTCCTGGTGACTCATGCTGTATAATAACATAGTGAAGGTTCTGAAAAGGCATGCAGTGAAGAAACCCGATCAGATGTTCATAATATAGCATTTTCTTTAGTTATATTTGCTGTAGCTCTGTAGCATACTGAACATCTGGTAGGTTTGTGGAAGTGTTGTCTGAGCTGTTCCTCACTCCCCTCCCTGCAGGTCTGCCCTCCCACGGTCCGTGCTTCTGTAACCTTGTGGGACAGACAAGAAAACGGCTCATTTATAGATGTAATCAACTAGTACTGGCTCTATTGCCACTACACACCAAGCTCTGTCGTGGCTGCTAGGGATGTAATGATCAGTAAGATGGCGCACTTTCTGCTCCCACAGACTTTCTCTTGTGGCCTGCAGCACACTGATGGTATTAGTCATATCCTTGACGGATGGCATTCCCGTCCCACACCTGGGAATGGCGGAGCCTCCTCAGAGATCGGCTGTGCAGGTGGTGGAGCCCAGGAGCAGGAGGCTAGATTACCCCCACTCGCCCCGTGCCTTCCCTTCGTCACGCTTCTCCTCTTCCCCACACTTTACTCCTGCTGTAAACAGTGGTGCCTGATCCAGCTGGCAAGGCTCCATGTGTTTGCTTTCTTTGCATGTGCCAGCCTTGCACCAGGGCCACTGGGCTTCACAGTTGGGGAGAGTTGGCAGGGGCCGAGTGGGGGCTTCCAGCAGAAGGCAGGAACTGACGACTGGAGTGTGCTTCTGATTTCCAGATTGATGTTTATTTATGTTTTCAGTGGTTTAAAAGAGCTTTGTAATTGAGAGAGGAAAGAATGAGATGAGCGTTGTGGGGGGGGCAGGGAGGGCGGTGAATATGTATGTGAGGGTCAGGGAGGTGGTGAAGAACACAGGTTTGTGTGAGGTCAGATGGGAAAGAAAGTAAACTGTCAGGATTCTAAAACAGACTTAGCAGCTGGGTCTGGAGCAGTTTGCTCTGTGTGTGTGTGTGTGTGTGTGTGTGTGTGTGTGTGTGTGTGTGTGTGTGTGTGTGTGTGTGTGTGCATGCGTGCCTGTTTAGAGTCACAGGCTGTGCGTATCACCGCAGGGTGGGGTGGGTAGGGGTGACAGTCCCTGAGATACTGCTTTAAATACCAAGGTTGAATTGGCCACCAGGACCAGCCTAAAGAAAATATTCTCCAACGTAACCCTAAAAGGAGTTACTTAGTTTTAACAAGCTAGCGGTTCATTGAGTATCTACTTTGTGGCAGTCGTTAGTGTAGATGCTTTCCCAATGTACTCTGTGTTTTCTTCAGCATCTTTGCATGCTGTGCCGTACTGGCTCTTGTGTACATTTGGGGGAAGCGGAAGGGACACTGTTCACATCACGGAGCAGTTAGAGGTGAAGCAAAGAGCAAGGAATCTGTCATCTCTCATCCTGGCATTGAATTCAGTAGTTTGGCCCTTTGACCCCAAGGCTTGGCTCTTCATTCAAATGCTTCAGATTTCCTGTAGGCGTGCATGAGCAAGTTAGATTTATTGTGTGTGTATTTGCGGGGCTGGGGCTGATTTTACTTGGCATTTGCTTGAATCGGCTGTAGAGCCACATAGGTCCAAAAGGAGACTGATTCTCATCCTGTCTGGGTCACAGAACCCGAGACCTTTCTGGGTCATGTGGAGGGTGTGGGTATGGGCCTGGCGCCCTCCATTGCTTAATCATCATGAAGGCGAGTCATGGAAGATGACTGCAGGTGGCAGCCTCATTGGAATGGATGGCAATTCTGTTACCTGACTAACAGAATAAAGCAAAATCTTTCAATCCTCAAAGCACCCTGAGTGCCCAGTTTCTCTTAGGGACCCCTCCTTGTCTGTGTGCTTGCAGTTCTCCTTTTCCCAGAGCCTTTTATTTTTGTCTCAGGTCATTATTTGTTTGCCCAACAGGCGTTTGCTAGAACTGTGTTTATACCACAGACCCCCTGTGGATAAAATCAGTTCCATTCCTGCACCTTTGGTCTAGCAGACCTGCAGGCATGGATGCTTGGTAGTGTGATGGGCTGATAGGGGCTGATAGTGTGATGGGCTCCCTGGAGATGAAGAACTGGCGCCTCCCCTGCTGGGCCACCTGTCACATGGGACCTTTCTGTCTAATGGAAACAAGCCTCCTCAGGCACTTGTTTCTCCTCACTTTACATTCTCCTCGTCTCATGCTTGAATGGAACACTGGGAAAGGCCTGTGTCCTGTCTACTTTCCCCACTGAGTAACAATCACAGTGGGCTTCCATAGCAAATCCCTGAGCAATAGGATGGAAACATCACATTCACAGACGATGTTCTGCACAAGTTCCACTTTTTTAGGTGAAGTACCCACAGTTCCCACTGGTCCTTCAGATCCAAATTCTGTGGATCATGGTAAGTCCCGAGAAAGACTTTGGGGGTAGGAGGCTTCACAGCTTAGTTTGCTACATGAACTTAGTATGTCATAAGGAGGAAGTCTATAAACAAAGTTACAGGGGCTGAAGGAATGGCACAGAGTTTAAAGGCCCTGAGTTCGATTCCTCAGCACCACATAAGCTGAGCATGGTGGTAGACACCTGTAATCCCTCATAAGGCTGAGGTAGAAGGATTGCCATGAATCCAAGACCAGCCTAGAGTACATAGTGAGGCCTAGAGTACATAGGACATAGTACATAGGACCAGCCTGGCCTACAGAGGGACAACTTTAAAAAAAAATCAAGTAAGTTAGAGTGAACCTTGGGAAGTAACCATGTAGGTCACATAGCTGAGACCTAAGAGATCCGTTGCTGGGTGTGGTTGTGCATGCCTCTGATCCCAGCTAGGGAGACTGAAGCAGAAGGATCGTAAGTTTGAGGCTAGCCTGGGCAACTTACTGAGACTCTGTCTCAAAATAAAAATTTTAAAAGGAGCTGAAGAGTTAGCTCTGTAGTTCAGCCCTCAGAGAAGGAAAGAGAGAGACTGAAGGACTGAGAGATTCTGGCCTAGATTTCTTTTTGGCGTTTCTTTCTTGCCTTTACTGACAAACTTTGATGAATCCTCTGGGACTAATGAACTTGCATGACAGGAGAAAGGGGCTCATTTAGGCTGCAGAGAACTGCACTGTACCCAGCAGGGCCGTTGTGGGTGCCTGCACACGTGGGAGCATGCACGTATTTCTCTGTCATTCCTGACATCCCTACTGGTGGTCTCGTTCCTGCACTTAGTATTTAGGGAATCCATAGCTTGTCTTGTTACTCATTGTGAGGCGCTGCTATATTTTAACTTTGGTATAGCGGATAAGATGTTGTCAAACCTGAATGTGGTTCTAGGTCCTTAGCATTTTGAGGTCATTGCTTTACTTTGCATCCCCTTCACCCCTTGGTTCAGCGCATGGTGCTTCGCTGTGTGCTACTAACGTGTACTGAAGCCTGCCCGGTACTCACCCGGGACCCTGCACCTCCTCTCCGGAGTGACTGCGTTGCCAGCAGTGGTCTGTCTGCTTGTTTCAGCATGATTTGGGAGCAATGCCTTGCTGGGGCTCCTCACATGTTGCACGTTGAGTGCTGGCCTGATGCTGGAGCTCTCCTTAGATGGCACCACTCGGGACTTCCCGGGGCCTCATGCCTTCCATGGCACACTTCCAGGTAGAACCGGCGCTCCAGCCTTCTCTTCCGTGAGCTTGGTGCTCACACAATGATCATTAATCAAATGAGATTGTTTTTCTTTCATTCTGAGAGATAGAATGTCAAGATTTTAAAATCCACCTTAAATGCTGTTTGTTTACATACTTTTTAAAATTGTCTGCCCAGGCTCTAAAATAATTTCTTTTATGTTTGTTGTTTTGTCAACTTTGAGCACTAGAAACTTAGAAAGTAGACATTTCTGTTTCCTCTCCAATCACTTCATTACTGTTTTAGTTTTAGTTCATTGTTTCCTGTGGATACAGCCCTGGTCACAGGCTGTATTGGAAGCAGGTAGGTGGGAAGAGCAGGTGGTTCTGTCATGACTGTGCATTGGATAAGCACGGTCTGAGGTGAGCCCCTTTCAGGAGCAGGAGTGGGTGCTGAGGAGTGGTTAGGGGTATGTTGTCCTTTCTGTAAACACGTTTCCAGAACTTCTGGTCCTAATTGACCTGCCATCTGATGGGAATATCTTCCCCTTTCTCTCTGAACAAGTAGAGACACTGTGGAGAAATTATGATCATTATTGTTATTATCATCATCAAGAGAGCACAGAGAGGGCATGGGGTGAAGGGGGTGGTTATTAGCTTAAGTAACATTAAGTGTTGACTAATGCGAGGTGGAGATTAAGGTTCTAGAAACTAAATCTGGCTGCATGCTTGAGAATGAATGCTACAGTGCTCTGCGTGGATTGCACCCCCACTCCTGCTCCCACTGGGCTCTTGGGACGCTCTGTAAATAAAATAGAATAAATTACTTTTTATTTTTTTCTAACATAGACTATTTCTTGATGTACATAGGTGAGGTAGCAAAGTGAGTCTGTTGCATCATTTTCGACTACCTGTAAAGACAGAGCAAAAATACTGCATCATGTGTGCCAGAGTTGTTAAAATGCAATGTGTATTTTGGTGTAAAGAGACATTAATCTAAAAGCCCACCAGGTGGCAATGCCACTGCATAAAATTAGGCAAGTAAGCCGCTCGCTCTCGGTAGACAAGTTTATGACCTTACCTCTCCCAAATTACTGCATGATTACTGTGTGCCGGGATGCTCTTTATGCTATCTCACTCACCCTTTTTAGTAGCTCATCAAAGTCCTCATTCTCATTCTCATGGAATGTAAACTGAGGTCCAAGGATGTGAGGATATTGGTCTTCGTCAAGACTCATCCAGGATCACCTGATACCGAGGGTAGAAGTAGCAGAGCTTGGAGGCGAACCCCCAGCAGACCATTCTTCCGTACCTAATCCCGCCAAGTTCTCACCTTGTCACCTAGTGTCTGCAACACAAATTTTGAGATGAGCCCTGAAGGCCTTAGGTTAGGAAACAGTGGGAAGGTCTGCGTATGTGTTAGAATGGGACAGTAACACTCTCTGAGGGGCAGGATGAGAAGTGGTCATGGATATGAAGCGCAGAGCGCTGGGCCCCACGCGTCATAGGGACTCAGTGCATCTAGCTGACTTTGCCACATCTCTGTTCCCATTCTGTCTTCCCTCCCTGTGCTCTTTTCTTGAACTCCTCAGGCCTGAACCTGCCCTTCCCTTTCTGACTCAACAGCTTTCTTATTTCTCCGCCTCCTCCCATCCTTGGCGGCCTCCTTCTGCCTTGCCTCAGGCTCAGGGCTTGGTGATGGTGGCAAAGGCACAGTACCAACCTAGATTAGGTCGCCTTGTACCCTTGGGGCTGCAGAAAGCTTGTAGCCACACATTTTGTGGTGTATATTTTGGGAGAAGAGGTGAGAAAGGAAACAAAAGAAATCCCTTGTAGAGAGTGAGCCAAGGAGGCGCCACATGGACACAGCCTGTGTCTTGAAAAGCTTAGAATTTCATCAGCGCTCACATCTCTTTGCCACTGGCCGGAGGCTGTTTGGTTTTAAAAAGTAAAAGTCTGTGGCTGTAGTCATTTCCTCTTAGAAAAACCTCTAGATTCCACCACTGCGGACTGTTTGTCTCTCTCTATGTGACCCTCTTTCTGTGTCCCTCCTTAGGTATTCATGGACTAGATTAATACTTCCCTTCTCAATCTCAGATTTGCAATTGGACCAAACCTTTCCATTCAGCAGACATTGAATGAGCCCTTATGATATGCCAAGGCTTTTCTAGGCAGTAGGGTTATCAAGATAAATGAGACACATTCTACTCTCAAGAAATGTATAGTCTTACTCAGGAAGAAGCCAGAGGAGGCTTGTTATGGACAGACACATGATCAAAACCTGTAAGTCATTGTGGAAATGTTATATTGTGTGTACAAATTGCTACTGGACTGGAATGAAGAACAACTGAAGGAAATTTTATTAAGGAGGTGACATTTGAGGTGAGCTTTGAAAGATTGTTGGAAGTTTCTTGGGAATGGGGGGAATAGTAGAAGGTGGTCCATCTGGAAGGCACAGAGAGAGTGGTCCTTGGATGGATTTTAGGGTATGTGGGAGAAGACACAGGAAAGGTTGACTGGAGGCCAAGTATAAAGAACCTGGAAGATTGTGCATAGATCTTTGAACTCTTACTTAATTAATCATTCTTATCCAGGGAGCTATCAAAGGGAGGTCTGTTCTTTTGTTTCTTTTTTTAAAATTTTAACTCATTTCAAAGGATTAAAAAATCACTCCTGTTTCCTCAGCATTTGCAAATCAACTGCTTTAAAATTTATTTATTTATCTCTTCATTTATGTCTTTATTTACTGCTGCTGGGGGATTGAACACAGGCCCTTCCCACCAAGCTACAGATCCTTCTCCCTCACCTTTAATTTTTTATTTTGAGAAAGATCTTGCTAAATTGTTCGCATTGCTCTCAAACATGCAGCCCTCCTGCCTCAGCTTCTCAGAGTACTGGGATTGTGGACACATGCATCCGCTGCACCTGGCTTCCATGGCTTTGTAAAAGTGCACCTTTCTGGGCCTCTTCCATTCTCGTTTGCTTTTTATGAAATAGAATCTGTAGTACTTTTTCAACCTTTTAGACCATACTTTCATGTTGTCAGTGGATGTTTGCGATTATTATTTGTAACAGTTGCATTATAATCCATTTTATATTAAGTTTTCTTTATGGTCAAATGAAAAGAACCAGGGGTTTTAGAATCAGGTAGATCTGGTTGAATACCTCTGAGATTTATCATTCGTGAGATCCTGCACAAGATAGTTAATCATCCTGAACTTCACTTTCCTCTTTTATAAAGTAGGTTGAACATACAACTGCCTTTTGATTCCATTGTAAAATTATCAGATTGAATGACTTATAATTACGGCCTACAGGAAACTTTTGTTCGGTGAATGGCAGCTGTCTACTTAACCATCTTACTACTTGGTTGAGCTTGACATTCTAGAAACAAGAAAGATGGCACTGCAGAAGCTAATTAGGTGGGAAGAGCGCACCAGGGAGCTGGACTACGGGCTCTTGGCCTGTGCTGTCCAGTGCAGTAGCCCCAGGACCATTGGCTGCTGAGCACCTGAAATGTAGCTAGTCTGCAGTGAACTATAAAATATATAGTAGATTTGGAGAACTTAATGTAGAACAATGTAAAATATTTCATTAATTATATCTTAGCTATTCGTGGAGATGATAATATTTTTTGGTATATCATGTTAAAATATATTATTTTTATCTGTGTTTTCAATGTAGCTGTCAGAAAAACCTTAAATATCTGTAGCTGGAATTATATTTTTACTGGACCCTACTCTTCATATATGGGTTAGAATATACAACTGATCAGAGGTGGAGATGGAGAATCAGGGTGAGGTAGGAGACTTCCTGGTGGGACAGGCAGGTGGTTGAGGAATTTTTTCTTAACTTTGAAGAAGATGGGAAACTAGATGAGTTTGAGTATTGGTTTATATAAGGAGGCCATTAATGGGGATCCTCTGAGCTGTGACGTAAAAGGCAAAGGATTTAGTCTAGACTAGAGTAGCTGTCCCTGTTGTCCTTATGAGTTGGCCATTCCAGCCATCAATATGTCCCAGCCATCCCTGTAGACTTAGGGACATTTCTACCTGCCCCTTATACGCCATGGTCTACATGGTTGCTTGTACTTGTCACCAGGTTCAGGATCTCAGAAGCTCTAGAGTAAAGATTACTGGACACCGTGCTTGTCCCAGGGAAGATTGGGAAGAACTGGCAGCTCCGAGCACAGCTCACCTTAGAGCTAGGTCTCCCTACCTGCCCCTTGGTGGGGCTGTTAGAACACTGCTGCATTGAGTGTAGGAGCATTTTCCTCTTGCTAAACCCAAATGCACTCACCCCCGCCCTGATTATGGTTGTTCAAGAGCTTTCAAGGTCTTTCTCAGCAGCAGTAAAACCCTAAGAGCCTACGTCAGAAGCCATTTCTTGTGCTCTCCCTTTGTCAGATTCTACAGAATTAAAGTTTCAACAATAGGAGAGTATAACAGAGTTCTTACAGTTTTTCTTTATTTTATGTCTGGACTTCAATTTGTGTTTTTAAAGTTGTAGAACATGTAGCTTTATGTTTTGCAACTTACAAAACTATTCTTTAAGAAATTTTACCATGTTCTGGCTATAAACTTTGTTTTTTTCCACAAAGTTGAGAGAAATTTGCTCTGTTCTCTTCCATTTTGGGCCCATTCTGACCTCCTCCAAGAGTCCCACATCTCTTGGGCAGATACACTTGCACCAGTGCCCACCCAGTCATCTACATCTAGACAACCCACTACCTCAGTGCATGGCCCCCTCAGGCCATTGACTTGACTGTGGCAGAGCACAACTGTCACCTCCTCCTGGGTGCCATACTAGCCAGAGGAGGGCATGGGCCAGAAGAGGCAGGCTGGTAAGCCTTCTGCCCTCCTGGAGTTCCAGAAGGGGTTCATCTCACTGTGGAAAGCTGGAAAATGGCTCCAGGTCTGACACCAGGGGAGATGAAGAGATGTCGTTTGATTTAATAACACTAATTGGCTGGGATTGAGATGGAGATGGGTTGGGGATGGGGGAGAGAGTGAAATACCTAGGCATAGGTGGTTGACTAAATAGGAAGGTTTCTGTCTCTGAAGGCAGGTGCATGCTTGTCTTGAGGTCAGAAGCCACCCCTCCCCAGCCTGCCCACGTTTTGCACACATAACACCATGTGTGCCTGAGTTGTGTCCATGCCGCCTCACCTCTCCCCTGCCTCAGCTCCAACTCTTCCCCAACACCAACACCGTGGTCTCCCTCACTCCTAATCCCAAAGTCTAGCCTTTGGAGCAACCCAGGTAGGCCTCTCCAGATTAGAGCTCTGTGGAGACCAGGCCCTTTTGAAAGGAAGAAAGAAAAACGGAGGAAAAACAGAAAGAAAGTGGGAAACAGAAGAATGAAACTGGACTGAAGGGGCAGTGGTGCTTTGAGCTATCTCACTGCATCACAATGAATATGGACTCTATTAAGCTCCGTTCTGCCTGTTAGTGTCTCCCGGGGCAACCCAGCCCCCATATGGCAAGCATGCAGCAGATTAGGGTAGGCCCCCAGGCTGCATTGAAGGCCGGGGCTTGACTGGCAGTTGAACCCCTTCCCGGCCTCCCCCTTCTCCTCACACTTGACACTGCCTGTGTTTATCTAAAGCAAGGTGGGGGGGCATTGGAAGGTTTTTGTCTCAGCTTGGAGAGAAGGGAGAGGAGCCTGGGGAGGGGTGGGCCAGGGAGGTGGGTGGAGGAAGGGAGGAGGAGATGTCATAGACGGGGAGAGGCCTGAGGAAGGCTTCATAAATATTCAGGAGGAGATCTGAATGGAGAGAGAGAAATAAAGCAGATGGAATTCGTGTTAAAGAACAGCACAATCACCCTGTTTTGAGCCCTCCAAAAACAAAACAGAAAGAAAGAAAGAAAGAAGGGGAATGGCCTTCTAGGAATGTAGATGCTGCATTTATCCAATTAGCAGGGTTGTCAAATTGAATTTATATGGAATGGGAGGGGGCTTAGAAGGGAATGTGGAAGAAAAAAAGGGGTTTTCTTTCTCTGTCTTTTTCAGGTTACCAAAAATTGCCTATCCCCAACCTTCATAGGTAGATACTAAAAAAAAGAAAAAAAAAAGAAAAAAAAAACCTCTTTAAAAGAAGAAGTGAGACTACTTTCAAAAGTTACATTTTCCTTCAGTTCTGGAGGTAGAAGAGGACTAAGTGCATTTTGTTTAAAGCTAAAGGGACACGCCAAGGACAGAGACCTCTTCACTCATGTGGCTGAGTTGGCTTCTGTCTGTGGAGGTTGGGGTAGCCTACCTAGGCTCTTCGCTGTTTTGCTTGCCTGGTGGAGAGGGTTTCACACAAGCCTGAGTAGGAATCGGTTCTATTTGCTAGCACCTTGTTCTAAATTGTGAGTTGAGTGAGAAGAGCCTAGGTTTGCTAAGCTTCCCAAATGACACTCTGACTATGTACTCCCTGGCTCAGAAATCATCAATAGCTCCAGTCTGTCTGCAGTGTTTCTCGAACTTATTCTCTGGACCTCCACAGCTCAACCCAGCCTCAGTGTTCTACCTGTCTCTTCATTTTTTTCCATGGTAGTTTTCAAAATGGGATTCAAGCTCCCAAAGGGAGATACCAGCAATTCCACTGGGGCACCAGAACAAGAACAGAAATACCTATAGTGTATCTTTGTATCTAAAAAGGAGTAGGAAGGAAATTGAGCTTTTCTAATATTGAATATAGGAATGGACCATGATTTCCTTAATCTGTTGTCAGGATGTCAAATGTTGCAACAATGTCCAAGACATCTTCACTGTGTCCAGGACTTGACAGTGGGGCCTCTACTGCTCATTCACTTGCTTCCTCGTTTTCCTGTTCTCTGTTAAGTGGATTTACAGATTATATTATTTAGTTTTAACTAAATTAACTCTCCCAAAGGACAGGTAGCTTAAAGAGATTGCCACCAAGAAATGGAGCTGAAGAGAGCTCTAATGGTCCACGGGCATGAAGATAGTAAGAAGACAGCAGAGGCACCCCTTTCTCAGGGCACCTTAAGGAGTGGAAACATTGGTACCAGAAACAAAGTTGATGGGAAGCCAGCAAAGTCCTTCGACATTCAAGCAGTCTATTTGAAAGTGATTACAACTATACCAGTAGCAGTGATCACAAGGCATTCTCTCTTAAGGTATTAGTTAATGATACTATGAAATAATTGTGATTAAGGAGTCATTAACATAGGTTTTCATTTTTACCTATTCTTTAAAATAAATTCATTCTACAGTACATACATTTAACTTATAGATAAATAAATATGAATGTATTTGGGTTGCCCCAAATATATTATCAAAATGGATTTAAGATTTGAAATACATTTAGAGACCATTGTTTCAGATAAACTTCCTATAACAGCCCTGTGCACAGAAGACCCATCTTCCCACCTGTTGGTGCTACTTACCTGAAGTGCCCTCATTCTTCTTTCAAGACATACTCTAGAAGTTTCAAACCCTACATCCAGAAAGCCTGTCCTAAAACTGCTTTTATTTGCCATATCCCACTTCTAACTGAAATGGTGATCAGTTGAGCTATTAGTAAAAAATGCAAGCTTGTTGCATGGGAGTAATCCAAGAATTTTGATTGCTTCAGGCAACAAAAGTATTTCTTATGTCACCTCTGGACCTGCTTCCTCCATTGTGTGGCTATGCCCTCATGAAACATGTGACATGTGATCATCAGATTGAGAGAGGGAGAGATGGAAGTGGATCCTGAGCCCCATACTGCCTGTGTCCTGAAATGGCATGTGATGCACTACTGTCCTTTGTTGTCCAATGGAAATGAAGAGCTTATGTATGTTTGCTGAGTCCTGGCCAGTCTATGTCCCAGACTTGGTTATAAGTTCCTGATGATTGAACCCATTTCCAAGTACTCACAATTCCTTGCCTATTGGCTTACATGTGAGTGAGCACAGTAGTGTTTTTAAAAATTACAGTACTTTTACACACACACACACACACACACACACATACACACACATATACAGGTTTTCAGTAGAATTTTTTTTTCATAAAAGACTCCTACACAAAATTTGAGTAGGGACGAAAAGACAAACATATTTAGAGGCTGGCTGGAGCTTAGCTCATATTGAAGAATGTCAAACTACTGTCATTATCCTCTGTTGGATATCAGAGTGATCTGGGTAAGTGTTGCATATATTAATCTAGAACTATGCTGTCATAGTTACATTTTCATTACTGTGATACTATATCCGACATATCCAACATATACATATAGGGGAGATGAAGTTTATTTTAGCTCACAGTTTCAGAAGGTCACAGTTCATTCACGGGCAGCTGGCAAACAGTGGAAGCACATGGTGGAGGTGGAGGTGGAGATAGCTCCTCACGGCATTGAAAACAGGAAGCCAAGTCCTAGGAAGGCAGGGAGGAGTACTGTGTATCTTTGCACGTTCTGTCCCAGTAACCCACCCATTCTAGGTCTAGCCTCAGTGCTCTACCTTTTCATGTTTAAGTCCCTAATCCACCACATGCCTGTAATCTGTAATCTATCATATGACTGTCTTCCACATGCCCATAATCTGCCCCATCCACACCAGGTCCCCATCTCCTAACAGCACTTGGTTCCATAGATAATCCGTAATATCCAAATATGTGAGATTCTTGGAGGACATTCCAGACCCAAATCACAATATATATTGTCCAGTATGGTAACCACTGGCCCTATATGGCCATTTAAACTTAAAAAATTTTAGTTTATTTGTTTATTTGAGACAGGATCTTGCTGTGGAGTCCAGGCGGGTCTTGAACTCACTATGAAGCCCAGGCTGGCCTTAGACTCATGCAGTCCTCCTACCTCAGCCTCCTGAGTACTGGGATTAATGACATGTGCTACTATACCCAGCTTCATGTGGTGCTGGGGAATCAAACTCAGGGTTTTACACTTGTAAGGCACGAACTTTAACACCTGTGCCATTGCTCTAGGGCCGCCCTACTAAGCAAAAAACTTAAAATTCAATTTCTTAGTCACATCAGCCACATTTCAAGTATTTAATAGCCACAAGTGGCTATTGGCTACCTAGCATTTGGGTAGTGCAGTTATATTTACCTTTATAATATGCTGCTCAAGGGATTTGTGCAATGAGCAGTGGTATAAAAATGATCACACAGAAAGTTACCTCACAGAAGGTACAGATGGTAATTCAGATAACATTGTTTTTGTGCATGAGAAAGTGTATTTGGGTGCAGTCTAAAATTAGTGCTAAAGCCATTTCAAAATAGCTGGTTAGTGTAGGGTCCATGCTGAGATGGTGAAAGAACCTTGTTCTGTAGGTTGGAGGCTGGGCGTGAACCCTGAAGCCTCCCGTCTGAGCGAGGTGTGAGATCTTCTGCAAACCGCTTAGTCTTGGTCAGCCTACAAACACACTAGGTGTTATTCTAAGTTATTGTTTTATTTTCCTGAGGTCCTTCCAACTTTAAAATGTTTTCTTTTAGTTAGGTTTGTGGGTGACGTAAAACTTTTTGAGCAAAAATGAACTTCTTTGCTATATAGTTTTAAAAATATGCAACATGATGTTTTGATAACCTTTCTTAATTTCTTTAGTAGGTCTAAACTCACATACTTAGCCACCTGAGAATTAAATCCACTTCTCCAGTATCTCCCTCCTTGCTATTATCCTACTCTTTTGAGTGCGGAGGCCACCAACATGTCTTTCCTGAGTATCAAATCTTTGTTCTGATCTCAGGTCATTGAGGAGGAGGAATCATTAGAAGTATGCAAAAAAAAAAAAAAAGTATCTTAGAGCACAAAAACTTTTCTTCCCATCAGATCCCATTCTTGCCATTAAAGAATGTTCTTAAGAAAGTCTGTCATACTGTCAGCTGGGTCATTCTCTTTCGTGTTCAGGTCACCTTTGCGGCTGGGGTCAGGACATCCAGAGGACGTGTTTTGTGGTTTAGATCCCACAGGCTTCCTTTTCTGAGGCAGCTGCCATGGCCTGAGTGTCTAGGGATCAGGCGGTGGCTTTGTTGCTGTGGTCTCACTCGCAGGCCATGTAGTCAGCTAGCCCTCTCGGGAGATGAGGAAGCTGGCCTTCTCCTGATGATCGACTCTCTGTTGTTTGTAATTTTCCTTAAAAAAATAAATATTCCAAGGCTATAATTTTTTCATGCTTGGTCTCAACCTTAGAAGTGTGTTTTGTTGTTGTTGTTGGAAAGTTCTACACACGGCTGTTTGGAGACGATTGTTCCAGTTGGGACTGTGTGTGTGCCAGCTGTGAAATGTGTCTGATGTATTTTCTTTTCTTTTTTGTGTCCAAAGTACTCTGAACAGAGTGGCAAGCACCACACGCTCCATGAGGTGTTCATGGCAGAGATTCATTTTCCCCTTCTCCCTGCTTTTGATCTATTTTCTTAATTTCGCTCATGTTTTCGGAGAAAATTCATAAGAAAATACCTTCAGAATCCAGACCTACGTTGCCTCGCCAAGAAAAATATCAGTCCTTTCTTTTGCCTTCATCCAAGTGTCCCTTGCTCATCTCACATGAGACAAAGTTACATCGCAATTAGATTTTTCCAACTTGGGTGTTACTTGACTTAAAAAGAAATAAAACAAAATTCTAGGATATCTAAATCTTTGGAATTTCTTTTTCATAGACCAAATTCACCGGGTAACTTGGTCCAAGAAGGAAGTCGGTTCTGTAGGTGATAAATAAGATATGTCACTTTCAGTGACTGCCCCACACTTTTTTTTCTGTCATAACTCTGCTTTTGCATGAGTGAGGCCTCTGTATCCTGCTTTGGATTCATTAAAGTGGTGCCTGAGTACAACTCCGTTGTGGGGATTTATGCGTTGACTGCTCTCTACTTTAGATGCCTTCTTCTTCTCACTCCCTACTACATTCTTTTTTCCTGGTTGCTTTTAAAAGCAGGATGGTGGCAGCAGTTTAGTGGGGTCTGTTTCCACTTTGAACCTTATAAATTACCAAGGTTGCAGAAGTAACAGGAATTGTTTGGCTTATCCTCATTAAGCAGGAGGAGGTCTGGGCTGAATTTCCTCAGTAAAACCTTTGTCAATTTTACAACCCAGACACCTCTGTAGCCACCCTCTGCTCAGATAAGAAACAACCCTTTGTCCCCCCTTTTCCCTTTATTACTTCTCATTTATTTTCTGTTTCCCTCCCTCCCTCACTCCTTCCCTCCCTTTCTCCCTCTTTCCCTCCCTCCTTCCCTTCTTTTCCTGCCTTCCTTCCCATTTACCTTCCAGGGGAGGGAATAGTTATCAGTTCCCCTAAGGAGCTGAAGAAATTGGGGCATATCATGAACAAGTTAGTTTCTTAAAATCCCGTAACTGTGAGCTCACGTAGTGTTCTACACTGTTATCTGTATGTTATCTCTCTGTATATTATCTATATATTGTTACTTTGGGGAAAAATAGATTAAAGAATTAAAGGTCTGGAAAGTGGCAGAAAGCTTGCTTTTCCGTGTGAACCTTTCCTATAGAAGTCACCGTCCTATGTCACCCTCATTCCAACTCTGTTAAAGTCCACTGGATGTAGAGCGCCACACTGGCATGTGGCTAAATCATAGAGTTTTGGAACAGTCTGATTACCGCAGTCTAAGGCTGCAAGTCTGCAGCCCTGGGCAAGTTTCTTAGCCTCTGCGAAGTGATTTCCTTGCCCTGAAAATGGGGATAGTAGTCCCCCACTTTGCAGAGCTGATGTAAAGACGGGGAGAAATTTGTGTAAAGAGCTGAGTGTCTGTGGAGCCGCAGGCTCCGTACCTCTCCTGCGACCACTGCCCTTCCCAGTAGACTCTGTTTTAAATTACCAGGAAAGAAAAGTTTTTTGTTTTATTTTTTCTTTCAAATTCCATTTAGAAATGTTTCCCCTTTTTTCCCTCCAGACCAGTGGAAGAGTTTTGTAGGTCCTTTGATGTTGAAGTTATAGGCCAGAGCAGAATATGGTGGCACATACCTCTCATCTCAGCTACTTGGGAGACTGAGGCAGGAGGATTTCAAGTCTGAGGCCAGCCTGGGCAATTTAACAAGACCCTATCTCAAAATAACTTTTAAAAGAAGCTAGAGGTGTATTTCAGTGGTAGTGGTAGAGTACCTGTCTTATGTGTGTGAGGTCCTGGATTCAGTCTTTACTGCCACCAAAAAATAAGTAAATAAATAAAAATAACAATGTGTGTCAAGGCCTTAGGCCTGTTTTGGAGGGTACTTTTGGGAATAGCATCTGTAGACTCCTTCACTCCCTCAGCAGCCAGGCAGGAAGCCCAAGGCCTTGGACAAGTGAATGGTCTCGGCAGATTTCAGCACCTCCAGAAATAGAGCAAGAGCCTGAGTCCAGCCTGCAGTGCCCCAGATCAGGAATATTGGAGGTTGAAAGTCTCAGGACTGTCTCACAACATGCTGTGCAGGCGTCCAGAACTCCACAGGCATCCAGCTCAACACAGCTGTTCCTTGGGAAACTTAACTACTTACATTAATTTTTCAACAACGACTATAAATCTTCAAAAGAATCATTGGTTGGGTCACTTGGTGTAGAAGAATCAACATTTTGAATGTCGATAGTTTAGAAATATTGCCACACACGTGTACCTATCTGATCATTGGAATGTTGCTCTGCCCGTTACCAGAACTCCTTCTGTTGCCTCCTCCTGTTGTATTAGTTTGGGTTCTTTCAAAAGGCAGAATTTACAGAAATTATAACAAAAAGGATCTATTAGAAAAGGTCTGTACTAGTAACAGGGGATGCCACATGGCCAGGGACATGTGGCCTCTGGCAAAAAATGAAAGAATAATTTTGTCTGTTTCAGCATCTGCCCTAGAAACTTACTGCCCCATGGTCTGCACGTGGCCTTGGCCTCTTTGTACCACAGCCCTGGCCTTGTTGGTCTTAGTCCCCTGGGCAAGGCTGGGACATACTTGCTGTAGTGCTGTCACCGTCTCACTCAGGGGAATACCTGATTAGGAGTTCCTTTTAGATAAGAAATGGCATTGACCTTCCAGTAGCCCGGGCAGGACTCCACAGCAAGCGGGATGAGGGATGTAGTGGGGCCCTGTGGGGGCTCCCGGGGTACTCGCACACCCTTACGTGGCCGTTCTCTCTCTTTCTCTCTTCTAGCAGCCTTGCGGAGGACTGCAGTATCATTGTGAGTGACCTTGGTGGCTTATGGGACGTTGGCTTGGAACCCTCCGTAACACACTATGCTACGTGGAAGGACAAGGATGCAGAGAGGAAAGAAACCCGAGGTCACACTTGCGTGGCTCCTTCTGGTCACAGCAGGCTGCCTTGCCGACTTGAGTGAGTGCCCCTCCGCTGTGCAGCCGCCTCTGTCCTGATGTCAGGTGGAAGTAAAACATGGCTTAAAATAACTCTTTAGGAAGAGCATTTTACTACCACTGGCCTTCTGGGGTTGTGCTCGAGAATCCAAGATGGAAAGTGCTTGTGGGAACGTCATATGGTTGCACTTTGGCATTTTATTTGTTTCAGAGATGTACTAGAGGAGGAATAATTCTTTTTTTTTTTTTTTTTTTTTGGTGCATTTATCACGTGAGACCACCTCAGGCCATTACACACTTTTGTTGTAAGCCTGTGCCAAGCCTGTGAGACACGCGTGATTAACTTCACTTTACGCATGAGAAATAAGACTCAAAAGGGCTAGGTCAGGAGCCCTGGATCACGAGTCATGGTGCTGGGATTCTGCTCCAGGCCTGTCCAACTCCAGAGCTTGCCTTTACAGTATGTGGCCATCCCGGGTCTGTACTCTGGGCACAAAAACAGGTTAGGGACTGTGCAAGGGGGATGGGTTGCTGGGAAAAGAACACCGCCTCTGGGTGCTCAGTTCTGGAAGGCTTCCAGGGTTATGTACTTTTAACAAAATGTCATGCTGTTGGTTTCTTGGGTCATCAGTTCACAGCTGCATCCCTGCTCTCTCTCCAGCTGATGTCCCCCAGGTCACTGTCCAGCCTGTGTCCACTGTGCAGAAGCTGGGAGGAACTGTGATCCTAGGCTGTGTGGTGGAACCACCATGGGTGAACATAACCTGGCGCCTGAACGGAAAGGAGTTGAATGGCTCGGATGATACCCTGGGCATCCTGCTCACCCGAGGGACCCTCATCATCACTGCCCTCAACAACCACACTGTGGGACGGTACCAGTGTGTGGCCCGGATGCCGGCGGGGGCGGTAGCCAGTGTACCAGCCACAGTGACACTAGCCAGTGAGTGTGCCAGTCTGCCTGGTGTGGTCCCATCCCTCTCTCTCCCTGTCTGTTTCTATCCCCTGTCATTAGTCACACCATAAAAGGAGCCTTAATTGTTGAAATTTTAAATCAGAAGGTGGTACCGCCCAACAATCTCCATCTCCCTGGCTTCCAGTTCCCCCCTTTCCCCCGAAGCTTTATTCTGAGCGGGGACCCTGCCTGGTGTGAGCATCTGCATAGGGTGGACTTCGCGGGGCCTGATGTCCCACCGCTCCACCCGGTCACCCTGTGTTTTAAAAGTGGGGTGCACTAGCTGTGCTCCTGTCATCCCTTCTTGCTCCCCCTCACCCCATTCTTGGCAGTTGCAGTCAGGACTTTCACCTGGGCCTAGAAACAGATCCTGCCCACTCTACTCTGGGCTCCTGTCTCTCTGTGGGGGGCAAACAGTCCAGGTGCCTGGAATATAAATCATAGAATGTAATGGAAAGGAAGCTGTGTGACAGAGGGATGAAGACAAAAAGAAGCGAGAAAATCCAAGCCTTCATGCCTTTTTTCTTTTTCTTTTATTATTGCTAAGTGCAAGATAGTCTTTAAAAATCATTATTTGTAGACCCCTGCTTATGAAAATAGGATCAGCATTATGTCTGATTTCTGTTTTCTCTGACATTCTCTGACGTTTTTCTCTTACCTTGTAGAGGGCACAGATGCTCAGGCTAACTTGTGGAAACCAAGGGCCAAATGGCTTCTAAGCTCCCTCCCAGCTGAGTGATTTTGATGGATTCCATGTCCATGTGCTTCCTGCCACACTGGCTTCATGTCTGCTCATACTTCTTTTTTCACAAAATTACTGAAGTATATAGTGTGAGGATTGAATAGAACAGAGCAGGGACCGAGTGACTTGGTATAGTCACAGCTGAAGAGAGCCTTATCCAGGCCTGGTATTCTAGGTGCCATACTCTGCCCCATTAGGCCAGGTGGAGGTGGGTGATATGACACACTACCTCTGTCTGTGATCACCACTTGGGTGTGTTCTGGCCCTGGCACGAGATGTGCCTCATCTGAGTTTCTCCCTCATACATATGGGAACATGAGATTTGACTTATTAATAGTACCACAGGCTAGAGGGGAGCCCCCTCCTCATTCATGTATGCCGTGCCGACAGCCAAGAAATGTAAAGGATTGTCTCAACATGTCCCTTTCCTGGAGCCTGAAGAATAAGGAAATAGGGAAACTTGTTGAGACTTTAATAGCATTTGGATTTAAACTTTGAGAATATTTTCAAGGCTTGTTCTGTCCTGAGTTAGTGGTGTTCCCTTGTCCCTGACAGCTCTGCTTTGGGCTTCCACATCGCTATGCCCGTTACCCTTGAGGATAACAAGGAGTCGGCAGCTCTGTGTCATGGGTCATACTCCAGTAAACAAACTTTGTAAATGTACCCCTACTGCAGTCAGCACTGGACCCGGGGTTCCTGGACTGTGGTCCTGGTAGGAGAGTGGTGAGAGATGAGGAAATACGACAAGCAAGGGAAAGATGCCCTCCCGTCTCTGTGGTCCCAGAACTGTGGAGAGACTCCCCCCCTGGGAGAATCAAATGGGCTGCCATCCATACTCCTGTTCTCATGGGAAAGAGTGACTCTGCCTCTGGGAGAGGAGGCCAGACTGACCCTGGGCTGCACCTGGGAGCTCCCACGCACAGGGAGTCACTCTCCTTTATGGCAGAAGGAGCACCATTGGGTTTAAGTGTGAGGCCTCTGGGGGGCAGGCTGAGTGTTCCCAGCAGGCTGCTATGGCTTCTCCAGCTGTGCTGGTGTGTGTTTGTTGTGTGCGGTGGAGAGGTGCCCAGAGGCTTAGATGAAGAAGGTGTGGTGGGAGGGGTCGTCTCATCATAACAAGAAGGGCTGGGGTAAGAGCTGTATTTTCCATGGTTGTACACTTTCTACCACTGCTTTTATATTTTTGACGTTATAATTATGTCATAGAAATTTTACGATATGTTTTACAAAGTTCCTTTGAGCCTGCCATCATCACACCATTGCCATTACCGTTTTGGCATATACCCTTATGTTGTTGTAATGATGCTACTGAATATACAGTTTCTATTGTTTCCTTTTGACGTTATACAACAGCATTTACCATTTGCCTTATAATGATTTACTTTTTTCCTTTGTGTAAAATGCATACAGTAAAGCACAGCAAATGTGCTAATCTCAAGTGAGCTATCGTATGCTATTTTTATATCTGTTCACCCATGTTAGCCCTCAGTCCAGCACATGCCTTTTCCAAGGTAACCCATCCTCCCATCCCCACCTGGCAGGATCATGATTACAGATGGTCCTAAACACCTCCCAAGTGGCCCTCCCATAATGTACTAGACCTAGACCCTTTTTCTACTGCCAGGCAATTAGTTCACTGCCCGTTGCCCATTATTACAAATAAGATGTGTCTTTCAGCAACATTTCTGCCTTTAAAAGATTTGTAAGAGGGAGATTTCATCTGCAAATGGCCAGCACATGTCTGTGGAAGCCCAGAAAATTCCATAACCATTCATTTGGCCTAGTTAGGAGTCATGCTAACCTTTCATTGTTTGGGGAAGGCAGAGCTGGAGAGAGAAAGATTTATTTTGGAGCTCTCCTCCTGTTTCAAGGTGTATCTGTATGAAGAAAGATACTTTATAGCCTTTATTTAAAAAAAAAAATTCCTGGCTCAGGCTCTCCTCTGGTGCTTAAAGGGATATGTGGGTGGCAGAGAGGACAAAGGGAAGGGTTGGTTGCAGCCCAAAAAGCACAGTAAGAGGAGAAAGGGCATGTACACGAGTGGAGCTAGTCTTGATTGAAAGCCAAAAGCTATTGGCTTGTCATTACGACTGAACCAGAAGTGAAATGTTGGGGCCTGACCAGAAGGAAGATGTGTTGGAAATAGACTGAGCAGGCAGAGAGAGGGCTGTGTCATGCACTAGAGGGAGTTGGTGTAGTGGAACTCTAGCCTCTCAAGCTTGGAGGAGGCAGCAGGAAGAGTGAAAGGGGTGCTGTCTTTGGGTTAATGCCACTAGGGTATTTGGCCCAAACTCAGCAGTTAGATTTAAGTTTCTGAAAGCACATTCCTGAGCAGAATGGAGACTGTGTTTTGCTGGTTGGCTAGTGTACAAGAGGCTGCTTGGTGGATGGGATTACTGAAGGCCTGGTCTGCATTTGGAGGAAAGGACGGGCAGCAGTGTGCCAGTACACACATATATGCACAGTCTGCTCACGTGCACAGACCCCTGCACGTGCCTACACACAAATACAGTATTTCAGTACTTCTCTTTCTTGCACCTTTAATAGTTAGCCACCTGTAATTATATATATGGGAGGGTTTTTTGTCTGTTTGGTACTTGGAATTGAACTCAGAGTCTTTGTACTGAGCTGCATTTCCAACTTTATCCATTTATTTATTTTTATTTTTGAGACAATCATCCTGAATCTCCCAGTTGTCCAGGCTGGCTTAAGTCTTGAAGTCCTGCTGTCTTAGCCTTCCAGAGTGCTAGGATTACAAGTGTGTACCACCACATTCAACTAGGGAGTATTAGCCATGATTGATATGAAGTCTTAAGTTGATGTGGCTATAATTGAGAGGACATCTGTTGTCCTCAGTAAGGCCTTTGAGTATGAAGACCAGGCATGTATGTGCTCCTCAAGTGAGCCTTTCTCTAGTTGCAAATATTAGCAGAAGAGACCGACAGGAAAGAAGGGGCTTCCTGCAGGCAGCAGTCTGCGTGACTCCTTAGCCTTGAGGAAAGTGAAGAAGAAGACCCTGGTTACCATAATTTTATTTAACCCATCTATAGAATGAAGAGCCAAATTGATACGATGTGAAAAGCAAGAAACTGAAATGTGAAATGGCTGGGTTCAAGTCTTTGCCACTTAAGAGGTGTATGACCGTGGGTGAATTACTTAATCTCTCAGATCACCACAGTTGTGAGAAGAATATAGTAACATGTCCGGCTAATAAACGTGGGTTGTTTCAGAGGGTTGAGATTTTTGAGATCAATTGAAAAAACATATAATGGTAGTATACTGAATAGTTGTAGATGTTTAGGCTTGGTTTATTGGCCCATTTTGTCAGCAAAGTTGACAGATAAACTTGACTCAGAACCTTCCACTATCCACCAAAAGTACATCTTCTGCCCTGATGCTTAAAGATCACGTCCCTTTGGAGCCATTGTGCACAAAATTAGATTCTGATAAATCCAGCTCTTGGAATTGTTAATCGCCCTTTAGACTGAGATATTTCCACACTCACTGTGCATTGGCTGTTCTCAACCCTCATGGAACCGTGAACTCTGCTCACTGCCCTGGACGTTTTAGATTTCAGCCTCGGAGCTACAGTGGAAGATACAGACTCATTCTGACCCTCCCCAGAGGTTGTAGGAATGGCTCTGTGAAGAAGCCCCCTTAACACATCTGTGTGGCTAGGAGCTGTTTGGACACAGTCATCTCAGACAAGTTGGTCAGTTTCATTACGTCTTTCATTTCTGAATTTTAATTCTCTCCAACTCTTGATTAATTTGTGTGCATGTCTTGATTTTTACTTTAAAATCGAGCTTATGTTAGTATATATTCTTTAGCCACTTCAAATCCTTTGTGAATAGAGAGGTGGAGAAGATGAAAGGAAAAATAAACAAGCCCACAGAAAATCAGTCAATCCAAAAATTTATCTTTCATTTCCAGCAATCACTATAATGTTTTTCCCAGGATATATTTTCTTACCACAATTCATAACCTACCCTCTTTAATTTAATTTCTTCTTCAGTAACTTACCACTTAACAATGTGTTCTGTTTCTAAAGACTTCTGTTAAGACAAAACCAAATTTCAGAGTCCCACTTCAAAAATTATAAACTGTTCAGTCCCCAGTGCTGACTTCTTTGTGTGGATATTTTGGAGATTCAAGCCCTAAGTATTGGGCAGTGTTTAAAGTGTTTAGCAGAGCTCAGGACGACGTGGTCCTGGCCATTGAGGACCTCTTAGTATAGTGGGAAAGGTGGCTTTTGGTAAGTCAGTGTCATGAGTTGCCTTTCAGTAATGTGATCACATTTTAATGGAAGCTCAGAGGCTAGAAATGATTTCTTTTAATTTGGAGTAATGAGGAAGACTTGGGAGTTGAACCTTGTATGTGAATAACTTAATTTCTTGAGTCCTCTCCTGCCTTTCTCTGACTTTCCGCCACTCAGTTCAGCTCTTCAAATGGTACACTCAGACCTGCCCTAGCTTAGTTTCTGGGATGATGCAAGTACTTCCAAGGTGAGTTTCATTTCTTGTGGTGAGATATTTCTGTGGTGAGCTCCCCAGAATTCTTAATCCATAGTTACTCTTGCTACTCTGTCTCATTCCCCCCCACTTTCATCTTTTCTCACTGTTTCTTTTCTGTCTTTCCCTTTAGGAATGGGCATGTTCTGATTAAGAAAGGAATCTTCTTAAGAAGATTCGCCAGCACTGCTTTTTGCTTCCTACTCTTACTTAGTCTGCCAGTGACTCTCTGACAAAGCAAAGAGGAACCATTTGCTGCAAATGGGAAAAACAGTCGTGCATTAGTTTGGGACTCTCAGGGAATCCTGTGAAAGCCCTTTGCTTTGGGATGAAAAATGGCACTAGGAAGGACTGGGAGAGGAAAGAAAACACAGGTGGCCAAGTGGCTTTCTGAGCTGTGCCAGAGAGCAAGGGAATCTGCAGCCAAAAGCTGTGGCAAGTGTAATTCTGCTTTGCTGGGAGACAGCTCCACATGAGGGTAAAGAATTGGAAAAGGAGAACTTGCTTGACCTGAAGTTAAGATGGTTTTAAGTTATGTGACTTTTACTTTGCCAGGTGATCAAGAAATTTTTTGAAAGACAGCTTAGACCCAAAAGCAACATGAATGTCTTAATAGGAAATGAATGAGACACCATATAGCTCGAAGTCAAAGCCATATTTATCATGGATTTTTCTGGATGTGGACAGAAATTCATATCTTGAGAATTTCCCCTAATATTCTGAGTAGATCTTTAAAGGGCATCAACAGCACTAAAGCTACCAGGCCTTTTACAGGAACCCAGACAGATGGGTGAAAAAGCTCTGCTCAGGGAAGTCAGTCCCAAGCAGCTGGGAGTTTAATTCTATACTGAGCTGTGGGCACTGTTTACCAAACCAACCTCATGTTTAGGATGCATCTTCCATACTCTTATTTCATCCACCTCCCTACCTGTTCTTTGATCCCTAGCCATATGCCTAAATACAATCCTAGGTCATTTCCTACTGAGAGAATAAATGAGGGTCACTTCAGTGTTACTTCAGTGAGCCAAACTAGACTGCAGAGAGCCTCACAGGTAAGGGAGAGATGGACTTGACTTAAAATCATTGCCTGTTTTTTAAAACATGATTTAACATGGGTCCTTTGAGGTGAAATGAGAAAATCAACAGAGAAGACGCTGTTAGCTCTCCTTTTCTTGTGTGTGAGGGAAAATTGAGCAGTTTCAATGTAGACCTTCTTTTTGAATTTTCAACCATTTTGGAATTCGGTAGTAGTCCTGAATACTATAGAAGAGCACCTCGATCCTGCAAATGGACAAAGCATTTTATCTAAATTAAAGGATGATCAGTTAATAGTACAAAAAAGTATAAACCCTGCACTTCCCCTTGATTTTGGAATGGTGCCTTCCATTCCCTGTATCAGAAAACTCGTACCCATCTCAGGTTATTATCAGTAATTCTCTCTCTGTCCTAAAGGATCAAAGTATCTTTTGTAGGATTCCCTCACAGTCCCAAATCTGGACTAGGGTCTCCATTTTTCTGGTTTTCTTATCCTGGGTTTATTTCTAGAGGCCTCTCCTTCTCTTTGACCAGAGAGTAGGAAGTATTATCATTCATCTGCATCTGTAGTGTTTTCCACAGGGCACAGCACACCTCAGGCCTTCAGTGAATGCCTACTGAAAGGAAGAGTTTTAGATAAAATGTGTTCAAAATCCAGAAGGCGAAAAAAGAAGGACATGCGAATGTTGAAAAAACATTTTAAGACTTCTTCCCCAAATTCTGATGTATTTAAAGTTTTCAGAAAGTAAATACGAAAGGTTGAAGCAAGAACTCTGAATAAAAGAAGTTGATAAAAAAAAAAAAAAAGCCTGGGCAGCTTAGTGAGAATCAAATCAGAATCAAAAATAAAAATGAGCCAAGGATCTAGTGTGAAGACCCTGGGCTTGATCCCCAGTACCATAAGAAAGAGAGATAAAGAAAGGAAAGAAGAAAGAAAAAGAAAAAAAGAGGGAGAAGGAGGAAGGAAGGAAGAGAGGGAGGGAGGGAGAGAGAAAGGGAAAAGAGAAGTATAATTGTATTTTTAGAGATGGCTTAGAAGAATTGGTGGGTGTCAGAAGCACAAAATATACTTAAATAAATGGAAATGTTCAGAGGGACCTTTGGAACTTTGAAGGGAGATGCCTGTGACTCTGACTGAGTCCCACCAGGACAGTGCCAGAGGTCTAGGCTGGACAGTGATGAAAGTTTGCAGTTCTCAGGTATATGGGGAAAAAACCCCAAATACCACTAGGGTCCTGGGACAGTGGTGCTCCCTGTCCCACGTGGAATGTGTTTACTGAAGCCATGCTGCATGTCTCCATTCCCCTCTGAGCTCCTTGGCCTCCACGCTCCCAATTCTCTCTTCCTGTGTAGGCTGCCAGCCCTGCTGAAGGCTTTGCCAGCATCCAACTCTGGCTCTGATGAGTTCGGACCACCAGGACTCAACATTAATTTTCCCATTGCTAAGTTTATAGTTTATATTTGGATGATCAGAGAAATATGTGTGATGTGGGTTGTTGGCAAGAAAATCTTTTTTTCCTTCTCTCTTTCTTTAGAGTACTTTTTTCTAAACCATTTCATTCCTTCATCTAGTCCAAAAGCAACTCCCCAGCTCTGCAAACCAGCCCTACCTCACAGCAGCACTGCAGTCAGATAAATGAGGTGGTCCAGTAGACATCTTCTCTGTTCATCTGGCTGCCAGATATAGTGGAAACATGGCTCCCATCTTTGAATTGTCTTTGAGGATTAATCACATTTCTCATTCTCTTAGGTCTTTTTTTTTAAAAAATATTTTTAATTGGTTCAAGCCAAAAAATTCCCGAAGCTTTAGGCCAGTTTGTTGCAAATCATTTAATGACATTACAAAATAGACTTTTATAAAAACTTCTTCCTTCCTCTCATGCTCTTTGCTTTCTGCTCTCTGCTCTCCTGCCCACTCCAAGTTTTCTCCTTCCTGTCTTGACTTCGGCCTTCTGCCTTCAGTGGGCCCATGCTAGCCTCTCTCAGCCTTCCTCATCTGAGCCCTCGCCCACCATTCAGATGAGGACGGATGCTTCACCTCTGCTAAAAGAAGAAAAAGACAAGCTTTGACAACGAATGTGTTCAGCAGCTGCAAAGGTTTTTATTTTTTTTCTCCCCATGGAGACTATTTGTATTTAAATAAAAGAAAGCATGCCTTGCTTTCATCAGGAAGTGTGTTTGAGAAATTTCATGTCATGTTTCCATGGCTGTCAGAAGAAGGCTTTGTTGGGAGCCAAAGTTATTTATGAAATTGGACTGGTAGGAAAAAATAATTCCAAAGAGAGCAA
This sequence comes from Ctenodactylus gundi, assembly GCA_004027205.1. NCBI lineage: Eukaryota > Metazoa > Chordata > Mammalia > Rodentia > Ctenodactylidae > Ctenodactylus > Ctenodactylus gundi. The sequence continues at coordinate 881,623 of PVKB01000015.1, forward strand.
ATATATTTATCCACTTTCCTGGGCTGCAAACGGAGGAGCAGTATTTGTTCTACCGACTTTCTCCCTGTGTCCCCTGCAGATCCCAGTGGCCTGACAGGCTGGAATGTTGGTGGACAACATGAGGACCACATTAGAGGACACTATTCTTGTCAATGACTGTGTCTTGCCTTGTATTGTCCTTACCTGTCTTGGCATTTGGATTAAGAACTCTCTGTGCTTGAGAGCTGTCAAAAAATGTATTTTTTGTAGTGCCTGGTGAAATAGCCAATCCCAAGCACCTGGCTGGCCGAATGAAGGTGTCTGTGATGCCTACAGGGATGGCACTGTGTTGAATATACTGATTTGGCCCAGCTTTGTGAGCGACAGTTGAGTTGGCTTTAGCAGACTGTATGCCAGTGGTAAAAGGCTTAGTCACTTTCCCAAATGTGTGGCTTCTGAAAAACCTGTCCCAGCTGTGCTGACCCCAGCCCCTCTCCAGGTGTCAGGCTATCTGATCTCACCAGCTCCATCAGCTCCGGCCCTACATTGCCTTGCAGTCTCGCCTTCCATGCTCAGCAGGTGACTAATGTGGGTTTTTACTTAAAGACGAGTTTACTTCAAGGACCAGCTGTGGGGTTATGCCAAGCCTTGCCTCTTCAGGGGACTTGGAGGTTGAGAGCAGCGTGTCATTCTGTGCCCATTGATGAATCAGTTCAGGACATAGTGACGCTGCCTCGTTGCTGGCGGCTACACAGTGAGGCATTGCCGGGGACGCTCCATCTTCTCATACTCCACATGCACCTCTTTCTGTAGACCCATGAGCCAGGGGCTCAGCTAGAAAAAGCTCTCAGTCCCTGCACTCCCCCCCCCCCCCCCCCCCACACACACATGGGCCATCTCTTCAGAAGACGTGAGGGGCAGGGAAGGACTCTGCGTCAGCGTAGCAGCATAGCCCTACTGTGAAGTAGTGCTCCTTACGGCAGAAACTTTCTGAGCTTTGTAGCAACAGCTGTGAACGCAGCAAGCTGCCGTGGAGACAGGCTGAGGCTTGGAGGCCAGGAGGGCAGTGGAACAAAATCATCATTCTGGCCAGAAACTTGCCGATGGCCCTGCGGCAGCTGAGCCATCCGACAGCATTACCAAATGAGCCCCATGTGGTACCCACAGTCTCGTGGATCCCATCCAGATCTCAGCAGACGAGTGCAGGCTTGTCCTATAGTCCCGAGAAAATGGAAAGGCAGTGGGACAGGGCTGTATGTGAGAAACCCCCACGCACCCAGAAGAGCAACATTCCTTTAGCATTCATCAGAGCCCGTGGATGTGGGAATGCCGATGACTTTCACAGCGTCCAGCCAAAGTACCATCTTACTTGACCTTTTACCTGAACAGAATAGACCTTTGACTTGCAACCAGTGAGAGGACTCAGGGAGACTGAATGAAGAGATCCTTGGAAGGTGACCCGTAGGTGTGTGAGCATAGCCTGGTTGTGGAAGATCTGGCAAACTGGATGACAAGCCTACCATTAAGATTTGACAGTTTATACTGATGATGTGCAAACATGTGCCAAATAGGGTAAGTTAATTCATAGCTCCACAGAACTTCTTATTCGTAAAAGAAGATCGGAAACTGAAAAGTGGTTAAAAAAAAAAAAGAAGCTAAGGAGACCCAGGATCACATGTGCCCTGTTGGAAATGTGTGATCCTGGTGAGGACAGCCACCCCACGTTCCCCTAAAGGTCTTTTGCTTTCTTTCTTTCTTTTTTTTTTTTGCATAGAAGAGTATGTGTTTGATGTGCCCTTTGAAGGTGACACAAGTCCTTGTAACCAGTGCACCTAGAAGTCCTATAGCAGGGATGCATGAAGTATGCGTCTTCCCTTCAGAATTTGAACCCTTGAGGAAGAACTAGGCATTGCTCAGTATGGAGCCTAAAGTAAGTTCTATAACAAAGGTAGAAAAACTCAAAGATGACCCCCAAAATCAGGGATTCTGACCTCTGGGGAGCTGAGAAGCAACAAAACGGGTCTCCTGTCATCTGAGTGACGTGAGAAAGTTAAAGAATTAGGTGGAAGAGTGTGTGAAGACAGAAGATGAGGACAAGGCAAGAGGATTAAAGCAGCAGAAACATTCCTCTAAGGGATGTCTCACATCTTCCCGTCAGCAGGCAAGGGCAGGTGTCTTGGCAGACCCTTTCCCAGGAAACCTGATCCAGCCTTCAGGGCAGGCCTGCCAAGCCCATGAGCAGTGGGAGGGCCTGCCCCTCATTCCCAGTGAGGCACTGCCCAGCGGCCCGGGACTCGGCCAGGAAGCCGCCTTTGCAGAGCTGGGCCTGGGAACAGGCTGCTGTCCTTCATATGCAGCCAACTGGGTCCTCTCTGCGTTGGCCAGTCTGATGGCTGATTAGGCTGTTATTGATCATGAAGTCTCCACCCCTCTGTGGCCTCCTTCCTGCCCCAAAACACTGGGAAGGGCCTCTCTGATACTTAGAACATCCGTCACTTCATTACTTTGCCTTTGATCTTTTAGTAAAACTCAAGTTTTACTCCAGCAGCCAAATTGGAAGTGTTTGTCTAGTGAAGCAACAGCTACGCCCATAGGGAGGGGCGGGGCCACAGACCAAAATGCCGCTTATTTGTTTTGAAGCCAGGAAGCCTTGCTTGCCAGTCAGCCCCTGTGGGGAGCTGGATGCCCAGCTGGGTGTCCTGGGTTCTGCCCATGCAGGCTGTTGTGCACATGTTGGCATCAGAACACAGGGGCTGTCGGCCGCATGGCTGACCGGTGCCCAGCTTCGGGCCTCCCGCGCTGCGCTGCCTTCTGTCTGTACCCGCGCAGTTGTCAAGAGCGTGGAGCAGGAGCCAAGAGGGGCTTAGGGAGGCCCAGTGTTTCCTAGCACTGGGCGGGTGAGGCGGGTGCCTGGAGGGGTGGGAGCGCCTGAGCTCCTGCCTGGATAAGCCCTCGGTGACGGTTGGTAGGCCTGAGCCCCTGCTGTTGAGATGGAGATGGCAGCCTGGTGCCAAACTCCTTTCAGTGGCTCGCATCTTTCTTGCACAACGTAGGCTAGGTTGGAGTGTGTTTTTGCTTGAGGCACATTTCCTTGGAATGAAGTAAATAAAAGGGTGGGGCACTCCGTGGAGTAGTTTTATTGTTATTAGACCGTGGAAGAGAGTGCTTCTCAGTGCTTGAGGAACTTTCCAGATGTCCCTGAGCCCAGAGTCAGGGCTCACTTTGTGGGGGAGTCTCCTGATTTGGCCTCAGGGAGGATTAAGGTCTTTGGGTTTTAAAAGTGAATGGCTTTCAAAAAGCAATGCTCCCAACAGTTAGCTAGAAGGCATTGAGCTTAGGCCTTCCCCTTCCCATCATCCTCTTCCACCGGAGGAAAACTTACTGCCTGTGTGGACAGAGTGACTCAGCCATTGTTAAGATACATAATTTTCAGGGCCCAGTGTAAAATGTATGGTTTCTTTTTCAGACACATTTAAGACATGTTAAGATGCTCTAGCGGTGCAGTCCAGTAATCCCAGCGTTCTGAGAGGCTGAAGCAGGAGGAGTGTGAGTTCCAGCACTCCTCCCGCCCCCAGGCCTGTAAACTGACTGGCAAGCCAGGCTTCCGGGCTTCAAAACAGTTAAGCAGCATTTTGGTCTTTGGCCCTGCCCCCTCCCTGTGCCTTAGTGACTTAGTGAGACCATGTCTCACAATTTAAAAATAGGTAAAATAAAGGAATTGGGCATATAGCTCAGTGCCACAGCCCTAGGTTCCATCCTTAGGACTGCCAAAAGGAAAAAAACAAAAACAAAAGAAAAATTAAGAAGATGACAGCAGAGTGTTAAAAGCAAGTGTCAGCCCCCCCCCCCCCGGCCCCCCACGGGCAAAAACAGGTTGCACACCCACGAAGCTGCTCTTGTGCTCAAGCTTTCAAACTCTATCTTCATTTTGAAAGCATTAAGAGAACATGTACATATCCTGATGCCCCGGTGAGCAAGCTGGGGAATGGAATGCAAAATTAAAAGAGTTCTTCATAGGAATTTATAGTTTAGGGTCAGATATCACAGATGCTATGCGCACACACCTGCACACACAATTAAATAATGTTGAAACAATTAGCAGAGATGCTACAATTAGCCACAAGAAGGAACCAAGGAGAGGTCTAAGTAGGCCCATTCACCTTGGAAAGTTAAAGGGTGACAGACGAAATCAGGCAGGAGTCAGTCATTGTTTGTGTTTCACTGACCAGTGAGCAGCCAATATTTCTTATTCCACATTCATCTCTGTCTCACCCCTTTCCTGTGACCCGGGGAGTGGCCTCTCAAGAAACATTCTATTATCAAACAAGCTTCCATTGGTCATATTTCAATAAAAGGTTCCTGGAACGTTTGTTGTGCTGGGCCCTTATCCTTGAGCTTAGAGTGTACAGCAGGTATTTCCGCCATAGCCTCTGGGGCCTTGGACAGCTGGTCATAAGGTATGACAAGATTATCAACTTTTAACTTTATTGTGTTATTTTTAGTGAGTTTTTTTATGACTTGATCATATGGTGCTTGAGTCCAGACTGTGTTGGAAATAATAGAACCAGACACTGATGCAGTAGTGTTTGACAAAACAAGATCAGGTATCTCACTAGTTTTATAATTATGCTGTCTTCTTTTTCAAAGTATTTTAACAAAAATACTAAAAATAAAAGTTTTTTTACTTATGCTGATTAACTATCTTATGTATTTTGTATGTGACCCAAGACAATTCCTCTTCACTCGGTGTGGTCCAGGCAAGCTAAAACGTTGGACACTCTTGATGTAGAACAAAGTTACTTAGGAAATAAGTGTTTCTAGACCACATAAATGGCATCTCCTGCCCACCTTGTGTGGCTCCACTCCAAGGTAATCATTCATTCAAAATTTACCAAATGGCTACTTGGTCCAGGACCTGAGTTAGGCTCAGAGCACACACATATGAATGAGGTTTGGTTCCTACCCAAAGGAGTTCACAGGCTAACACTGACCGATCAAAGGAACAACAATCCTGTCTTATAAACAGTAGGGCTTTCCTGCTTTGGCTTTGCCTGAGAGCTTCTGGAACATTTCATTAGGTAGGAAACCTCGTGACCCTGCTGAGTACATTGATGACCTGGCTGTACCGTGGTGACAGTAGTTTGTTCTTAGTAATTATCTTCTGTGAGAAGTCTGATTCCTGCCTGCTCCTGTTGACTTCTCTGGGTATAGAGTAGAAACGCCAGCACAGGCAGGAGGAGTCTCACAGTGGAAGTGAAGCAAGTCCTGATGCCATCAGTCTTGGGGCCTGAGCAGAAGTTGGTGTGATCATGATTCTGTGAGGGTGCCTTCAAGGCTTCCTGAGTAGCATGATTAAGGGAGTGTCTGGGTACAATATTTTCATTTCTCTTGCTTTATAGCCCTTTAGTTTTATTTCCTCTCTTAAAATAAATTCACTTACAATATTAAAAATCAAATTCCCAGTTTGGAATGTGGTTTTGTTCTACAGACAGTCCTTGCTTTGTTCATGAGTGATTTGGCTCATACAAACAGAGGTTTATGTTTTGGACACTTGTGTTGTTTAGGAAACATCCTGCTCTGGTTCCAGATGGATCTCTGTCCTTTCCCAGTTTAGACCCTAGTCCTCCACAACCAAACCAGAAGAGATGATTCTGCAGATAATGTCATCTCCTTTCAGGACCCTTGGCTCTCCCCCCATTTGCCTCCTGGGGGACTGTGCAGTGTCCTGGGAGATCCCACCTTGCCTTGGAGAACCCTTAGGGCATCCGCAGAATCTTCCATCCACCCCTGTGGAAGGAGTAGCCTTGACACAGATCCTGGCTCCTGGGTGGAGGCAGTCAGTTTTCTAGTATAACGAGAGTAGGTGATTGAATGCAATCTTGGGCCTATCACTCTTCCCTGTGGATGTCTGAGAAGAACCCAGGAAGGTCTTCTTGACCTTCTTGTGCTCTTTGGTGTGTGTTAGTTGAGCCTCCTGATAACTGTGCTTAGAAACTTATGCCAAGAGCATGATCATGTCCAGGGCAGACGAGCAGGGCCAGCTCCCCCCAGGCCTAATTGTCAGAGAAGAGGTTGGTCAGTCAGAGGAATTCTCTGTACATCCCCCAACTTTTGTCTTATGCATACAGCAAGTTGAATGCCCATGCAGTGTGTGCCACACATTTTAAAATTGCGAAGTCCTGTAGACAACAAGATGCTGAAAATGGACCCAGGACACCCTTCCTAAACGTCTCCCAGCATGAGGTTCTGCAACTATTCATTGTGACCAGTGACACCAGCTGGCCTGGAAATTGTTCCTTTCCATCAAGGCTATACAGACACCATCTCTTCTTTCCACAGATCTCCAAGACTTTAAGTTAGATGTGCAGCATGTGATTGAAGTAGACGAGGGAAACACAGCAGTCATTGCCTGCCATCTGCCCGAGAGCCATCCAAAAGCCCAGGTCCGGTACAGCGTCAAACAAGAGTGGCTGGAGGCCTCCCGAGGTGAGCAGGTAGTGAGGAGCCCGAGGTGAGGCTGGGGCGAGCCAGCCTCCTCCATCTGTTCTCTTCCCACCCAAACCCTGTCAGCTGCTGCTGCCACCCAAAACGCCACGAGCAAACTACCCCATCCTCGGGCTGGCCAGCCTCTTTTGTCTGGATATTTAGTTCTTTAAGATACTAAGAAGTATCTTTACAGAAGTCCTCTGTCCTGTCATGGAGAATTCCTTCATCCTTTGAGGCCCTGGAAGATGTTGCTGAGCTGCTGATGTCTGTACAGGGTGCTTGCCTCAAGTGCACCCTGCATGAGGCCCTGCCACACGCACACACAAAGGCTTCCTGACAAACTGAGCATCCTTAGCACTTTGGGGTGCCCTGGGAGCAGATGGGGCTCTTCCCACACAGGAGAGTCATCTTCTTAGTGGAACTTAATTTTTGTGCTCAGTATCATGGTTATCTCAGCAATTTTACATTCCTGCTCAGGCCACTGGGACAGGCCAGCTGGTCCAGGGAAGGCTTCATTGTGATCTACAGAGGGCCAGCGGTATATCTCAGGGTGAAGCGAGCTTCTCCTCACAGCTGACGTGCTCTTGAGATGTGATCAGACCTAACAACTTGACATATGTACTTTTTAGAGTAGGCTCTAGATGTATTGGTTATGAAAAGAGCATGTATATTCATTACAGAAAACTTAGAAAATACAGAAATTTGGGTTTGGAAGAATAAAAATTCTATTCCTACCACTCAGAAAGAACTGGAGACTGAGAGGAGGAGAGCATTAATCCCTGTATCCCCAGCAGTGGGTTGGCAGCAGTCCCTGGGGAGACTCCACTCCATCTGCCACTGGCCTAAGCAGCTCACACCTGGGTGGCCCAGCAGCAGGCAGGCACCAGGCCTGGTGACACCATGACTCCCAGAGGGACTTCAGAACAAAGCTCAGAGTTGATGGCCAGTGCTTTGCCTGCCAGGAAGCTGAAGGCCACCCGAGTTGCTGTGCTGTCCAGAAGCTGTGAGTCTGCCTCCTGCTTGGAGAATCTGGACCTGTGCCTGGGTCCCCGCCCCATGTACACCTGAACCAGAAGCAGATACAGCCTGGCAAGCCAGCAGTGAGCAGGAGGGGCCTTCCTTGGCTCTCTTTCTTGCACGGAACAGTGGTTGGGGGTTAGAATATTCCTGCCCTCTTCAGTAGCAGAAATTTGGCAGTAAGATGGCTCAGAGAGGTGACTGTCACACAGAATGATGGAAAGTTCCAAAGTCTCATTTTCAGGTATGACTCTCTCTGTCATATATACAACAAGATGGACATGCAGTTGTCCATCCTTACAGTGGATTGGAGGCACCATGCAATGTGCCTCTTCACAAATGAACAAACAGGGTCCCAGAGGGTAATTAACTTGGGCAAGATCACACAGTATTCATCACATCCAAAGTTGGAACCCAAGCAAGGCTGACCCTAGACCCTGCTTCCCTTCTACTTAACCCTGGATTCCTTAACAGTTTAAAATGCTTTGTCACAGATATATGCTACCCGGAGGGCAGTTAGTCACTTCATTAGCCAGTAGGGTAGTTAATTTCTCACTCTGGCACTTTTGTTCACGAGGTGCAAAGATTGATAGGGGGAAAGCATTTTAGGCTCTGGCTTCCTCCGTTACCCACCTCCTCCACCCCAAACATCTGTAGGAGCTGCAAAATATGGTATTCTAGGCCCAGACTCATCTCATCTTTCCCTTCCCCTGCCCTTTCCACAGATAACTACCTGATCATGCCTTCAGGGAACCTCCAGATTGTCAACGCCAGCCAGGAGGACGAGGGCATGTACAAGTGTGCTGCCTATAACCCAGTGACTCAGGAAGTGAAAACTTCTGGCTCCAGCGACAGGCTACGTGTGCGCCGTAAGGACCAGAATGGCTGTTGGGGGTGTTTCTGTTAGAAAGGCTGGCAACACTGAGGTGGGGAGTAGAACCTGGGTCCAAACTTCAATTCTGTGTGCTTGGGGGTGACGGGGTGGCAAAGGTGCTTGGGCCAGGGGGACCTCTGGCACTCAGTAGAAGATTCTGTCTGCTCTAGTCATTCTCAGTGCCAGCCCCTGACAGTACAGGGTTCTTGGACTGGCTTCTGACCAGGGTACAAGGCTTACCAGGCACATCAGAGCATTCTAGGGGATATCCAGTCCTCCTGTCTGTTGAGATGTACCCTTCATAGGTATTTTGTGAGCAGGATGAGTTGGAATGTGTGAGCTGGGCAGGCCGATGGGGCTGAGCTATAGACAGGTATTTACACACAAGCAATTCCCATGTCGCCTGCCTTTCTAACCTGTCCTGGGTTATCCTTAACACTTCCTCCTGCCAAAAGCCCACAGAGGCCCCACGCTCATCCATTAATGTGAAAACAACAGCTGCCTCTTCTGAGGGCTTCCCTTTTGTCCCCACGTGCAGTGGAGTGACATGGGACATGTTGCTGGATCATCACTGCTTTTACTCACTGAGTACTGGCAATGGATTTCCCCTGAAGCCAGTAATCCTAATCTTTAGTGGTCTTTCTCCAATCTGATTTTTATCTGATCTGTCATATATGCAGTGTGACTAAAAGATATGATGAATGTTTAATTTTTTTAAATTACAGCTAAAGATACTTTGCCATTAATGTGCCTCAGAGTATTTCGTGGGAAACATTTTTTCTATCATTCTTGCCATTTTCTAATGAAGTTCTGGAAGTTCTTTTTTGTGTCTTTAGTTGAACTGCTGCAGTGGAGAAAGACTGAAAGCTTTCACACCAAATTCAGGAACAAGACAAGGATGCCCATTGTCACTCTTAATATTTAACATAGTGCTTGAAATTTTGGCAAGAGTCATAAGGCAAGAGCAAGGAATAAAAGGAATATGCATCAGAAGGGAGGAAGTAAAGATGTCCCTATTTGCAGATGACATGATACTCTACGTAGAAGACCCCAAAAATTCCACCCAGAGACTCTTAGAACTAAAGAATAAATTCAGCGAAGTAGCAGGTTATAAAATCAATACCCACAAATCAATAGAATTCCTATACAACAGTAATGAATCCAAAGAGAAAGAAAACAACCTCCTTCACAGTAATAACAACAACAACAACAAAAAATACTTAGGAGTAAGGACCAGAATGGCTGTTGGGGGTGTTTCTGTTAGAAAGTTAACCTCACCAAAGAAGTGAAAACCTATACAAAGAAAACTACAAAGCCCCAAAGAAAGAGATTGAAGAGGACTTTCGAAAATGGAAAGACATCGTATGTTCTTGGATAAGAATTAATATTGTCAAAATGGCCATACTCCCAAAGCTACTATACAGATTCAGTGCAATACCAATCAAAATACGAACTGCATTCTTCACAGAACTAGAAAAAAAAAAACCTTAAAATTTATATGGAACCAGAAAAGACCCAGAATCTCTAAAGCAATTCTGAATAACAAGGGCAAAGCTGGAGGAATCACAATCCCAGACTTCAGCAAATACTACAAAGCAACAGTGATTAAATCCACATGGTACTGGCATAGGAGCAGACAAGAGGACCAGTGGAACAGAACTGAAGATACTGAAACAGATCCAAACACCCTCAAGTCACCTGATCTTTGACAGAGGGGCCAAAACAATCCACTGGAGAAAAGGCAGCATCTTCAACAAATGGTGCTGGGAAAACTGGATCTCCTCATGCAGGAGAATGAAACTAGATCCATATCTGGCTCCACACAGTAAAGTCAGATCAAAATAGATCAAAAACTGGACATCAAAACAGAAACACTGAACTTACTGGGAAACAAAAGAGGTAAAACCCTAGAAGACATGGGGACAGAAAAGAAGTTTCTGAGCAGATCACCAACTGCCCAAGAAATCTCAGCAAGAGTCAACAGATGGGACTACATTAAATTAAAAAGCTTTTGCACAGCAAGAGAAACAATCAACAAGGTGAAGAGACACACCACAGAGTGGGAAAAGATATTCACCAGTAACACTTCAGACCAAAGATTAATATCTAGAATATACAGTGATCTGAAAAACAAAACCCTCTAAAATCAAGAAGTGGGCAACTAATATGAAAAGAAACTTCTCAGAAGATGAAGTACAAATGGCCAACAAGCATATGAAAAAATGTTCTTCATCATTGGCCATCAGAGAAATGCAAATGAAAACAATGTTGGGGTTTCACCTCACTCCATTGAGAATGGCCTACATTAAGAACTTTTAAAAAAAATTGTTGGTGAGGGCGCAGAAAAAAAGGAACTCGACTCCACTGCTAGTAGAAATGCAGTCTGGTACAACCATGATGGAATGCAGTCCGGAGGTCCCTTAGAAAGCTGAGAGTGTAAATTTCATTTGATCCAGCTACTGCTCTAACTGGGCATGTTCCCAAAAGAAATAAAGTCAATAATACCAAAAAAAAAAACCACATATATATCCATGTTTGTAGCAGCAGAATTCATAATGGCCAAATCGTGGAAGCAACCCACCTGCCCATCCATATAGGAATGGTTAAAGAAGATGTGGTACCTATGCACAATGGAACACTAGTAGTATGCAGCCATAAGAAAGACAGTTATAAAATGTTTGAACAAAAATGGGGCCACCTAGAGTCAGTAATGCTCAGTGAAATGGACCAAGCCCAATAGACTGACTATAGATGGGTGTTCCTCTTATGAAATGCATAAAAGTAATGACATAAAGAGGACCCAACATGAATGACAGCGTAGAAGGAGGGTCCATGGTCAGATTAGGAATGAGGTGAACCTCTGAAAAAGGGGTAGACACAGACGCTCACTGATTCCCCAAACCCCAAGGTTCAAATGGGTTACAGAATTTGGAATTCATGTATTCATAAAGAAAACTTAAATTTTCCGCCATGTGATTTTTTTTTTTTTTTACGATAAGCTTATTGAAAAGAAAACTGCTACAGCTGCTTCAGTGTCCTAAATTGAATCAAAATTTTTACCTTTCATGATCATTTTGGTTTTGGGAAATAGCCAGAAGTCACGTTGTGCCAGATCTTGTGATTAAGGTGGATTAGAAGACAGCATAACATTTTGACAGACATTGTCATAAATGCTTTGAACCAGTTTATCACATAAGGCAGGCACATAGAAACCCAAAAACCAGCTTTTAGAACTGCTTCAGAAAGTGGCGAGAATAATGAGATGAATGTGTTAGAATCAAAGAGGAGGATTCTGAGGGAAACTCGTGGCAGTATCATTTTCTCTGATAATTTTTAATTTTCATTTGAACATTTACTGTCATTTGTTTCAAATCATACCTCATTTGTTCAAAGAGAGTCTACCAAACTTTGTAAGTTTCAAGATTTATAAAATCTGAATCTGCCCCTTGTTGGTACAGAAAGCAAAATCGCACAGTCCTCAAGCTCCGTGCATGTCACCAAGGAAGGCAGCCCACTGGGAAGCAATGTGCCTTGCCTTAACATTCTGTGTGATATATATATATATATATATATATATATATATATATATATATCTATATATATATATATTTTTGGTGGAAAAGATCTCTGCTTCCTCCCTGAGAGCAGCAGAGGAAGTCATTGATTTGCATTTTAAGAACTTTAATGTGAAAATTATCTTTAAATCGTGTGCCTCCTTCAGCTCAGTGGGATGCTAAGGGATTCTCAGTACTGCGACCTACGATGTAGGATTGGGGAACCAGGGGACCCTTGTCTCCCATGTCTTCCTTGGCCTCAGAGTCCGCCAACTGATGTCAAACCGACAAAGTCACCTTCAGGCTTTAAATCATTTTGTTCTCCTCATCCTCATCTGTCTCTGCCAGTACCTGGAGTTCATCATCTGAAGTTGGGTTCTCTGGAAGAGAGCTCTTGTTTTTGATAGGGAATTAAGTTACATGCCCTGCTTTGCATGGGTGGTAAGCCTCTGAAGGGCTGCTGGGTCCCAGATCTGTGCTTTCTAGGATCCTGCTGGGGACAGATCAGCCCAGGGAGGCTAGGGGAACCCTTCGTAGGAAGCACAAATCCCACACACTGTGTCCCTCTTTTCTAGGCTCCACAGCAGAGGCTGCTCGCATTATTTATCCCCTAGAAGCCCAGACCGTCATTGTCACCAAAGGCCAGAGTCTCATCCTGGAGTGTGTGGCTAGTGGGATCCCACCTCCTCGAGTAACCTGGGCCAAGGACGGGTCCAGTGTCACCAGTTACAACAAAACACGCTTCCTGCTGAGCAACCTGCTCATCGACACCACCAGTGAGGAGGACTCGGGCACCTACCGCTGCATGGCCAGCAATGGGGTGGGGGAGCCCGGTGCAGCTGTCATCCTCTACAATGTCCAGGTGTTTGGTAAGCGTTCCTGCTGCTTCTCCTCGGTCTTTTTCCCCCCTCTACTAGAATGTAACTTGGGCACAGAGAAGGTTGTGTACTATGAAAGGCCACAACTAATCAAGCACGGAGACACCCCAACAAGCCAGAGATCCTTGGGTGCTAGCGCAAGGGCCTGTGGTCCTGGTACTCTCTTTAGTCTCCACGTGTTATGACTGTTGGCAGTGTGGGACATGTTTTTCTTTTCTACCTTTTCCTGTTGGGAAAAGCAATAGCCAGAGGAAGAACCCAGCCCTACTCATCTCAGCTCTTGTTTTTGTGCAGAACCCCCAGAGGTCACCGTGGAGCTGTCCCACTTGGTCATCCCATGGGGTCAGAGTGCCAAGCTCACCTGTGAGGTGCGTGGGAATCCAACACCCTCAGTGCTGTGGCTGAGGAATGCCGTACCCCTCGCCTCTAGCCAGCGCCTCCGGCTGTCCCGCCGGGCTCTTCGTGTGTTCAGTGTGGGGCCCGAGGACGAAGGTGTCTACCAGTGTATGGCTGAGAATGAGGTCGGGAGTGCCCATGCTGTGGTCCAACTAAGGACCTCCAGGCCAGGTGAGTGCAGCCCAGGGGCTGAGATTCCGGCTCAATATACTGTAGCCCTTTTCACAAATGAAATCCACCTTGGAAACCCAATATGGAAAGTAGATAAAAGTGGCTTTTAGGTATAAGTTCTAAGCCATATTAACTTAATAAGCCAGGTGTGCAAGTAGGATTCCAGGGAGCCAAGTTTGATAACCACTGCTTTTGTAAAGAAAAGAGGTCACTCCCAACTGAATCCGTTCCAGTTGACAGCCACGCCAGCTGAGCAGTTATTGTGTATGCAGCAATGGACTAGCTGATGCAGGGGATACTGTACAACATGTTGAAGACCCCACCCCCCTTCTCACATTCTCCTGCAGAGAAGGTAGAACCTTCCAAGGAAGGGATTTCAGGAAAAAAAGTGTTAATAATCCCCTGTCGTGTCAACATTATCAGGGGCCAGTGTCCTGGGATGGAGAGGTCAGATAGGTAAGAGACTAGTGCAGTGTTTGCCTTTCTTGGCTCTCATAGTCTCAGAGAACATTCACAGTTGGCTTCTACTGACATGTGCCAAAGTCAGCTCAGTGGAGAAGGAAAAGACCTATAGTCTTTAGATCCCATAGTAAGGAGCTAGGTTGTGGGTCGGTGGTAGAGAACTTGCCTGGCATGCATGAGACGCTCAGATCAACATTCAGGAAAAAGTAAGAAATTATACAGTGCAGGGACAACGTGTCCCCATTATCATGTGTCCACAAGAAGGTGCAGGTTTCTGCATCTCAGGATATAGTAAGATGGCTCCCTCGCACAGGCCCTCTTGAGGATGTAAGAAGTCAGCATATTCTGGAGATGCTAATCTGCCACCCTGAGCCTCAGCAAGCGGCCTGCACCAGGCCTTCCTCTTCTTGCAGGGCAGGGACACTATCTCTCTCTCACCAAGCCTGGCCATATGTCACCGAGGGGGCTGATGGTGGCCTCAGGACTTCTTTTTGTTCTCAGTTTCTCCTTGGCAGGTAGCCCAGGTGCTAATACCTTCTTCCTTCCCCTCTCCTTTCTGCTTTGTGTCCAGGCACCACCCAGACACCCTGGCATGATGCTCAGCTGTCCACTACGCCTCTTCCTCGGCCACCTTCCCGACCCAGCAGCCCAGATGAGATGCTGAGGGGACCACCGGGGCTCTCCAGGCCCCTGGCCTCGGTTCAGCCTGCCTCCTTGCAGTGCCCAGGCGAGAAGGGACAGGCATCTCCTGCAGAGGCCCCCATCATCCTAAGCTCACCCCGGACCTCTAAGACTGACTCCTATGAGCTGGTGTGGCGTCCTCGGAATGAGGGCAGCGGTTGGGCGCCCATCCTCTACTACGTGGTGAAGCACCGCAAGGTATGTGCTGGTTTTGTGCCACTGCCTCTTGCCACACAGGTGCCTCTCCATGAGGCTGAGTGGGTCACTCCACCCCTTGCAATCTTCTCGAGGCTCCAGAAGCTGGACCCTCAGCGCCCTCCACCAGTGATCATGCCCTCTATCTAACACCTGTTTCTACTGCCTCCTAGCAAGCGAGCTGCCTTCAAGACAGGCAGGTGAGGCTTGGAGAGGCCCTGGAACAGGTCCTCAGGTTTGGGCACCCATGTCTAGCAGCTAACTCTAGCATCTAGTCCCCAAGGAGAGTTAGCAGTCACCTCCTGCAGTCACCATCTTCCCCTGCCTCTTTCCTCTGTTGTTGCTGTTGTTCATCTTGTTGTGTCACTTAACCAAAGTCAACTCTACTAGGTACACACCTGCATGAGCTCTGGTGTAGTGAGCTAGCTCGAAAGCCAGGAAAGCAAATATTTGCAAACAAATGTTTTCTCTGTGGTCTGTAAAATGCCCCTCAGTCCCCTTAGTGCAGCATGGCTGGGATTTGGCAAGCAGGCATTTGAGTGCCCAGCTCTTGGTGTCATTCAGACCTCAGCTATTTCCTCTTGACAGAGGGAGTCTGTGCAGGGGGATGTCAGTAGGAACCATGAGGGAAGGAATCTCAGGCTGTGACAGGATGCGGCAACAGAGCTGAGCCAGCCCCAGGCTTCTGGACGCTGTGTCCTGTGAGGCAAGACAGGGTCTCCAGGCTGCCACCCTGCTGGGCTGTGTAAGGAAGAGAACTTGAAATTCCCTATTAAAAAATCCTTGAAAACATTTCTGTAAACCCCAAGTATGTGTTGTTTTCTTTCTATGGCCAGTAGATAGTAAAAACTAGTTATTCTTAAATAGGCGTTGAAAGCTTGTTATTAGCTAATAGCATACCATAAGTGCTGAGTTTTATTATGCACTTATATCATTTTTTCTTATAAAAGTACTATGTGTACTTGGTAGAAATTATGGAAAATATGTCTATATGACCTACATTTATCCACCTTTTCCTTCTCTCAAATAGAAACGAAACTAACCCTGCCCAATGGAAGGTGTTGACGGTGCAGAAGTTGTGTCCATGGGCTTCTTGAGTTTGTCCTTTTCTTTTTCTTCAAATTCTCCCTGGAAGACCCCAGGGAGTGTGGCAAGTGTACTGGGGTCCGAGACCCCCTATGGCAGAGCAGTCCTCTGCTGCCCCCTCAGTCAGGCACGAGCAGAGCCACTGGCATTACCCCTGCCTGCTAGCCCCCTCACAGGCAGCCAGGAAAGAGGTGAAGAAGTCTGTAACAAGACGCAGCCTTGTTCAGCATATGTCGCAGGGTAGGGCTGGTCCCCATCCTTATTTCCCCATGTAACTGGACACCTCTGAGTATAGTCAAAGATCAGGAAAGCCAAACGCCCACTGTCCCCAGGGGATGAAACTAGCGTGAAAGCAAGAATAATATTTTTTAGGCCAATAGGTGGCCACGAAGCTGCCTCACACAGAGGCAGGCTGGCAAAGACGGTGCCATGGTGATCCGGAAATGCCAGGCTGAGGCCGCTTTCACCCTCTCAGTGTGTGTGACAGTGACTAATTACCCATGCGTTTCTTATTTTCATTTCTGGCACCAGTGGAAGTGTGAGGCCAACTTCGGGAGAGAAGAAGGGGGTGAAGGGAAGTAAGGGTCTGGGCAGGGTCCCCACTGGGCCTGGCTTCGGTTGGGCTCTGGCCTGAGGCCCTTGGAGTTGTCGGTTGGGTGTTGCCAAGGTGAAAAGTGTGTCTCGAAAGACGTTCCTGCTTGTGGAACTAAGGCCTGAAGAGATCATCACTTGGGAACTTTGAATCCAGAGTCAGCGTTTGGGTTACAGTTTTCCCCATACCCTTTCTTTTGCAGAGGATTAAGAATCATTCAGCTAATTTTTATTTTTTTTTCATGTGCACAAAGCATGTTTCACATCTTGGTGCATCTGCAGACCCTGGGCTACTGTGTTTGGGTTTCCAGCACCACTGGGGATTCTCAGTTTGTAAAAATTTTTCCCCTTGAAACTAATCCTGGAAGGCTGACATTAATGAGTCCAGTCCACTCCCGTCCCTTCAATGGTAGCTTTTGTTCCAGGTTGGACTGTTCTGCT
Source organism: Ctenodactylus gundi (assembly GCA_004027205.1). NCBI lineage: Eukaryota > Metazoa > Chordata > Mammalia > Rodentia > Ctenodactylidae > Ctenodactylus > Ctenodactylus gundi. The sequence continues at coordinate 898,434 of PVKB01000015.1, forward strand.
TGGGGTGAGAGTTTGCCCTACCAGCTGTCCTCTTCCTTCAGCCAGCTCCGCCTTCAGGTTCCTGCAGGCTCTGAGAGGTTCAGAGCTGGCATTGAGTCCTTATCCTGAAAGCGTGACTGAAATGAAGGGGTTTCACCGTCACCATGGGGGCCCTGCAACACTCCCATTTTTTTCCTTTAGTTTTAGAGAGCTAAGCATTAAAAATTCATTTATAATATCCCTGCTTCATCCCTAGTTTTTCAATTCTGAATAAGGACTAAGACAAGAAGAGGAGAAAAAGGAAATTGAAATGTCAGCTACCTCAGAGGGTAAAGGACCCTGGACTGGCCAGGGAAGGGGTGGGCATGTGTTGACCACCTCCCAGGTTCAAGCTCAATTCTAGGAGCTTTCTATAAGTCTTGTAATTTAACTTCATAGTCACCTGGGAGGTTGTATTTATTTCATTTTATTTCCAAAGTGCTCAGAGCCACACAGCTCGGGCCTTCCTGCTCCAGACTCCTCTTTCTAGGCTGAGTGTGCTTTGTGAAGTCAAGTTCAGGTTTCTGTTCTTGCAAGGCGTGCCACTGTGAGCAAATAACCCACCCCTGGAAGCTGAGCCTGCTCTCTTGTGAAGTACGAGAGCGTTGATGCCAGTCTCTGGGGGCTGGGGCTGGCCCTTGTTCGGACTGAGCTACTGAGGAGAAGGGCTCCGCCCTGTGCATCACACTTAGTGAGCACTTGGATGTGGGGCTGTTTCTGCTGATGCCACTTTTTTTTTTTTTTTTTTTTTTTTTTTTGAGACAGGGTCTTGCTCTGTAACACAGGCGGTCCTGAACTCACTGTGGAGCTCAGCCTAGCCTTGGACTCAGGGCAATACTCCTGTCTCGGTCTCCTGAGGGCTGGGATGCCAGGCACGCACCATGCCCAGCTTGGTGCCTGCCGGCAAGTGCTTTAACTGCTGAGCCATTCCTCCCTGCGCACTTTTTCATCACTCATCATCATCTCTCAGAGGGATGCAGCCTAAAGGAGCTGGGTCTGGCTCGGTACAGCGAGGAGAGAGCAAGAGAGGAAGGGCTGGGAAAGTCTGCGGGGAGGAGCCTGGGGGGTCTCGGCAGTGTCTGTGAGGCCTCTGGCCTTCCTCAGTGAACTCTCCTTGATGCGATCACTGCCAGCGCCCCGCTGAGCTTGGTGACCCCCGCCAGCAGGGCCTCCCTGACTTCTGCAGCACCGCCTGCTCCCAGCCACCCTGCTTTCCTTCCCGCTCGTTCCCCGCCCCTGGGCTCAGCTTTGCTTACAAACCGCAGCCCACCATGGCACTGTGTGGAGACACTAGTCCTTACCCTAGCCACCTTCTCCAGCAGGTCTCAAACGCCTCTGATGATTGGACCGTGTCTGGCATTCCAGCCAACCAGCACCGCCTGACCCTCGCCAGACTCGACTCTGGGAGCTTATATGAAGTGGAGATGGCAGCTTACAACTGCGCAGGGGAGGGCCAGACTGCAATGGTCACTTTCCGAACTGGTGAGTCAAACATTGTCCCTGGCTTGCCGTTTCCATGGAACCCAGCAAGTTACACCAGGTCCAGGTGGGAAGTCCCGTTCCCCTGTCCCATCTTCCAGCTGTGACCCACTCTGGTTTATATACCAGGCTGAAGTGTCGCCGCTCATCAGGGAACTTGCCTCATGCCCTCTGAATCTTTCTGCCACTCCTCACACATGGCCAGCAGTAACCTCGTAGCACCGTCAGGCAGAGCCGGGCATTGGACCAAATTCGAATGCCCTGTGTTCTTACTTGTATCACCTTGTCCTGGTCCTCAGAGGAAAAGGAGCTCTGACGTCCCTGACGCTTCCTCCCTTGCTGATCTCAACTCATTTCCACCCAGGACGGCGGCCCAAGCCGGAAATCATGGCCAGCAAGGAGCAGCAGATCCAGAGAGACGACCCTGGAGCCAGCCCCCAGAGCAGCAGCCAGCCAGACCATGGCCGCCTCTCCCGTAAGCTCCAGTAGCCATGAGGGACAGGGTCCCTGAGCAGCCAGCATGGGAACTGTAGCTGCAGGTGGAATAAGGCTTTGCTCTGCAGGTCCAGGAAACCTGGTGCCATTTTCTTGGCATCTAACAGGTAGCCATAATGAGAAAATATAGATGGGAGTTTTTCAGATAAGTGACTGGGGTCAGAGCTAGAATTAGTGACTGTTGATAGAGAGAGCACCGTGGGGAGATCCACTGCCTCTGGCCTCCATACTCTGGCTGTGCTGAAGTGTAGCTGGGGTGTCTTAGGCAGAAGACCTGGTGCGATCACAGTGGTGGGTCCTGGGGAGGAGCGGGCTATGGGGGCAGGCCAGGTCCAGTTGGACTACAGCACCATCTCACAGTGTCCTCTCCTCTTTCCCCACTGTGTGGTGTACCCAGCTCCTGAAGCTCCAGACAGACCCACTATCTCCATGGCCACGGAGACATCAGTGTATGTGACCTGGATTCCCCGTGGGAACGGTGGCTTCCCAATCCAGTCCTTCCTTGTAGAGTACAAAAAGCTAAAGAAAGTGGGAGACTGGATTCTGGCCACAAGCGCCATCCCGCCCTCGCGACTCTCTGTGGAGATCACGGGCCTGGAGAAAGGTAGGAGCCTCGCCACTCTTGCCTGATCTTGGGCCACTGAAAAAGGAGGAAGAGGGGGAAGAGGACCATGGATTCCCTTCGCTCCAAGTGTCCACTAGCCAGCAGGCTCACGCTGGTGCGGTTTATGGCTCTGCCTCAGTCCCACAGGCCCTTCCTTCTTTTTTTCCCCTTCTTTCTCCCTGAGAGAGTCCAGAGCCATTTCTGAGACGATTCCTGTCAGAGGAGGATGGATGTTTATGGGAGTCTCCTGGGGACTTGTTTTAGGGAAGGGCTGCCAGATCTCTGTAGGCTGGACCTCGATGGGCTATGAGGGAATCCAAAGGTGTTAATTCAGGAGCGTTCAACAAGGCTCTCTCTGATCAGGTACCTCTTACAAGTTCCGAGTCCGAGCCCTGAATATGCTGGGGGAGAGTGAGCCCAGCGCCCCCTCCCGGCCCTACATGGTGTCAGGCTACAGTGGCCGTGTGTACGAGAGGCCTGTGGCAGGCCCTTATATCACCTTCACGGACGCAGTCAATGAAACCACCATCATGCTCAAGTGGATGGTAAGTGGCCTCGCTGTGATGACCGGGAGAGATGGGACTGAAGCTCCTACAGGGCAAGAGCTGTCTGCCTACAGCAAAGACAGGAAGGAATCACTTCCCTGCCTTGCTCCTTTCCTGGATACCTCCCTGGATATGCTCCCTGCTGTGTGCCTGGGAACTGGGCTCCTCGTGCAGGCATCTAAACGCGGGGTTGGTGGGAATCGAGAGGCTTGTAGTAGCTGGAGCGGCTGTTAGTGGTTTCCTGTTGCTTTTGGTGCCTTGACTGGTAAACACCCAAGCTGGTTCTTACTCAGATTACATCCCACCCCATTTGCTGTCCTTCCTCTGATACCCCAGGGAATCCCAACACAATTGTTCGGTGTCTCTTTTAGTCAGAGATACTCCCTTCATGTCCTAAGGAGAGGTAGTGGGGACTAAAGCCTTTGAACAAATTTTTTTTTTCTTGTCTCTAAAAGTTGAAGGCCTCTAGGTTAAATAAAATAAGGTATGATCTTCATAGCCTTTCTGGGGGAATCCCAGGACCATCATCAGGAATGCCTGCCAGGGCATCCCAATGAGAGTCAGACTCTGGACCAGGGTGGCATGTCTGGCCTAGCAGGCAGGCTTTGGGGGAATCCCTCTGCTCCACCGTCAACATGTCTCTGCTCTGTTCCGTGTAGTATATCCCTGCGAGTAACAACAACACCCCGATCCATGGCTTTTACATCTACTACCGCCCCACGGACAGTGACAACGACAGTGATTACAAGAAGGATATGGTGGAAGGTGAGAAGCACTTGGGTGTGATAGAGCTTCTTCAGCTCACAAGGGTGCCTGCGTCTTAGCATTGGGTGAGAACTGTAAAGCATAAAACTTGGATCTGGCATGTTACAAGAATGTCTTCTCCATGTCACTGACTCATTAATCACGTTCTTGGGGCCATCCAGTTTAAAAATCTCGTGTGCTTCCTTCTTGTGAAGATGAAACAACAGGAACATGGGTGGACTCCTTAAATCTTTCCTCCAGGGTGACCTCACCGGGTCACATCCTGTGCTAGGCAGCGGCAGCAGCGTAGGCCCATCGCCCTGCCTGAGTTTGTGCAGTCAGGGCCAAGGAGTCCTCCTCTACCTCATCACACACAATTCTTGCTCTGTTTCCCAGGGGACAGGTACTGGCACTCCATCAGCCACCTGCAGCCGGAAACCTCCTATGACATTAAGATGCAGTGCTTCAATGAAGGAGGGGAAAGCGAGTTTAGCAACGTGATGATCTGTGAGACCAAAGGTGACACTATCTTGAGTGCTTCTCTCCCTTCTTGCTGCTTCCAGTGGAGTAGGCCAGAGCCACTGTTTTGTGCTGGGCTGGGCTTCTCTACCACGTACACTCCCTATTTCCACACCTCACCATCGTTCCTCCCTTCTACTGTTTGCCTGGGCATCATGGTAAGTGTGAGTGGGTCACCATGAGGCCAGCTTCAAGAAACTTGGGAATAAACTCACGCGTGGACTCCTTGGGAATGGCACCTGTTCTTATCCTGGGAACATTCTATAAATACTTTATTCCTGCAGTGACATTTGGTACTTACATTGGTTGGTTTATTTCACTGTATTTACTTTCAGTTTATTCCTCAAGAGGTGGGGAGGAAGCAGTCTCAGCCCAGGTCACGCAGACAGTTAGTGGTAGAGTGTGCTTTGGACCAGGTTCCTCCAAATACAAGCCCAGGTTCTTTGCCTGCACTAAAACAGTTGAATGCATTCACATTGTTACTATCTGCCCATTGGTCAGGTAAGCAGACACCATTGTCTTCATTCTTTCAATGCTACTAGTGAGACAAAGTAGGTATGTTGCAAAGGATGTAATCAGGAGATCACAAAGGAATCGGAGTGGAGATAAAACGTGTTTTCCTGCTGTCAAAGCCGCAACATTATGCCTCCCACTTAGAGTTGCTTTCAGTCACTTTATTATGGATACTCTCTCCTATGTGGACTTCCTGCCCTCTTCCTCCATGTACAGGGAAGGGAGGGACAAGTGTGTGCACAGCCCAAATCATATAGCAAACAGAGGGTGCCCAGGGGAAAGAAAGAGGCTTTGCAAAGCCTTTATGGTGGTCTTCTGGAGAGAGTGACACTTCAGTCTGGAGCAGGGTGGGAATGGCCTGAGGACAGGTTGGCCTCCAGGTGGCTGGAGTGGCCAGTACCTGGAAGGATGCGGGGTCAGGGCAGCTTAAAGATGCCGGAAACATTGGCGGGCAATGGGTGACTGAGGACCCGAGGAGCTATTACAGCAGCAGTGTAGTCCCCCAGCGCTGTCAGGTAGAAGAGGACTGTTGCCGGATTTGTTTGCTGAGAAGGGCCCTTGTGACGGTGCAAGGAAAGGGCTGAGGTGAGGACTGGGACCCTGAAGGAAAGGCAAAGAAAAAACGAGTTTGAGTCCCTCTTACGAGGAGACGTGGGCAAGACCAGGTCTGATGGTATAGTGGGGTTGGGAGAGAATGAAAGGGGTTAAAAGTAAACTTGGAGAATTTTCACTTGAAGTAATACCAGGGGTCTTTGCCATTTACTGAAGTGGGAAAGGCAAGAAAAGAAACAGATTTTATGAGAAAGGAACAAGGTAAAACCACTTGGAGGTTGACTGTCTGATTTCCTGAGACACTGAAATTGAAGAAACAGGTCTCCAGTCCTTGGATGGGGTCTTGGTGTGGATGTTGATACGGAGTCTTTTGGATATAGGCAGAGACTGTGGGACTAGGTGAGATTTTGCACACCCACCTACACACAGAGTGAAAGGGACTAGCGCTATCTCCTGGTGTCTGAGAAGGGAGAAGGAGAAGATGGGGGGAATAAAGTAGAAAAAGCTAAAAAGCAGCAATCAGGTAGATCTAAAACTGTGGCATCACGAAGCTGAGGGAGACGCCCATCAAAGCCCAGATGGGAAGCGTCTGCTCTTCACTTTCCACCTTTGAACTGCCATTTCCCAGTTGCTCTTTGCCCCTCTGAGTCCCCAGACATCCATCTCCCTACACTGTGACTCAAGCTCATTCCCGTACTTCATGTCACTTAGTCACCCAGGAATAGCAAATTTATGTGTAAATTCTTCCATTCCCGATTTGTTTGCTGATTTCACGCAATTTAAATATTTCCTTCCCAAGGTTCACTAGTTAATTCTTTCAGAAAACACAGCATCTTGCTGCCCAGGCTGTCTCACGGCTTGGCTCACAGACATACGTGTTGCAGTATAAGGTTCTCTTTTCAGCAACACCAAACTTCCAATTAGATGCCAATTTCATGCTGAATGTTCAGTTAAGGGGTTGTGAAGCCCATCTTGCGACTTTGCTCTACCCATGGAATTGAGGTGTTTTCTGTTTGTTACAAAGAACATGTCAAAGAAATAGACACTGAAGTGAGTTTTGTCCTCTGTTGTAGCTCGGAAGTCTTCTGGTCAGCCTGGTCGATTTCCACCCCCAACTCTGGCCCCACCACAGCCGCCACCCCCAGAAACCATAGAGCGGCCAGTGGGCACTGGGGCCATGGTGGCACGGGCCAGCGACCTGCCCTATCTGATCGTCGGGGTTGTTCTGGGCTCCATTGTCCTCATCATTGTCACCTTCATCCCCTTCTGCTTGTGGAGGGCCTGGGCTAAGCAAAGTGAGTAACGTGTCTCAGCATGCAGAGGCCGTAGCCGGGGCGGTGGAGGGGCTTCCCGGCCCGGGAAGGCAGCCTTTATCCAGGACAGAGCCAGAGATGCCCTACTCCACTTCCACTGGCAGCTCAAGTTCCTGGGCTCTGCCAGGGTCCCAGAGAATCAAGGCTGGGCCCTTTCCTCCAAGCTCATATGCCTTAGCTGAGGGAGATTGAACAATGCAGAGTAGGTCTGTCTGTGCTTCTCGGAAGCTCGGTACCCACCTGACCCCCATCTTCTGTCCAGAACGGCTCCTTTGGCCTCAGGTTCTTATTACCGGTTGCCCCCCACGCCCCAAGCATTTCGGCCTCTTCTCTTGGGGGATGGCTGAGCTTGCCTTGAGCTTTCCCCTAACCTTGGGTTAACCTGACTTTTGTCTGTTAATTTCTGCTTCGAATGACAACACATGTAGCTGACTTAGTTAAATAATGGTCTTTTTGCTTACTACCTCTTTCCCCCAAAGCCTTGCCTCTGTTTTCCTACCCTTCGCCCTACTGGGGAAAGAAAAAAAAGCTACCTGTTAGGAAGAAGTAGGTGATAGGAGGATGATTCTGAGAGAATATTCTCTCTCCCTACGCGCATCTCCCTGTCTACATGCTTGGGCCCAAGTGGTCAGGAGCGTCGGACTTTTCAGGCTGCCCCAGGCTTCCTTAGCATAAGCCAACCTCTGTCTTTCCTTTCTTCCAGAACATACAACAGACATGGGTTTCCCTCGAAGTGTCCTCCTGTCCTCCTCCTGCCAGTATACCATGGTGCCATTGGGAGGGCTCCCAGGCCACCGAACCAGTGGTCAGCCCTACCTCAGTAGCATCAATGGACGGGCCTGCGCCAACAGGCTGCATGTGAACAGAGGCTGTCCCGTGGCTGCGGTGGGCTACCAGGGCCTAAAACTTCAGCAGCACTGCCCAGGGGAGCTGCAGCAGGTAATGCTGTCCTGGGTGCAAGGGCAGCGGGCATGGGACAGGAGGGAGCAGGCGGGCGGCCCCTCGGGTTCCCCCCTCGCAGGCTCCATCCCTGCTACCTGCTCGTGCTTTCTGGTCAACAGCAGCTCGCCCTGCTGAGCAGGAAGACTGGTAGCCCTCTTGGGCTCTCTGAAATGACCTCTTCGTCACTCTTTCCTTTGAGCAGGATGACACCAACAACCTGACGAGGCAGACTGTTCTTGGCAACGGTTATGACTCCCAGAGCCACCAGGTTACCAGGTAACCAGGCCCTTCTGCACCCCTCATTTTGTTCCCAAGAGATTCATTTTATCTGCTAGTGTCAGTCATCCCGACTGAGCAGCACTCTAAGGCCTCCCAGACTGGTCAGCTGTGCTCCAAGGACCATGGCTCCAAGGGCTGATTGTGGTTGTAGCTGTGTTGCCTTTTCTGCCTGAGGGTGTGGCTTGCTTCTCAGAATTCTTCTCCCAGTGCAGAAACACCGATGCTTTGCCCACAGAGCCCTAGACATTCGCCTCACATCCTCCCACAGAGATAAGAGGGAAGTGAGCGGGAACTGTCAGTGGCAGTGCTGGTGTTCAAAGGGAGCAGACCTTGGCCCCCCTGAGCACTGACCACCTCAGAGACCCCTTTCAAGGTGATTCCCTCAGGGAAGCTGGCCAGGAAGAGCTGGGGTCCAGGCCCCTGTGCTCTTGCCTCACAGCCCCCATCTGGTTTTCTGTAATGCAGGGGTCCCAAGTCTAGTCCGGAAGACGGCTCTTTCTTATACACATTGCCTGATGACTCCACACACCAGCTGCTTCAGCCCCAAGACTGCTGCCACCTCCAAGAGCCAACTACAGCTGTGGGCCAGTCGGGAATGAGGAAAGCCCCTGAGAGCCCTGAGCTGGAAGCTGCCTGGGCCCCTCCATTTCACTCAGGTTAGCCACGGAGGGGCGCTGAGCGGCAGGGATGGCCGGAGGTGTGCACCCACAGCCCACAGCGGCTTGGGGGGAGGGACAGCAGTCTGAGGTGCTGTTTGGTAAGGAGCCACCCACAGGCTCTGCACAGCAGGGATGGGTGCCCACTCTTTCACTCATTTTCTCTGCTAAAGGCCTGGGGTCGGGGCGGGGACGGGGAATCTCTGGGGCATCCCCAGCCAGTCCAGCAGTGTGAGACCCTCAGAGACCCCGGAAGACATTTGTCACTTCAGAGGGAAGAGCCCTTTGGCCTGTGCCTTTCGAACTCACATTCTTTTCACTTCTCATCACAGAGTACGGCCTCTCTAATCACTTGCTTTGTTGGGTCTTGTTTCTTACTTAAGGCTGGAGTTGCACCAGCCATCAGAGTCAGGTTCTCACAGACACCATCATCTTCATCATCAAACCCTTTTGGCATCCACAGAACTTTTTCTCCAGGGCACGGGGGCCATTCACTGCTCCCATCATCCTTCTAGGTCAGCCTCCTGGGAAACTCACAGATGCTTCTAAGGCCCAGGGTGGTTTAGAGGACTAAGTTCTCTTAGCCTCCTTGGTGTGCATGTCTGGGAAATAAAATTCTAAACGCTGTACACCTCCTAGAGGCAGACCCAGTACCATGAACAGTGGCCTAGGCTGCTCTGACGGGTGCACGGGGGTGCCGCTCCGCACGGCCACACGGCAGCATGAGCTAGCAGCCCAAGGTGGGAAGAGTGGGGCTTCCTTCTGCATTTCATGGGCTCCTCTGATTTCATCTGCCTTGAAGCTCAAGCTGAGCGCTTGAGTCTCTACTGTCCCAGGGCCCAGCACAGACGGGCCATGGATAGGAAGGGGCCCTCTCCACCTGAGAGACCCTGGAGGGAACACCTTGGTAGTCGACTTCCGTCCCTAGTTCAGTGCTAGTTTAACCGGCACCCAACACACGGCGATTGTTGTAGAGCCACTCCATGGTGTGGATTATAATGCCTTCTGCTCTCTCCCTCAGGCACTCCGTGCTGCTTGGGCCTTGTACCAGTTGAAGAGGTGGACAGTCCTGCCTCCTGCCACGTGGGTGGAGACTGGTGTTCCCAGCACCCTCCTGGGGCCTACAGAGGACAGGAGCATGGGATGCGGCTCTCCCCCAGCCCACCGGTGCATGTGTCTTTTGAAACGCCACCTCCCACAATTTAGGGAGAAGCCGATATCCCAGAAAGACTATATATTATTTTTTTTTAAAGACAGAGAAAATTGGTATTTATTTTTCTATTATAGCCATATTTATATATTTATGCACTTGTAAATAAATGTATATGTGTTTGTATAAGTTTGGAGAGACCTAAGGAATCCTCCCGTTTGAGGCACGATCCGGGAAACAAGCTATAATGTAATAGGAGTCGACCGAGTAACACAAGCTGGCCAGATGCAGACTCCTCACAGACCCGCGGCTGCCTGGGGCTGTGGGCCCACAGGTGAGCCCATGGAAGGCAGGATCCTCGGCACAGTAGTTGCGAAGACCTCCAGGGAAAAGCAGGCCGCGGTACCCCAGGCTGGAGACGCCCCTGAAGATGGCTGGGTCTCATGGTGCAGGAAATACTCCCTAAGTTGCCATGAGAACAGACTAAGATGTGTATAGCACCGTAAGCATTAACAGACATTCCAGAATCAATAATCTGTGGCAACATATCTCTGTAAAAACAAACTCTGTAACTTCTAAATAAATGTTTAGTCTTCCCTGTAACCTTCAACTTAGTCATCGATGAGTCAGCATTTTCCTTAGCTGTTACAATTCCGTCTTTGAATGGCTGAAGAAATTATCTACTTGTGGTGCTTTCAGATCCATGAAGGGCTGAGAGCTAAAAACAGCAGCAGACGTTTGTCTTTCTTTTGGCTTTTTAAACATTGAATGCCTGTTGTGCTTTGATGAATACAGAATGCCTTAATAACTGTGTACTCCAAGAGACTTTATACAATAGGCCAGGAAAAGCACATTCATGATTCTCTGGGTTCAGCGTAAAGCTTTGGTCATACTGGAGGAACGAAACTAACCCTTTTTATGTAGGCGTGTGTGTTGAAGACCAAATATTTCTTTCTGAATACCATTTAGTTAAGTGCTGTGCTACACGTAAACATACGGTGCCTGATAAATTCCCTTCTTTCTAAAGATACACCAGAGAAATTGACTCATTCGTTTAAGATCAACATTTACTTAATTGTCCATTCAAAGGATCAGCTATAGATACTCTTTTTTAAAAACTGAAGTTTAAAAACCTTTAAACTGGAACTCGATGTTCAGCACTAGATGGAAACTGAAGACTGAATGAGAAGCTTTCCCACACTAACTGAGGTTTGGTGGGTGGGAATTCCTAGATTTAAGTCAAAGTGAGTTACAGATGAAATGTCATTTGTGCTGATCTTATCGGAGATATGTCAGATTTCTCTTTTAAATATTTTTAAAACACTTTAGGTATTGGGGATTGAATTAGGGCCTTACACATGCTATCTTCAGCCCCAGCTTCTGTCGTAATCACGAAATATTTGACAGTGTCCACCAGGAAAGTGTGGAGTTGGGGGACGAAAGGGGGTAAGCATTGGTTCAGACTGACTGCTTGTGACAAGTGCATCCTCTGCTGCCTAGAGGAAGTACTGCACCTGCTCTTAAGCTGTATCTTTCATCAAATAGCTAAATCTGAGAAAGAATGCTCCTGAAAACTCATTTTTAAGAAAGTATTTTCAAAATACTGAAATGACTACAGAGAACTTACTGCAGTTAGAAGGGAAGTGTAACAGAGAAGAAATAAGGTCACTACGGTTTTAGACAGCCAGGAACTGAGACCCCAGAGGTCACTTCCAAGAGTGGCCCGGGGTTAATGTCCTCAGTTTCAGCTAATCCAAGCACCCTCACATCTGAGATGTAGCTCACCTGCTAGTCCATTAGAAACTTAGAAAAAAAAAAAAACCCTCCAGTATTTTTCCTTGATCTGAAGTGGATTTTGGTGAACTTTCTGGAAGTGATACGCAAATTACCTGCTTTCTACATCGCATTAGAATCATATAAATGCCCAGTGGTTTTAGGTCTCAAACAAAACAAACAATAACACCAGCAAAAACCCTCTTCAAGTCCTGAAAAAGGAAAACCACTTCTGAGGCAGGCTAAATGACATATATATATATATATATGAACCCTAGCCTCCAGGAAAAAAAAACAAGGAGGTTAGGATAGCAGATTTTTTAAAATGTCAGCCCAGAAAATGCAAAGGGTCAGTTATTTAATTTCAGTGAATATTTCTTTAGATTCAGACTGATTATTATCACACCTTCTTAAAAGTTTAGATTCAGGCTGTCACGGCTACGTCACCTGAGCCTCAGAGCTCAGGGCTCTGCGAGGGGAAGTGCCATCTGCGCAGAAGGAACGCCTTTCATTGTGAAGAGTTAATGGCAGCTGGGTTTTACAGTCTCTTTTGCCCTTTTCTCCTTCAGTGCTGAGATTCAGTGATAACCACAGGCAAGATTTCCACACGGCCAACTTGGTTGGGTGTGGTAGTATATACCTTCAATTCGAATACTCTGAAAGGCTGAGGCAGGCTGCACATTTGAACCCAGCCTGGACAACTCAGCAGAGTCCTGTCTCAAAGTTGAATAAAAAGGGCTGGGCATGTATCTCAGTAGCAGAGCACCCCTGGATTCAGTCCCCAGTAATGGAAATATAAGTGGTCAGTTCATATTAAGAACCCACAGGGAGCATGACCCAGGCTGGCATTTGGCTTTGCCTTCTGAGGGAAACTGCCCCTGAGAGAACAGAAGAGAACAGTGCACGTAACAGGACAGCAGAGCACCTTTCCAGTCACCTCCTGCGCAGCCTGCTCCCTGGGAGCAGCCTAACTTCCCAGAGACTCACGTGCTCATGTTTGAATCAAGCAGAATGAAACTAAAGCTATTAATATACAACTTAATAAATTCAAGGTAAAATAATAAAATGTTTCCTATATTGTCAAATCCCAAACATGCTGGATTAAACCATGAATATTGCAGATTTAACTACAGTTATTTAGTCTAGCTCAAGTGGGGGAAAATAATCCTGATTTGTTTTACTCACATTGAAATGGCTCTTGACACAATCTAAGTTCTGTCTTGCTGGAATTAAAATCACAGAATTTCAGGATGAGAAAGAGATTCAGAGCTTACATAAAATTTTCACCCATCACAAAATAAAACAAGGTCAAAATATTGTGTCTCTCATAAGTAGGGAGGGGCTAGAATCTCAAGATCTTTCTCAGAGACCAACCACATTATCCAGGAAGTTATAGGGTAGTTGGCCAGCTGATGGTCCCCAGCTACCCCTTCCTGGTAGTCACAGCCTGTTGTGTCCTTCCCACATCACAGGGTTGGCCTGTGACTCATTGGCAATAATGATGGCATGTCACTTCTGATGTTAGGTTGTAAAAGGCTGTGGCTTCCAAGGATCAGAGTTCTTTTCTCTCGCTCTCCCCATCACTCTTGGACCAGTGGCTCTGGGAGGAGTCATGTCACGAGCAGCCATGGGAAGAGGCCCAGGCGGTGAGGAACGGAGCTTCTACCAGCATCCAGCAGTGAAGTCCCGACTCACTGCCCTGAGCCAGTGACCTTCAAAAACCCTCTCCTAAGTGAGATGGCAAGTGCAGAGGGGATTTTATTTTATTTTTACACAGCATTAAAAATTAAAAGACTCGGAGCTATAACTAGCACCTTTTAAAAGAGATTTGAGTGGCACGCAGAGTTCATCATGGTAAGAGACTGTTCTCTGAGATTGATAGTGAGAGGTGCAAACAAATGACTCTGGCTTTTAAAACAGGAAGATGAGGGATTCTTAAAGAGTATTCTAACTAGAAAGCAAGCAAGTCTGATCTAGAATCTGGAGAAGGGGCAGGTTCAGCCGGCTAGCCATGGGTCCAGAATGCTTCCTGGTGCCAAGTTCCTCAGCATATTCATGAGATACTGGTCTTACCTTCTTCCTCCTCCCTTCTCGGTGACTAGTCGTATGCTGGGACAACTTCAATTGAGCAGCTCAGTAGTACGGACCCTCAGAGCCTGGACTCCAAAGCGCCAGGCTCTGTTGCCAACAGGATGCCGTGTGGCAGTGAGCTCACTCTTCAGTGGTCACAGCCATGAGTCTCAATGAACAATCACCCCCAAACCAAAAAGGACACTCCTAGTTTCAAATATTATGAAAAATCATGTCTCACCCTTTTGACTAAGCACCAGTGTAAAATGTTACACTGATTAGGTACTTGTTGGAGATAATCTCTTAGGGAGGTATAAATAGATTTCTTCATGATCCGTGTCAAAACTTGCCAATGTCTCAAAACCCAAAAGAAGGTCGCGTTGGGCATGGAACTGGCACAGGACACGGGAGTCTATGGGAAATACTCAGAATACTGATGGAACTACGAAAATCTTCAGAGAAAAGCTCTATTAGGCATTTTGCAAAACACGCTCCTCAGTTCCTTTCAGAACTGAGAAGTTTGCAAAATCTGTGGTGGCTCAGGAAGCTGGTTCTTTTCCTGCTTTCTGCCAATCCAGGGCAAACTAAAGCAGCTGCTCTGTATTTTTGTCTGCATGTCCTGAATCCTGAGCGTTCTGCTAGCTATTTTATGAAGTCAACAATGTTAAAATTCTAATTTGCATTTCTTATAGTAAGATGTTGCTGGCAAAAATAATCTGTCTTTTTCTCTTGTGTTCTCACTGAGAATATTTAACAAAAACAAAGTTTATTTGCTAAGGGTGCAAGAATCAAGAAAAGGAAGTTTTCTCCTGGATTGCTGAGTGACAGTTTTTCTTGTCAATGACTAAATATGCAGAATATCAGGAAATCAAATTTTTGTAAAACAAAATATATTAAATATGCAGTCTTGCAATTATGAGATTTCATATCTAGCAGGTTCTAAACATCTCAAATGGTTTGGCTCAGTATGAATTGGATATTGGAGACTATACTCAGTTCTAAAATAACCAGGTTAGAGAAAAATTATTAAAACTACATAAGATCTGGTTTTAGACTTTTAGATTTCACCTTAAAAATTAACAGGATTGTCGCAGGTGAATTACATGGACAATTCTGGATGGATTTGAGAAACAGTAAACTTTACAGATTCATGAACTTTGCTTCATTCTGTGTAGACTGAATGGGTGGGAGGATGAAGCCTCCCTTCTTACGCAGAACAGCAATCTCTTCCTTTAAGGCTGAAATCCTTTCCTCCTGAACTTGGATCAATTCAGTGATCTTCTCTTTTGCCACAATATCTGCTTTCCGAGGGGTCTGGAAGGCATTGCCCTGTTGGAAGAAAATACCTTTCCGCTTTAATCAAGCATCATTTGGAGTGTGAAACATGCCCTTGTTCCTACATAGCTTGGAGGAGGGCTGATCTTACAGTGAATTCACATGGCCATGGCTTTCTTTTTTTTTTTTTAAAGGAGTCTCTGGGCTCTGCTAAAATTCCCTCATTAGAAATGTGTGCCTTTGAACTAAGGAACAACTATTAAGATGAAACTCCACTTTGAATATATAGCACTTAGCCAGCCACCAGCAATTCACTGGAGCTCATATCTGGAATCATACGGGATAGATACATTGGTCATTTCTGTACAGCCTATATTTTGGGTTCCAAAAATAAATCTCCCCTTCCTCACTGGCTTTCCCACCCCAGCCAGCCAACTCCAGCTTGTGGGACAGACCTCACCTGCAGGGCTGTTCCCTTTTTCCCTTGGGCTATGTTAGGATTTAATGCTCTCTCCTACCTAAATATCCCACATCCATACATAGTATTGCTATCAAGTTGAACTGTTTGAAATTTAGGATATTTGACCATTTAAAAATATTTAAATGGCAGTTTCATGTGCTTCCACCTAAAGGCCTGTTTGACACTTGTTTTCCTCACTAGATCACACGACTCTTAGAGACGGGCCCAGTACAACCGAATTTCCCCACTCTACCCAGCACCTGCCCTAGTGCTTCTCACGGAAGTAGATAAAGTGAAGGAATGAACACATTAAATGAAGGACATAATTCTCACTTAGTCCCCACCCTATACAAGGTACTTTTTACATCTGCCCTCTCTTTTAATCCTCACAACAACTACAAACTAGGTGTTGTTATCCCAAGTTTACAGATAAGGAAACTGAGACACAGAGAAATTGGCTAACTGGCCAGAACGACTACTACAAAGTCCCTGGCACACCCTTCATTTTAGACACTTGGAAAACTAAACCTTTGCCCAATGTCTCTTCTAGCTATGAGTGGCTCTGTGAACCAGAGAAGAAAAGTCGTGGTTGTTTTTCTTAATGAAAGGAGAAGCCAGTACATGGAAGTGAAACAGAGCCAAAGCATCCAAGCTCGTGACTTGGGGAATCAGTCCAGCTACTGGCCCTGACATCTCTCATCCATCAAGCCCAAACCTGCATCATCTACCTCTACACTTTTTGTCAAGGGAGAAATGTCTCCTATTTAAGCTACTCTCAAGAGAAGTTTATTGTTATTTGCAGCTAAAAATATGCCTGATGCACCAACTCATACCCAGTCACTCAAGTTGGCCATCCGGAGTTAACCTCAACTTTCCCCTCATTTTCTCACCATATTCAATTTTTTTTTTTTTTGGCTCTTCTTACTTTGAAATGTCTTGTGATACTTTAAAAAAAAAAAAGTCATCAACCTCCCAATTCATCCCTAGATCTAAAGCAATGGAACCAGCTGTGGAGACAGATAGGCCTAGGTTTACACCCTAAATTTAGTAAGCATTAGATTAGAAATGTGGTGTTTTACAGATTGCACTTACAAAGATATACTAAGTAAAGCTGACCTATGTAGAGACATATATAGTAATTTCCTTTTCTAGTCAACTAATCTGCCTCTAAGCTCTTTCCTCTGTGGACTTACCAAACCACAGAAAGTCAACCAGTTTTTCCTGGCTCATTAGTTGGCAAAGATTTTGTTTAGTCATTGAGTTTCTAAAACTGCCTTGATTCTTGACTCAAAAATTAGCTGGTCAATAAAGGGCTCTTGATATTCAAAGTCTAGTCCTCCTTTCATATCTAATCTCCAATTATAAACTTTCCCAATCCTCTTACTCACTCTCCATGGAATGAATCTGTCTTACATTGGGACTTTTGCTGAAAACAGAGATTCTTGAACCCCAGAATGCATCAGCATCACCTGGAAGGCCCAAAGGCCCAAGGATATGCAGATGCTGGGCCTCGCCCCCAGAACTTCTAATTGAGTAGCTCTGGGGAAGGGCTGGAGAATCTGCATTTCAAGTAAGTTTTCTGGTAACATGAATGCTGTTCTTCAGGGAACCGTACTTTCAGAACACTGGCTCATCATAGTCCAGGATGCTTAAAAAATATACAAAGCAAAGAAATCCAAAATAACAACAGGCATGTTTTGCAAATGCTACTGTTAGTCTATAATATGTAATTTAGAATGTGATATATAAGAGTGTGTGTGTGTGTGTGTGTGTGTGTGTATTAGGTTCTTAGAGAACAAAGCTTGAATTAAGTAAATATTTTATTAGACCAATGCTATCTACCACATATACATATTGAGTGCTGTATTAGACTCAATAAGTATTGCATAACAGCAAATGGAAACCTGCAAAAAATAGTGAGCATTTTAATAATGTAATATGAAAGATCTTATCATTAAAGTTGCCCACGCAAATAAAATAAAATGAACGGGTATTAGAATTGGGTGCTTAGCACCAAATTCAGGAAGTAAACTGACATGATTATTTGTACCTAAATAGCCTTCCCTCTGCAGAACCAGATTATATTTGTATTAGATAATGGCCCTCAAGAGGGTTTCGACAAATCTAGGCCTTCAAGAGGCCCACTCTGATGTGCATAATTCTGAGTCAGTGTCTGTCTTCAAGGACACAGATAGCCTGGAAGTGGTCCAAGATCAAGACTTGTTTCAATGCCAGCACTTGACATTTCAATGAATAGCTACTTTATAGGGGTTCCTCAGTTTTAAGAGTATGAAAAAAAAAGAATATACCTGCTGGTTCTGTAGTGTATTCAACTGAGAATCAAGTTTCTTTTTATCAATACATAAATCATTCATCAGATGCAGCTTTTTGGTATGTTCTTTTGTTTTCATCATCAATTCCCACCGAACTTGAGCAATCTTTTGCTACCAGGACAGGAAGACATAAAATGCATTTAATGAATAGGATTAGAAATAAAGAAAAGTTAGTATCCATATTTGATCAAAACCTTCAGGAAAATGGGGGAACATACACGAATGAAAATATAATCAGAAGCCACTACAAGCAGAAGCAACTCATTCAGTTTGACTTGAGTAAAGATCAGAAGGTAAGTATAAGTAGGCAAGAATTAGGTACTTGTAGATTCTACCCTACTGTTGAGGAATGAAATTAGTTTGTGTACTGATACTCATTACTTGGACAATTAAGCACCAAGCTTCCATTCCGTACTCCTTTCCTAGTCTCAACCTCATGACAAACGGTATTAATAATGGCTTGAATAGTCACACATTGGCAAAATGATTTTCTTCTTCCTCCATCAAATTACTTTAGGCAGTACATAGGAACCAGTTCCATTTACATGAATTCCTAAATAATTTGCTTCTTCAAAGTACAGAGGTAAATCTTGGGTTAGCAGATAGAGGGTTAAGGGTCACTGGATAAGATTGCACTAACAACCTCCTACACTATCTGCTAAGAAGATAAGACAAGAAGTTAGAGAAATCTGAAGGATGTGTGGATTATGAAGACTTTACAAAAAAATCAATCAGTGCCAGTCTCTAAATCAGGCTGGAGCTGATCCACTGTCTCATCTCATGGCTCAGAGAACATGTAGGCATTAAATCCTAAGACCCTAATGGCCATATAGTTGGTGCCTTGCTATAAAACTTACTCTTTAGACACATTTTCTGATTTCCAAATTTGAATATTAAGTGAAAACTATATAACAATACAGTGGGTATCATCAGAAGACAGCAGTTCTATTTCCAACACTGTCAGAGCATTGGTACATCAATGTAAGCCTCAGAGTGGGATCTCTCTTTGTGTCATCTTACAATGTACTTATCTTCACCCTGGATCCCAAAACCTAAGGCTGCGGAGTTTACTTCAAATGGACAGTAGGGAAGCTGAGACAGGCCTAAGGCTCTAGGAGCCAACTGGGGTTCACAACAGATCCATGTCCCACTGTTCAGGTGCTTCACAGGGATCACAGGGTCCTAGAGTTTCTCCCTTCACCCAGATCAAGCAAAGGAGATGGCTAGCCTCCTCTTCCTTACCTCCCACGTCTTCATTTCTTTTGCATTCATTAGCTCCTTTCGAAGTTTTTTGATCTTCAGTTCTTCAAGTGTCGTATTAACAGAAAGGGTCTGAAGGGCTTCTAGGTTTATCACCCGGCCAAACTTGCTGATCATCAGTTCACGAACTTTTTCTTCCATTTCTAAAAGAACACAGTCACTGTCAGGCTGTTCAGCAGCTCCCACGGTTACCAAATGGGCAACATCGATAACCGAATTCTAAGAGTCAGCTTTTGCAAGGTGGTAAAACCTCTTATGCTACCAGTTGACTCTTCCTGTGTGGCTTTTCATGTTATGATTTCCTTATTTAGTATTGTCTTTCCATCTTCAAAATCTGGCTCAACAAACTGACACTTTGTTCCCAAGGGGCTTTTATACCCAGATGTGCCCTTTCTCAGACTACTAACAGGCTCCAACTAGACTATATGTGTTATTATTGATTGCTACAGCATCTGGCATTAAAAATAGAGCAGACATTTACTAGAAGCTTCCATCTTACTCCCAAGTAAAAATTAAAGTTCCTGTAGTGGTTTACAAGGCCCTATGTGGCTGACCTTACCCTACCCTGCTATGTTTCCTACCTCCTTTCCCATATCTCTCCTCATTTATTCCATTATATGGCCAAATTTAGAAAGGTTAAATAAAAGAATACATTTCAGATGGTTTCATATGACATATTTTTTGAAACTTTTAAAGCAATATATTATTTAAGATGCGATTTCACCAACAGTTTACTCCATGGACGAGTTCATCATTGGACCATTGCAAGTAGGTCTAACTTGTAGCCCAGGACAGCTTTGAACGTGGCCCAAAATAAATTTTTAGCCTTTCTTAAAACATTACAGATTTTTTGTACTCTTTTTTCTTTGTATGGTGTGTAACCTAATGCATGATGTTCAAATGCAAACTTTATAGAACAGGCAAGTCCAACCTAAGGCCTACAGGCTGCACAAGGCCCTTGACAGCTAATAACAGTGATCCACAAGATCATAAGCATTTAACATCATTATGTGACTTCTAGTACTATTTTTCAAGACTTGATTGTGCAGTGCCTCAGGGGTGAATGTGCCATGACGACAGAACACTGTGTAGGGGAGGGTGCAGTACAGTACTAACTTGTCTTCCTGCAGTCCCCTCATAGACAGTCAAAACCCGTATGTATCAGACATTACATGTGCTACATGAGTTGGTGAGTAAAAGGCAACAATGACCAGAAGGTGTATTTCAACCTACCTACATGTGTGTCTATGAAGACAGATGTCTATTGTTACTAAGCAGACACGTGAGGTTTCTTATTTATTAAACTTGAGCTTGTGTTATTTTGCAAAATAACTTAGTAAGTTAAAATGGGCTTTTTAGCAGCTGTGGCCAAAGACAATTCCCCTTCCCTCTACGCAGTCCAGGCCATGCCAAAAGTTGGTTGCAGTGGAACTACTGGGAGATGGTAGAAACTGAGGAAGAGGGGCCAGGTGGAGGAAGCAGGGAGCAGGGGGTGTGTCATGAAAGAGTTTATCTTGGCCCTGACTCTCTCTATCCCTTTCCTCTGCCTCTTGGTTGCCATGAATTAAGCAGCCACTTCCTCCTCCATATGCTCCTGTGGCCAAGATGTTCTGGCTCACTACAGGCCCACAGAGATGGGCAGAAACCTTCAAAATGGGAAGGAAAATAAGCTTTGTTCAATTCAGGTCGTTTTCTCGGGTATTTTGCACCATAGCAAAAGCAAAGCCGAGTAACACAGCTGTAATCTCTGGGTATGGGCAGACAGACCCAGAATGGGGCAGAGACAGAGACGGTGCTCACAAGATATGACCTATAGTAACACCATTGTTATTCAGGTGGGGAGAATGTTCACAGGCTCCATTATGCTATGATACTTGATAACTTGTGCACATATGTTCCATATACTGAATATTACAAAAAATATAAAAAGAAAATATCTGTTATGCATCTTACATTGCATGCCTCAATTCCAGGTATATTAGAAATACAATGTGGGGGAAAAAAAACACAATGTGAAGAACACTAGTAGTAAAGAAAACTGTAGAAAAATAGTTTTTCTTTCAAACTAACAAATCAAATTTGTATATATTTATTAAGTACTCATTGTTTCAAAACATGTAGACATTGTAGAAGGGCCACTTGAGCTACTTAATACATGCCTTGCCCCATGTACATTTATTTATTTATTTGGTAGTCAGAACATTTACTTCACTTAGTATTTTTCAGGAATATAATTAATGCCTTGTAACTGTGTCATCATACTGTACAACAGCACTTTTTCCTCCCTAGAAGAATTGAAACCAGGTCCTTGGCATTGAACTACTTCCCCTTTATATTTTTTTTATTTTAAGACAGGGTCTTATTAAATCAATAAGTTGTCCTAGGTGAGCATGAATTTGTGATCCTTCTGTCTCAGGCTCCCAGAGTGCTGGGGTTACAGGCCTGCACCACCACGCCCAGATAGAGTAGCATTCTGAAACCTATTCCTCCTGTCTAAATGAAATCTCATGCCCTTGAAATAATATTTCTCCAAGTTCCAACATCCCTACACACACTCTGCTAGCCCTCAGTTTCTGCTTTCCAAGTTCAACTGTTTTGCTATCCACATACTAGTGAGATTGTAAGCAGTCTCTCTATGCTTTGCCTTATTTCAATTAACATAATATCCTTCATGTGCACCCTTGTTGTAAATGACAGGAGTTCCTCCTTTTTGAAATCTGAACAGTATTTCCCTGTGTATACATATTACATTGTCTTCATACATTCAGCTCTTGATAGACATGTAGGTTGGTTTATCTTGCCCACTATAAATAAAGCTGCAATGAACTTGGTAGTGTGTGTATCTCTTCAACATAGATTTCATTTCCTTTGAATATATACCTAGTAGGACTGTTGTATCAAAAAAATCTTTATAACTGTAAAAGAAAATTCCTCTAACAACATACACTCAATGCACAGATTATAGATTTGGTAAAATTTACTGTATTAAGATTTAAAATGAGTGTATCATCCCCAAAAATATACCAAAGTAAAAAGCTGGTTACAAACAACTAGAAAAAGATTTGAAGTACAAATGGACAAAAGAAAAAGTATTAAGAACTCCTTAAGGTCAAAATGTATGCACATACTTAGGGCACAGCCCTGGGGAAGTAGCACCTCTATCTCTATATTTTTATTTAAGCATTGTAGTATGTATATGGTAATTATTACTCTATATTTTATCATACATAAAGAGAAACATTTTTGACAAAAATATCTTCTTTTAAAATAGAACAGGGATCTCCTCCTACTGCCAGGAGAGCTGCAAAGTAGGAAAAGAAGAAAATGTTTTGCTTTCCTTTGGCAGCTGTGATTATTTCAAAAGTTGGAGATACCAGCTTGTTAGTGTCCCCTTGTGCCAACAAGTACCACTGAGAAAACCCACGGGCTTGGACACTTACTCTGTATGTTTTTCGCCATCTCCCTCTTTTCTTGCACAAGCCGTTTTCGCCTCTCCCGACATTCCTTGTTGAGCTTCTGCTGCCTGGCGTTCTGCTCATGGAGCTCCATAATTCGCTCTTGCAGTCGTCCCAGGGAGTGGTTAGAGAAGACCAAGGCACCCGAAAGATCGCTAGGTATTTCCCCAAGCACCATGTACTCTATCTATAAAGTAAATCAGAATAAAAATAGGCAAAGATACAAGCTGAAGGTAAGGTGGAAAAAAGTATAAGGGGATTCTGCATTCTCTGTCCCTGGTGTAGGACTTTCTCTCTGCTAATTGACAGTGATCAGGTAAATAGGAAGTAGTCTGATAGGAATAAGCTATGATATGGTAAAACCACTAAGGAAAGCGATATGGAAGTTTCTCAAAAGGCTGGAAATAAATATCCCCTTCGATCCAGCAATACCTCTTCTGGGAATTCTCCCAAAAGAGTTAAAAACAACATAAAACAGAGATACATGTATACCCACGTTCATAGCAGCACAACTAACAATAGATTGCAATATGTTTCTAATAATTCTTCAGTTAATTAGTTCATGTCTCATTAAAGATGGTGTAGGATAGGATATGTATGTAAGACCCAACAACTCAACTTCCAGGCCATTTCTTTCTTAACTGATTTCTCTGGATGTGGAATGACTGACCTTCAAAAGTGACAATGATCCACAGGGAAAATATGCACATTTTGACAGTAAGCTTACAATGGATAGGAAAAGTTGGAGTGTCATTCTGCACACCGCATTCCCAGCCAAGTCTCATGGCTCTTCCCACAGGTAATCCATGAATTTTTCTCCGGGAGAGCCTGCATGTGGTGGGTCTCTAACAACTCGGAGACCTCACCTGATGGAGCTTGAGGGGAATCACAACCAGAAGCTCATTCAGCCGCTGCTGTTTCTCTCGCTGATAAGCCTCCAGGGCCTCCTCTGCTACGCTCAGATTCAATGCCACAACTTTTACCTGTAGAATGCACCGGGGGAGAGGTGTGTTGACAAGATCCAATGAGCACGTACCTGACCTGGTGAGTAAGGACACCTTAGGTGGGTGTACAGCGTGGGCAAGGTGTGTTTAATTGGGCTGTGATTAAGTGCATGACTTCAGTTAATCATTCCCATGTCCCCTGGGTTGCAGAGGTTTTGTGCCTAGGAGCTCACAATATATGTACTCATTTCCTTATTTTAATTTTTTTTTCATGAAGAGCAGCCCTCAGAATGGGGTGCCTGTCAGAGGGATGAGAATCTTCTTTGGTCACGAGGACCTCAATAAATTAGAGGAAATAGCAATGGAACTGATAGCTACAGTATTTCTAAAACATATTCTTCATCTTCTTAAAAAACAGAAAAATTTCAGTATTATTTCCTATTTAGAGAAAGAGAAGTGATCTGTTAAAAATATTCCTGAATGTAAGTTAAGATGGATGACATCACTCTAGACAAGAGTAGCTAAGAGAGAAAATAAACGGAAAAGTCAGACAGAAATCAACAGTGTGCCTGAAGTATAGCTTGATGATCTACAAATGTAATGTATGTACCCTCCTCATAAAAGGTTCATCAGGATGATCTCTTGGGTACAGAGAGAAATACCAGCTTCTGGTCCTATTTAGTTCATTCTTGTGAATGTTTCATAGTGCAAAAAATATACTAATGCAGTCTTTAATGAATATAATTTTTAAAGAATATACATTTATTCTGGGAGCATGTGCTATAATCTTCTGCTAATAGAACTATATAATAAAAAGTCTAAATTCCAATAATTGAGATAAATAAAGTCCAATCATCAAAAGAGCACTAGTGCCTGCAACAACTGTGTTTAAGCAGAAAAAATTGGTTGTAACATTTCCCAAGAAGTCCCGGATACAGGCTGGCAGTGCTATAGCTAGGAGGTTATACAGAACGTTGGGAGAAAAAATAATGTGTAAAAAGACCACCGTACTTTTTTAGACAGCGTATCATATTCCTTTTTGAGGTTATCGACAATTTTCTTTTCTTCTACTAAGGCTTCCTCTATGTCCAGCCTTTTCTCTCTAAGTTGAAGGGCCATTTCAAAAAGGGCCATATCACAGCCTGAAAACAGAGATGAAAATTAAAAAGCAGTCCCATTCATTAGGGATATGTGCTGGTTTCAGAAGTGTGAACTTTGGAGCTTCAAAATTAATAAGGTCTATTCTTAAGTCCACACTAGTAAATTTCCTCTGCATTTATAGCTCCATTATTCCAGGTGGGAAGAGTTAACCATGATAGTAATAATGACACTAGGACCAAGGTTCTGAAAAGTGCTCTGAGCCAGGCTTTGTGCAAGGCCCATGATATGTATAATCTCATTCAAGGCCAGATCCTGCAAGGTCGAAACTGTTGCCGACATTCTGTACGTGAAGGCCTTAAGTCAGAGAAGTGACATAACTGGTAGCACAATCATAATCTCTCAATTATTTCCACCATATCACAGTAACAGCTACATTTACTAACCAAGTAGTAGACAGAGAATGTAATACCAGAAGAGTTACATGGGAGTTAGGAACCTTATTTCTAACCAAGGTCTAACACTATACTGGCTGTGTGAAGTTGTTCAAGTTCTTTTGTCCTGCTGTAAAATAATGTATTATTTTATAAGGTTTGATGCTCTCTTTTATTCCTTGATATGACTTTATATGACTCTTATTTTTTAAAAGTAAAATAAGATTTAACTTTACTTAAAATCAAGACTTTTGATCAAGATTGGCTGAGTAACAGAGTTGTACAATGTCTTCTCAAGGACCTACCTACAAAGTTGAGAATATAGTTCAAAAACTGCCTGTTTAATGTAGCTATGATAGGGAGGAGTGCCCCCAGCAATGAAAAGAAAGCCACAGGAAAGTCAGAAACCCTGAAAACACATTGGAAGCAGAGATAAACAGCAGCCCAGAAAGTAGCCCCAAGCTGACTGCTGACTGCAAACAGCTGTGAACTGCTGGCATCCACTGATGGAGGAAAGACTGCCTGGAAGCCCAGAACCTCTGACCAAGCTAGAAGAGGAAGGAGCTCCCAAACAACTGAAAGGGGGCCCTGGGAAGATCAGAAATCTCAAAGACATATTAGAAGTGGAGGAAAACAGCAGCCCAAGAGAAACAGCACCAGGCCAACTGAGCAGGGCCATGAGGTACTGGTAACCCACAGAGAGAGGAAAACCTGGAGCCTGAAACCTCAGTCAAAGGTAAGCACAGATCAGGCAGGAGTGGGAACTGACAGCAGCTGGTAGCCCTAGACTCCAAAAAAATGAGCTTGTGGGTACTGCATATTACAAACAATGCAAGCTGCCCCTAGAAAAGGCCTCTTGGAGCCTAGATCAGAAGCAGTGCTCAGCAATCATAACAGGCAATGATATAAGCATGAGCTATTGTTAAAAAAAAAAGAGCCCAAAATTGAACTATGTAGAGTAAATGAACGCTCAGAAGAGCACATCAGGATTTTAGGGGTCATTCTTACACAGTGCCTAGGAGGAAACTGGCACAAAAAGACAGTTGTGGAGAGGAGAGAAAGACCACCAACTCACTGAATGGCTCAAATGTAGTGGGAGCACCTGTGAGGGTGGAGAGTCCCAGCCGTGGGGGAGGGAAGCCAGGACAGGCAGGAGAGCTTTGCTGAGGAGTCTGGAGATGGGCAAGATATCTCAGAGGCCAAGAGATTGTTAGGTCCCCCCTTACTGCCTATTCTCAGCACAGAACTCAGAGGAATTCTGGCTTCCCCCACCACAGCCTCATAACCATTCAAAGACCCCTCAGCAAGGCATTTAAAGTGAAGTCCTCAATAACAGAAATGTGGGGAGAAGACAGGGCAACAGGACACCCACAGAAATGCCTGAGACCTCATAAATTAATGTCATGGGCCCGGAAAGAGTAGAAGGAAGTCCAAAAGCAAACAAATTAGTTGAATAGCCAGTTCAAACAAGATATCCTCAAAGAAATGCAAGCAATGATCAGCAGGCTTAAACAGGAACTTGCTAAACAAACAGTGATCCTAATGACAGCGCTTACTGAGCATATAGAAGCTACAAATAAAAAGTTGGCTGAGGTAAATAAGGACATGCAAGATATGAAGAAACACTTTGTTAGAGAAAGGGAAATTTTGAAAAGAAATCTAGCTGAAGTTCAGAATATAAAAAAATACATCTGAAAGCAGGAGAAGCTGACTCAAACATGGTGAGGACAGAATTTCAGATCTTGAAGACAAGACTGAGGAAACAAATGCTATAATTAGGCATGACTCTAGAATTAGAAATGAGAAAAGTAGCTGGCTACAACAACTGATGAATGATTAAAAAAGAACCTATCTCAGAATTATGGGTGTGGAAGAAAGAGCAGAAGACAGCACCAAAGGTATAAAAAATTTATTCACTGAAATCATGCAAGAAAATTTCCTGTATCTAGAAAAAGAAATTAATTTTCAGGTACAAGGAGCTTATAGAACACCAAATAACCTCAACCAGCAACAAGACTTGCCACAACATATCATAACCAAAATTTCAGAAATGCAACACAAAGAAAGAATATTTAAAACAGCAAGAGAAAAACAGACATTATTCTACCACAGCAAACTTATTCAAATCATCACAGATTTCTCAGTGCAGTCTTTAAAGGCCAGGAGAGCCTCAAGCAAAATCTCTCAACCTTTAAGAGATAGCAAGTGTCAACCCAGGTTGTTGTAGCTAGCAAAATTATCCCTGAAAATTGAAGGAGAAGTAAAAATTTTTCATGACCAAGAATCCCTAAGGAAATGTGTGACCACTCGCTCAGCATGGCAGAAAATACTTGAAGGAATCTTTGAGAGAGACAGAGAGACAAGCAGCACCAAAGAACATGGAGGAAAGGAAATATCTAAAAAGAACGTATAACAAAAAAAGATTGGTATTTGAACCATTTTATTGAAACAGTACCAGCTTTCTCATAAAATCTGAGAAACTTTTCCACATAATTATTATTATAATTATTTTTAATAGTATATTAGTTTGCAAAACATAATAATTATATTCAACCTGGGGAATTAGTATAAAAATTTTAAATATGTATGCATGAATTTATGGATGGATGGGTAGATAAAATGATGAACTGAATCTGACAAAATGTTAGTAATAAGTGAAATATGAGCAAATAATACATAAAATATTTAAAAATTCTGGAATAATTAAGTATGCTATAGATACTTCTGTGATATAGATTTAAGTTCATTTACTATAATAATTCAATAGAGACTTAAGCTCATTTAATGTAGCGAGCGATTCACTCATTTGGTCTTGGATATAAGTTTTTAACCTAACAAAAGTGACAACCTGAATGTCTTTTGAATGTCTAAACATTTACTATTCGGTACTCAGCTAAGGAATTTGAAATTTAACTTCTTTTTCTTTCTTGCATTTTCTAGCCTTACAAATTTCATTGTCATTCTTTCTTCTTATGTGTACTGGTGGGTAACACCATATTAAAGAATATCAACTAATACATAGTAAGATTTTTAAAAAAAGAACTTTAATCATAACATCCCAATAAAGGGCTCTGCTGGACCCAGAGAAGAGGCATCAAGATATGGCCACTACAGCCTATTCTAGGGATAGGAAGCTGAGCTAAAGCATGGTGGTTTGAATGGTGAAGTGAGTCAAATGCAGAAGATTAAATATGTGTTAAATAAGATTAAATATTGCATGCTTTCTCTGATTTAGGGGAGAAGGGAAAGGTGCAGGAGGGCCAAAAATTGGAAAGGACTGTAATTAGAAATGATGCTGCTACAATTATATGTATGTGCACAAAATACTCAAGTTCATTGTAAACATTATGTATCATACATACATACATATATATGTATAAATAGGGGAAAATTAAACTTACAATTTTAATTAAAACTTTTAATATCTGGAAAATCAAATTACAGATCAAAACAATTGGTTTTTTCTACTAAGCTATTTACTTACTGAGATAATAACAATACTAGTCTAGCTTCTCCAAACTGCTTTCACCAGTAAAAATAAGGGCAGCTAACCATTTTTAGGAAGCTTGCAAAAAAAAAGCCCTTACAAATAGGTGTGAAATATAAATTTTGAGTGGGTTTGTTAAAAAAAACATTAAGAAAATTTATATTTTATGATTTAGTGTTTCTCTAAATGAAATTTGCTAAAAAATTTTGTAATAATTCTGAATCAATTGTCAATTGTCCTCAAATTGTTTGTTATTCCTGAAAGGGTGCTTAAAGGAACAGAGAATAAATAACTAGAAAGGCTCAAAAAGTATTATTAGAGACTCCTTTATACACCCTTTCCTTAAATTTTATTATGAGAGAGTTGAAAAATGAAAAAAGGACCGTCTCAGCATTGTCAGTCATAGTGACCCTCCACAGAGAACACAAGGTTTTGTCCAACTCACCTGTTGGGCAGATAGAGTCATCAAAAACCTCAGCTTCAGATCCAGACTCGTTCTCGTCGTCCTCCAAGCTGGATTCATCTTCGCTTGATTCATCACTCTCGTTGTCTTCCTCTAAGGAGGAGAAATGACTTCATTAGCAGGAAAGTTCCTTTACTAAACTAAGTATTAGATTTTCAAAAATACTTATCAATAGGCCAGTCATTAAGCAAATAGCAAAAACAAAAAAGGAATAAATTACTCAATTTAAAAAGTGTAAAATGGTTAAGGACACAGAAACCATAAGCTCAAATGACTGCTGGAAGTAATATAGTTACTAGTGCAAAAAATCAAAGGGACTGGGGACCCAGGTGCCAATCTGTTTATGTTGTAAAATCTGTTTATGTTGTAATCTACCTAATACACACTTCATGAAATCATTAAGTGCTCTATAAACCAAACAAAGGATGTGTATAACCTACCTGAACTGAACTAATACTATTTATCATCTTCATTAATCTACATGCTAATGTTTTGCTGTAGATGTGTTACCAGCACCTGTACCAGGTCCTGTACCAGGCCCTGCTGGGGATGTTACACTGACAACGACTCACTGTTTTCACCAAACACCAATCAGGCTTCTCTGAGTGCTCTTGCTGACTAGTTTCTGACTTCGGGGTCTATCCTTAATCCATTTGGTCCAGTTGTAACAGGAATTCTGCTGAATTTTCTTACTGAAAATCTTGCATCCTTCATAGCTGATCAAATTCCTCATATTCTCCCCCTCATTATCTTAACACTCTGGCCTTCCTTTAGCAAAAACTCTAATAGGAGAATTTAAAAAGAATTACCCTACTCATTAGTAACTGTTACCTTGGATGGATGGATATTACCATGCTGTTCTGCTATGAACTCCAATTGTCCTTGCATTAAGAGGTGAGCTCCACCTCTCTCCTACATAAAAGCCCCACTGTAATAGTCTCTCCAAATAAAGTTGCTATATTGTTTATGAATATTTTTTCATTATAATTCCATACATATCTACATAAAGCATAATAATGTCTAAATACTAAAACTTTCCTGTTCTCAAAGTTGTGGATAAGATATTGCAGACCTTTCCACTTCACCCTGACCTGTTTGCTTTTAAAACACCTTGGAGACATCTGCGATCCACATATCACAAATTTGCAATTTCTGTTTCATGGAATATCAAATTAGAGATAAGAAATGGACTTCTTATGATTAATCTCTCTTTTAAAACTACTTTAAGTAATCTAGAACATATATAAAATGAACCAGAAAAGTTTAAAGCTTAAGATTCTTTTCCTAGACTTCTACTTTCTGAAGAGGAAACTCGTCTACCTTTTCCTATTTCTCCTACTAAATACAGCTAAACATAATCTGTAAAATAAAACATAGAAAGACTGAAAAGTGAGAGAAGAAGGCAAGCCAGCTTTCTGTATCTCAGAACCTGAAAAATAACATAGAGGTTTTTTTATTGCCTCATCCGTATTAGACTTGGAGTTGAATAAGTTGTCAAACTAGATATGTCAACAGTTGCAGATACAGAAAGGTCCAACAAAATCCTACTTTCTCTAGCCAAAGGACCAGGAAGGAGAAACTTATCAAGATGAGACTTTTGGACATTATCCACTTATTCCAAATAAGCACTACAGAAAAACCATGGTCCTACCTACACCTGCATCAGCAAAGGCCTAGATAGCCATTTTTACACAGCTGCAATGAAACACCCAATACTTCCACTAGGACGATGTCAAAGAAAGTCAAGTAAGGAACTGGGACATCTATACCTGCTAGCTCGTAACCAGCTTCCTTGCTATGACCAACACCAAGGTGTCTGTAAAGCACACACGGGTAGCCTGACTCCCACCTTGATAATCCCTAGAGAAGAGTTAGGACTATTAATTGTTGTCCACATTGTACAGGTATGATAAAAATGGTTTGGTTAGCAATTATAAACATACTTCAAGGAAATAAAAAAATGACAGTTTCAGAAAATATAAAGGACTAAGTGGAAAGTTTATAACTAAAAATTAATATACTGTATTCATATTATAATACAAAATATAAATAAAAACTAAAGAGATGAGCTCTATAGTAAAACAGAGAAGAGAGGAGCAATAAAATTAAGATAAAAAGTAGAAATTGCACAATTTGAAAAACAAAGAGAAAAGAGAGTGAAAAAACCCCAGAATTTGATTGGATTATATTTTAAAAATCTAGAATTCATGCCATCAAAGTTCCAAAAATATTCAAAATCTTCCCAAATTTAGCAAAAGAAATTAGCCTGCAGACTAAAGTTGAATGAATGAATCCCAAACAGAATACACCTCCCCCAAATCTGTACCAAGACACACCTTTAAAAAACTGCTGTGGGCAACAGAGTGAGACTGTCTCAAAACAAACAAGCAAGCAAAAAATAAGTAAAATGAGAAGTTCCTAAAAACTAAAGACAAGACATCTTAAAGATATCTGAAGAGATATTACACCTAGCCTCCATGGGATATGTATCAATAATTTGAATAGCAGTGGGATTCTGACCAAAAGTCACAGAGACCAGAAGACAATGTTACAGTGATTTTTCAAAGACAAGTACTGACAACCTTGACCCCATACCCAGTGAAACTATCTTTTAGGAATATAAATTAATTCTCTAACTAAAGAAGACTAAGAAAATATGTCTGCAACACATGTACTCTAAACGAATGGATAAAGTAAGTTCTCTAAACAGGAAATGAGGAGCAAGAGAGCTCTGAAATACCAGAAATGGTGGAAGTCCATGGCAACCAAAACTAGGATGAACAGATAGGCTTCCATTTTCTTTTTGAGTGTTTATGTTTGATGATTGGAGCAAAAGAGAGAGAGAGAGAGAGAGAGAGAGAGAGAGAGAGAGAGAGAGAGAGAGAGAGAGAGAATACCTGATGTGATTTTAGATATATGTAGAGAAATAGTTACAATTATATACCAGTGGGGAAAAGTAAGGAGATAAAAAGTAGGGCAGGTTTTTCTATTTCATTTATCTGATGAAATAGTGATATCAGCAGACTAGGAAAAATTATATACAGATGATGTAATACAAAGGGTAACTACCAAAAAAGAAAGTACAGAGATACATTAAAAATAAACTAGGAAATTTTTAAATAGAA
Source organism: Ctenodactylus gundi (assembly GCA_004027205.1). NCBI lineage: Eukaryota > Metazoa > Chordata > Mammalia > Rodentia > Ctenodactylidae > Ctenodactylus > Ctenodactylus gundi. The sequence continues at coordinate 930,420 of PVKB01000015.1, forward strand.
TCCAAAAAATTGATCAAGCAATCCACAGGAAGGCAGGTGAAGGAAAAAAGAAAATAGAATAAACACACAAAATAAAATAGTACATCCACCCTAAAATATCAATAATTGTCTACATATAAATTTTTAAATATACCAATGAATACATTGAGTTTGGAAGAATGAATTAAAACCATTACCCATCATATTGCTGACTACCACTGACTTACCTCAAATAGAATGATAAGTACAAGTTGAAAGCAAAAAAAGCAAAGAAAATTGCCAGGCACCAGAACTTTATATAATGAGAAACATGTTAATCTACAAAGAGGACACACTAAATTAAATTCTGTGCATAAAACTGAGCTACACAATATGGGAAGCAAAACCTATGGAAATGAATGGAGAAATGAAATAATTCCTATTATATTTAGAGACTTTAGCAGACCTTTCCCAATATTTAATAGAACAACTACACAGAAAATCAGCACGGATATAGAAGACCACAAGAGCACTGACAACCACTTGACAGTAAATAGAACATTCCACTCAATAGAACAAAATAAACAGTCAGTGCCCACAGAACATACATCAGAGAGGTAATACCTGAGGCCATAAAACCATTACAGAAGAATCGAAGTCATGCAGAGTGTGTTCTTCAACCACCAAAGAATCCCACTGAAGGAAGGGATCGGAGATCAGCTTTCAACATAAAACTAGCCTTGTAGTAAGGCAAAAAGAAGGAAACAGGAAGGAAGGAAGGAAGGAAGGAAGCAAGCAAGCAAGCAAGCAAGCAAACTGCCATTATTTGCAGATGAAATTATTGTCTACCTAGGAATTCTTAAAGAATCTACCAAAACCCTTTAGAACTAATAAGTAAGGTAAAGGGAGATGAGACAAATGTGTAAAAAATCAATTGTATTTCTGTATACAAGCAATAAACACACGGAAACTGAGATTAAAATATAAAACTACTTAGAATCACTCAAAAAGAAATTGCTTAGGTATAAATCTAACAAAAGATGAACACGCACCATGTGGTGAAAAGTGTACCACATTAATGAAAGAAATCAAAGATCTACATAAACAGACATGATGCTTATGCACTGGAAGACTCAGAGTAGTAAAGATGCCAGGTCTCCTCAAACTCACGTACAATTTTAACATCATTGTTATAAAAATTACAAGATTCTTTGTAGGTACAAACAAGAATATTCTAAAATACGGAAAGAAAAGGGAAGTGGTATAGTAAAATTAATTTGGAAAAGAATCCTCGTAGGGAAGATGTAGTCTATCTGATTTCAGAATGTGTTATGCAACTACTGTAACAAAGATAGTGGAGAAACAAACAGAGAGATCAATGGAACAAAATAGGGAAGCTAGAAATAGACCCGCACAAATATGCCCAAGCAAAGAGACACTGATGAAAAGCAACTCAACGGGAGAGACTGAACCTTTTCAAGACATAGTGCACCACAACAAATGAAAAGGCAAGTTAGGGTCTGGGGAAAAAAAATCTTTGCAAAACACGTCAGACAAAAGAATGGTATCTATTTAGAATATAAAAAGAACTTTCAAAACTTAATAGGAAAAAGGCAAATAATTCTATTCAAATTTGGACAAAAGATGCGTGGAAATATTTCAATACAAAGACACAGTAGTAAACAAACACATAATGTGCTTGTTCAGCTAACTATCCTATGTTAACCCATACCAGATAACGTGTAAATGTGCCACACAGATAGAAACACACACACACACACACACACACGCTTGCGACTCCAGATGTTCTAAGGCCCTAAAAATTGATATCCTCTTCTTTTCAGCAGCTGTGTTGTGGTGGGGGAAAAGTGGCAGCCCACAGGACCTTAGTTACTTCTCTACTTAATATTAATGACAGAAAATGGAATAACACAAAAAAAGGAATACAAACCAGCGTCTCCTTCAACCTCCTTTTTCTTCACTCGCTTAATTTTCTTCTTTAAGACCTTCATGAGAAAGTTTGCAAATTTATTGTTTTCTCCAAGAGCTGTTTGGAACCCAGCATAGAGTGCCTTTTCTTGTTCTTGGAGCTTGACGATTTCATTCTTTTTCTCTTCCATCTCTTTAAGTGTTTCATTTATTTTCCACTAAATGACCAGAAGCAAAAGCAAAGGATAAATGCAATGTTTCTAACAAACCAGGATTAGAGGACAATGTACTTCCCAATGCAAAGTTAGAATATACAAAAATTTTAAGCATCTTCATAGAAATCTACATCTCTAACATTTGTAGAGTCAGTCACTTACTTGGTTAAAAATGAATAATTCTTCTAAAATCAGTTAAGGTCAGAATTATAAAGATCATTTTCTAATTTTTAGCATTCCAAAAAAATGTTACTGATATACGAATGTAAATATTTTCTCGTGTCTCAAAATAGATTTTTTTATTGACATGATAAACAAAACAAGATACATTTTCTCTAGAGAAGGTGTTATACCTAAACATTGATCTCATGAGTCAAGTAGAATCCTTTAATAGAATCCTTCCTCCTTAAAGAAAAATGTGAAGAAATTAAAATTGAAATTTAACATATAACTGTTTCCTGTGTTATTAAACTATATAGTACACTGAAACTATTATACTTAAATTTACAAACTTCTTTCCCAATTATGTTCATAAAGATAATCAAAATTTAATACATGATAGCTGTTGACAAAATTATAGGTTTTCAAAATCATAGATAAATTAGATATAAGGTTCATTTTTGAAAATTTTATCATTATCCTAAGTATTGGATCACATTCACCAAAAAAATCAATTGTTTCTTTCTGACTAAAGATACTAAAGTCAGAGAGCGAGCAGAAGGAAATCAAGAAAAGGAGAGGAAGAGAAAAGAAAGAGGTAGAGGTGTAGGATAAGTGGGAAATTAGAAAAAAAGAGAGACCAGTGCCCTCTGCCACTAAGCATCAGCAAGGACCCTCCTGCTCGCGGTTACTTGCATGTCCTGCTCTTCTCTGTCTAACGAGTTAACACGCCCTTGAAGTATGTTTTCCTGTTTTTCAAAATTCTTGAGAAGAAGGAATTCCTGAAATAAGGTGATATGATGTAGATCAGATAATTTCATCTGAGTATCTAGTTTCAGCTTCTGATGTCTCAAGAGACGTAGCTCTGCATCAAAAGTCATCACCAGCTCTTTGATCTGAAGAAGGAAATAGATTTGAGAGTATATTAGAAGTTAAAAGGAATTGTAAGTGAATTTTTGAAACTATCAAACATTACTTTTCTAAGATTATTTTTATTATATCTTAATTATAAATGATTATGTGTGTGGTCACATAAAGCAATATAATATTTAACTTAAATTTGCATAAACTAATTTATTAATTAGGGAGAATTCTAGAACTACAATCCTTGGAGCTATTCTTCTCTCCTGATTCAGTCACCTGTCAGGAATGTCCTTGCTGTAATGCACAGACCACAAGCTCTTTCTCCAAAGTGTTTGTATCTCTCTTCCCTTTATTCCCTTCAGTACCACTGCATTGCTATTCTTATAGTACTCACAAACACTTCTCATTTTGACATCTTTTCAAACTTACAGAATGGTAAAATTTTAAAATAGATAAATCTAATCATGGAGCCACAAGAAATTGTTTAATTTTCTTAGGTTCCAAACAAAGAAATTGACATCACAGGTCAATCCTTGATAAGAATCTAAATACTACATGTCTTAATCTGGACTTCATTCTGTTGTGATTCAAGTACTTTTAAATTCTCAGCTTCACTCTGATTTTGTCACAGCTCTTCCCACTGCGTCTCAAGGCACCTGAAGAGAGATCTCCAAGGACTGAGCTCCCTGAGCAAACTAGTTCACCAGAAACACAAGAGCCAGACTACGGTTTTCATTAGGTTGTACGTTACTTGTTAGAGCCACAACTTTTGAAAGCTTGTCTTGGGTGAGGTTCCAGACTAGGAGCTAAGGAAAAGGAAAAGGTCTGTGGGCTTGGGAAAGCCCCCCCCCCCCAAAAAAAGGAAAAAACCTAAAACTTTTAAATACACGTGGCTGTAGATTTGTAGATTTCGTGTTTGGACTCCCCTTTAATGCTTATCAACAATTACAAACTATTCTTAACGCTCTGTGGAGGCAGCTCTGTGTTTTTTTCATAGCAACTCCATTCTGAAACACTAAGCTTGTAAGGCGTTTTATTCTCTTTGCCGGCCTTTTGAGGATATACAATGGTTTTCCTGAGTATTGCTGTATCCCCATACCTAGCCAGCACCAACCCTGCACACAGAGTGCCCCATAAATACTTGTTACATCAATGAATCAGTTAGAATAAATCAAACATATCTAGGTATTTATTCCATATCTACCATTGGTCCTAGATCAGGTAGGGTGTCAGAAGTATATGTGCTACTTTCCTCAAGAGCTGTATACTATAACTGCAAGACAAAACTAACAAACATGAAACATTAAGAAAAGACAAGTAAAAAAGCCAAGATGATACAGTTAAAATTGAAGTACAGAAATAAGAGGCGCGTGTGCCACGTGGGCAGAAGATGCTGAGGAGGGTGTGGAGCTTGGCCGTGCTTAAGTGATGGCTTAGCTCTGGAAGGCAGTTACCGCAGATGGAGGAAAATAGCAACAGTGGAGGCACAGATATAAAAGGGGGTCACAGGCGAGTACGGAAGACAGCAGCAAGAAGAAAACACGGAGGCAGAGACAGCAGATAAAAAACAAGATTGGGAAGCTACAGCGCCATAGAGGCAGAGGTAAAAATCAAGGGGTTCCTCTATGGCTGGCAGCAGGGAGCTATCTATTCTAGAATGGCTATTTACCTTTCATATTGAAAGTATATCCTGCACACCTGTCCCCAGTCTAGTCTTGACTTTCCTAGAAGTAACAATACTTGCCATTGTAGCTCCAAAACAATTTCAAGCCGAACCATGACTTCCAACCACCAGAATAAATCACACGGCAGAGAGAGAGGGTGGTGTGAAAGGCAGAGGGGTCCACTTCTTGGGAAGATTGTTAATAATGTTTCATTTATCATCTGAATGATGCTGCTCCTCTGCTTCCCTTTACCATAACTACTTTCCTTAGATGCCAGCTACTGCAAAGTCAGGGTTGGCCTTTACTATTTGTCCGCTTTCCGAAAAGAAAAAGAGTTACAGGACTCTGAAACTCTGGGCAAAGCACAAAGCCATTTAGAAGGCCCAAGGTGTGGAGAAAGCAAAGCCAGCAGTGAATGATCAGCCAGTCAGAGTTTGGGGAAGGCAAATGCAGAGAGACTTAAAATAATTGAATCATAAGCTAGACTGAATTTTTTGACTGCTATTTTTTTTCCAGCAGTAAGTAGGGATAGCTCTACCTCTTACCCTGTTGTTCAAATACTGCTGCATGTATAAGTGTTTAATCTCATCTCTCTTCATAATTTCCAGCTCCACCTCAGTTGGCTCTGCTTTTTCAAACTCGATCGGCTTTGGAACTTCTGGGCTGACTGACCCCCGCATGTACTTAGCTAATGAATCTCGCTTCATCAAATCGCCATCCTTCCCAGAGGAGAATCTGAAGGAGCCTCCACTTGAGATGGCAGACCCCACCTGTTCCACTTGGTTCGGTTTCTCAGTCTTACTTTTCATCTTCTGTTGCTTAAACTTTATCAAGGTTTTCTCATCATACTGAAATCTCTTTTCTGGAACTTCTTCAGGGTATATCTGAGGGATCTGGGGGATGGGAATGTGCTTGGATATGTGAAGGGCTGACTGGATGCTCTTCAGCTCTTGCACAAGGCACTCTATTTCTTCAACAATGGCTACTTTAAGGTCGCGAAGAGAAACAATGCACTTGTTCATATTCATTTTCTTTCCATAAACCTGCAGGGAGAGGGAGAAAATAAAGAAAGTGAAATGATAACCTTCTCACAAAAGACAGTTTGATTTTACAAAGAATGTCATTTGTTCTTATTCCTTCTGGTAGGCCTAATAAAAATTAAGGTAAAAATGTATCTGATCATCCCTGCTGAAAACTATTCTTTTCTCTAGATCTTAGGCTTTTCCCTCATTAGCCTCTGGCGATAGGAGGACAGTCTGTATATGATCTCTGATATGTCTTTGCTTTCCACAGTGTGTTCCCTTCATCCCGTGTGTTTGCACAGCCGAGGTCTCTAGTTCTCCTTCACCTTCACCTGGAAGTCCTTTCAGGAGGCATTTTCTCAGCTAAGCATACTATGCTCTACAATATTATTTCAGTATAATGCAATTAAGTTCAATCAAGCCACCATACTCGCCCATCTTCTGTAGCAAGAGCTGGACATTTCAGGTTGGGTGGCCTGAAGACTGGCTCAGTGGTAGAGAGTAAACAGAGAAAGAAAGCTAAATCAAAAATGAGAGAAAGAAAGAAAGGAAGAAAGCATGAAAGAAGATAAAAAAGAAAACAGAGAAGGAAAGAGGAGAGAATGAAAAGCAAGAAAGCACATTCAGATTGGATAACCGATGAATTGTGGTCACATAAAGCTAGAACCTGGGATATAAGCACACAGGCAGTAGCTATTGCTACTTGGTGTCATTAAATAGATGAACATAGACATTAAAACCTTGTGATCATAAGAACATTCATCTACAGTGATGGATAGAACATGAAGGACAATCAGGCATTATTTTGGACAAATAACTCAAAAATTATGCAAATGTTCACTAAAAAATAATCTGAAATGTCCGTTTTTCCATAAAGATACAGTTATGAGTTATGAAAATTTTTTGTACTTCTGGTGTATACACAAGTAATATCTTGGTGAAATAGAAAAAGACACCCTTTTCTCAAGATTCTTCATTTCTTTTTATCAGATAACTGTAAGTATTTATATATACTAGCTATGGGGTATGTGATGTGATCTCTAGTGTCATGCCTGTAACTGTGCAACTGCACAGGACACTGGCCGAGTACCAAGTCCTGGTGAACATGCCAGGTTGAATGCTTTCTCAGCTTCTCAGTAGGAAAAGACATGCCAGTTCGAATAGTGAGTGAGGAATTAATATGGCAGGAAGAAGGAACTTTAAAATAAGAAAAAATGAGAAATCAGAATGTTAGAAGCAGTTTAGAAGAATGCAGAGAAAGATCAGTATTGAGTTGTCTACAAAAGGCTGAATATCCTGCAAAGAAAGACTAAACGATGATCTTTTTTAAGTCCTTGATGGTTTATGGCAGCTAGAAACTAAATCAAGCATGAATCCGTTTGAGTTTCAGAAGTTCAAAATTCACAAGCCAGTATTACGCTTTTACACATGAGACTGGTATAAAGCCATGTAATTGATATGGAGGCTGGTTCTGCCATATTAGCTGGCAATAATCATTGGCAAGTTTTTTGTATTCATTGGGCCTTAGTTTCCTCATCTGCTAAAAAAAAAAAAAAAAAGAGGGCATTCTAAATACACAAGTAAGTCTTTTCCAATTCTAAATTTCTGTGGCTGTATATCCTTATGGACCAAATGGAGAACAGCTGGTTTTAGCAAAATTGAACTGAAACAAGATTTTGCTATTATGAAATTTGTGGGTAAGTACCAAAGAGTCAAGGTGGCCCAGTTCCTCTTCCTTCTTGGCAGCATTTATTCTCATGTGCTCAGGTATCTTGTAGTCTGGGGCTGTCTTCAGGTTGAAATCTCCCATATATACTTGGGCTTCTTTGATAGCCTGAACATCTTTGGGATCTTCAAAGTCATCATCAGGCTTACTCTTGTATCTGTCAAAAATATGCATCACGGACACAAATATAACAGCAAACACTAGTTTATCTAAAAGGTTCATTTTCAAATTCAACCATGAATCAAAAACACAATCCTGAATTTGGAATGCCACGTTAGTTATAGAGCCCAAACGTTTTTTTAAAATTAATGATTATTGTTAAAGCATCTCAAAAAATAATGTATAACTAAATTAAACAAGTCATTAGATTTTACTGAAATAATCTAAATCACTGGTAGGCTTTGCTTTACTTTTAAGTAATTCACATTACAATTGTTATTTATTCTCAGTATAAATTAAGACTTGGTAATGGATGTTTTTAAATAAATCAGAAAAAAGAATAACTTTTTAAAAATTACATAAGTTATTGTCATATAAGTTTCAAGAAAATGAACCTAGTTAAAGATGATAACATGAATATTTCCCTCCTCCCTTGTCCCCAGATTTCATGGGAATGATAATATAGCTCTATAGAGAGGATTAAATCCTAAAGAAAGCTGAAAATGGGCTAGAAGATCATGGACAAGCCAGTGATACTCTACATTTCTGGAAAACAGAAAGATAAAATGAATGAATTACTTTACATTACATTACAACAAACTAGAGAGAACTAGGCAAGCACAAAGTCAGTACAAGAAAATAAGGTTAAAGCAGAAACAAATAAAATAGAAAGGAGAAACACAATAGAAAATCTCAATAAAATATTGACAAACTCATAGCTAGACTAAGAAAAGAGAGTACTCAAGTACACAGAATCATAAAGACAAGACATAATAAAGCAATATAAACAAAAAGGTCACAACAAACTATGAAGAACAATTATAAGCTAAATACATTAATGAATTAGCCAGATCAGTACAAAATATAGCCAAAATACCCACAGGAAAAGGCTACAAAAAAGAATATATTCATCTTGGTAGAATTTCTAGGAGGCTCCAAACATAAATGGAATGGGTGTAGAAAGAATGACATATTTAGCAAAATTAATTAAAATTTCTAAAGAGATGCCTGAACTCTGTGCCTCCCAAACCAGCTTTGCCATCAGCACACATACAAAACCAAAGTAAACAAAACAAAACAAAACATCACTGTAAAGGAAGAAATCATGAGATATGTTAGAAATATTTTGGACTTGTTATGGTTCAGATCTAAAATATCCTCCCAAAGTCTCATGTATTCCAAGGTGCAAAATTGCTACTTGGTGTCATTAGTTAAGGTGTGGTTTTAGTTAAGTGACTTGATCATGGGGCATTATATGTATTAGTGGATTAAGTTACTTGTTATAAGAAGGTGGGGCATGGTTAAGGGCAGACCACGGGGGCATAATCTCTTTCTCAGCGCCTCCCTTTTCCCCTCTGTTTCCTGGCTGACACCACACCCATTCACCACGTCATTTTGGCCATGCAGCCAACTAACCATGAACCACATTCACCTAAACCAGATGTTTTCAAAGTCAGGAATTTTGTCCCAGTGATAAAAATGCTGACTAATATAAGACTACATGATAAATATCAAAACTTGTGATGTATATATAGTTAACTTAGTGCTTAGAACGAACAAAACCCAGCAGGCCAATAACAAAATCCTGCGGCTACATTAAATTCTGTGGCTGTGTATTTAGCCCTGGGTAAGCTGTGGCAAGATGTGAGCTCAGAAGGGTGGGCGCACCCCTACAGCACTGCCTCTGGCTTCTCTTTATAGCTTCTTCTTTGGGCTGGCTATGTTCACAACCTGTAGGCTTCCTAAGAAGAGGACCCACGTTTCTGGCATACACCAAATGAACCTAAAAGAAATAAACTGAATACCCAATCCAGTAGCAGGAGAATACACACTCTTCTCAAGCATACACAGAACTTTCTCCAGGATAGATCACATATTAGATAGCAAAGCAACTCTTAATAAATCAAAGAAAATTTTCTTAAGCCATCTTTTCTGATTAGAGTCAGATGAAACTAGAAAACAGTACCAGAATTAAAAATTTTAAAATCACAAATATGTGGAAATAAGCACACATCTGAACAACTCTTGGGTCAAAGAAGAAATAAAAAAGAACACTAAAAAACACAGTGAGAAAAATTACAAAGAAAACACAATTTACCAAACTGTATGTAATACAACAAAAGCTTCATTAAAAATTATTTTGAAAAATGCTTATGTTATGGTGGGGGGGGGGAAGGATTTCAAACAACATAACTTTATACCTCAACAAACTAGAGAGAACTAGGCAAGCACAAAGTTAGTACAAGAAAATAAGTAAGGTTAAAGCAGAAACAAACAAAATAGAAAGGAGAAACAATAGAAAATATCAATAAAATATTGACAAACTCATAGCTAGACTAAGAAAAGAGATGACTCAAGTACATAAAATCATAAATTAAAGACAAGACATAATAAATAAAGCAATATAAACAAAAAGGTCACAACAAACTATGAAGAACAATTATAAGCTAATAAAGTGGATAACCAAGAAGTTTATTTTTAAAAAAACACAACCAAGAGTGAATCACAAAGAAAGCCAAAATCCAAGAGGAAATATAAGAAAAATGAAGACTGAATCAGAAATTGAGAACATCCTAGTAAACAATAGCAGAGGATCAAATGGCTTCCTTGGTAAATTCTACCAAACATTTAAGGAAGATTTAAAGTCAGTAGTTCTCAAACTCCTACCAAAAATTCTGAAGAGGATAAAACACTTCCAAATTCACATTATGAGCCAGTAACACCCTGATATGAAAGATGAGAAAAGGAAACTACAAGCAAATATCCCTGAATATGTGTGTGAATATTTATATACGCATTCAACAAAATACTAGCAAATCAATCCAATAGTATATAAAATGACTATTTAGCATGACTATGTGGGATTATTCAAAATAAGTAATTTGATTCACTACATTAAAGAATAAGAGTAAAAGTTACATATTCATCTCATTAGATGAGGAAAAAGCACTGGACAAATTCAACACACATTCATGAAAAAAAATTTCTCAACACACAAGGGATAAAAAGTACTTCAGACTACACACAAAGGGCCTGCAGTCAAAACCCTCTCAATAATGAAACCCAACAATTTTTCCCTAAAATCAGGAATAAGGTAAGGATGTCCACTCTCTTTCTCATCACTTTTGTTCAACATAGTACTCAAAGTTCTGGCTGGAGTAACCAGGCAAGACAAAGACAGACATACAAAAAAGAAAGGCACAAGTAAATCATTTCTGAAAATGACAAGATTTTACATGTAGAAAACACTAAAGAGTTATTAAACAAATGCAGTAAAGTTAAAGGATACAAAAATCAACATACAAAATTAAGTCAAATACACATCAAAAATGAACTCCCTAAAGAGGAAATTAGAAAACCAGTCCTATTTACAGCAGCATTAAAAAGAAAATACTTAGAGATAAGCTTAATTTTGGTGGCAAAAGACTTCTTCACTAAAAAATACAAAACACCAATGAAATAAAGAAAAAACAAGCAACTGGAAAATATCCTATATCCAAATGTTGGAAAACTTAATATTGCTAAAATGTTCATATTACTCAAAATGATATAAGGACTTGATATAATTCTTTCAGTGTCATTTTTATAGAAAAAGTTCTATGATTCATATAGAATTACAGAAGATCACAAATATCTAAATCAATCTCTTAAGGAACAAAACTGGGGACATCACAATGATTTAAAAAATATTTACAATGCTAATATGGTACTAGCATAAAGACCACATAGACCATTGAATACAATGGAGAGCCCAGAATTAAATCCACCCACACAGTTTAACGATCTTCAACAAGGGCGCTAAGAATACACAATAAAAAAAATCAACAATGGTGCTGTGAAAACTGTGTATCTAATTGAAACTGTACCCTTATCTTGCTATACAAAAAAAAAAAAAAATCAACTCAACCTTCCATGACACAGGTCTTGGCAATAATTTCATATAACTAAAAAGAACAACAACAACAAATAAATGAGACTAAAAACCCTCCTGCCCAACAAATACAAAAATCAACAAAGTAAGGTGAGCTTTTAAATAGTAGAAAATATTTGCAAACCATACATACGATAAAGGGTTAATCTGCAAAATATGCAAGGTTCTGCTTCAATTTAATAGCACAAAAATTAGTAATCTGGTTCTAAAGTGTGCTAAGGACTTGAGCAGATATTTCTTTAAAGGAGACATAAAAATGGTTTACAGTATGTCAAAAAAAGTTCCGTATCACTAGTCATCAGTTAAAAGCAATCAAAACCACAATGAAATGTAATCTCATGCTGTCAGAGTGGCTATTATAGAAAAAAGTGCCAGAAGTATTGGACAGGATGTAGAAAATTTGGAATGTGTGTACTTTGGTATAATGAAAAATGGTGCACTTGTTATAGAAGACAGAAGGGGATGCTTCAAGAAAAACCCAGAACTACTATATGAACCAAAAATATCAACTCTGAGTATCTGTTCAAACAACTGAAAACAAGATCTTTATGCTGCTGGGATAGAAAACATTTCTTATTCCTTAAAAATCACTCTGACTCTATTAGCTCACTGAAATTCCCAATTGAACGTAGAATGTCCAACAAGAAGCACTGCCACCTTAAAAGAGCCAGCTGACAAGTCTTTAATGCCTCCAGCTTTTTTTTTTTTTCGTTTTTAAAATTTAACAATGATAATGTCAATATATAAAGACTTGTAAAAATATATTTCGGGCTCAATTTAGGTAAAACACTCACAATTCCTCCCACTCTTTTTTTCGCTGCTGAATTTTAAGTTGGGCCTTTTCAGCTTTCGTGATAAGTTTTCTTGTTTTCTCAATTTGATTTTCCACCATAATTTGACTTAGAGTTTTAGGTCGAAATTTCTTTCCTTTTTCTATCATTGATTCTTCTTGTACACTCATACTTTCACCTGCACAAAGAATCAAAATTTTAAAAATCTTTTTGAGACAGAGATAAAAATCTCAAAGATTTTTATTTGCCACATTAAAAATGAAATTTTTGAATTTTAAAATCAAAGTATTTATTCAACAATTACCATGAATTCAACTCCATAAGTGCAAATGTTCCTTTACTTATAAGGAAAACCTATCATAAAATGAAAATTGTTGAGTCTAAAATGTATCTAACACACTTACCCTACACAACACTATTACTTAGTCTACCCTACCTTAAACATGTGCAAAACACATTAACCTATAGTTGGATGAAATTACCTCACACAAGGTTTATTTTATAACCAGGTGTTGAGCCTCATGTGACTTGTCAAATACAATGCTTGAAATGAAAAACAGAATGGCTGTTATGGATATACTTTTACACCACTGTAGAGTTGAACCATCACACATCGACTACTATCTCTACTGTGAAATGCCAAAATGAGAACTAAGTCATCAGAACTTTATCAACAAGTTGGCAGGAAAAATGGCATATGAAACAATTGGAGAACAAGATAATGATGAACCACTGACGATACAGGGGAGCTGGGAAGGTGTGTCTATAATATGATGGTAGGGACATGGCAGAAACAATTGAGTTCTATTTGACACATAATTTGAGATGGCTTATGCCAAGTGAAGTGGTTTTCAGGCAACCAAAACAATAGGTGTAAACACACAACCAAATCTACAATTTAAAAGTTACTAGCTTTACCCATTAACAAATATCTACTGGGGAATTATTCTTTGTAGTCCCGCAATATAAAAATATATTTTGGAAATATATGAAAATAACATGGAAAATTATATGCTAGAACTTATCACTAAATATTTCATATTTCAAATACATGGTGTTACGGTAGTTCAGTGTGGCTTCATTGGTCATAGGAAGGCTTTATAACAAAAGTTCAAACTGAACTGGATTCCCAAGAATTGGCTGAATTCAGACAGGAGCGGGTCAGGCGTTACCAGCAGGACCTTGGTGTGAAGTATCAGGAGTAACTGGGGAACTGCAAGCTTTTCACTAGGCTAAACAGGCAAGTGGAGGAGCACAACAAAGCACCATCAGAAACAAAGAATAGAAAGAGACTGAGAAAGGATTAAAATACTAGGATAATGGCACTTGGGGTCTATTTATCCTAGACAGTACAGATTTTTCATTAAAGAAGGTGAACCAGAAAAATGCTAGCAACGTATTGTGGAAAATAGCCTAGTTCTGGCGAGGTTAGAGAGTCCTTTCTTCATTCATTTCTTCATTCTTTCTAATAACAATTCTTTGTTATTAATTTTTAACTGAACTACATCTCCAGCTCATCTTTATTTGTGATTTTTGAAATGGGGTGTGGCTAAGTCACTAAGAAGTTGCCCAGGCTGAGCTCACACTTGCCATCCTCCCGCTTCAGCCTCCCCACATCCTGGGATTATAGGCCTGTACCACTTGGCCTGACTCCTTTATTTTTGATTGAACTCTTCAAACCATTCTTAGAAGTCGTGCCGTCCTCTATCTCTGCAGTCACCTGTGGACAGTCACAAGCAGCAGGATACTGGGAATAGAGGTACCACTTTTACATCGATATTCCTAGCCATCATTTTGTTTGAAGTATAGACTCTTAGAATAGTTTCTAAGGCAGTATGTCAGCCTCAGTATATCCTGGAGTGGGGCCTAAAAATCTGGAAAGACACACTGTCTCAAGAGCAGCATCTGAGAAAATTCTAGATTTCAGAATAGTTGGAGGATGAAAGTAAGCAAACTGAAGCGTCCAGTCTGTATTCTCACCCACTTTCAGCCAAGGACAGGTAGGCTTTCTTAGTAATTTGCATCAAACAAAGAACCAGTCCTGGAGCACATCTTGGAGAAGTAGTGCGTGTTGTTTGCAGTTACACCGCACAATCCTGTTGATTTTCCCAAAGGAGACCACTGAGGGAGAAAGGGGGCCAACAAATAGAGCTGGAGCCACCCAAGATTCAACGCTTCTTCCTATGAACAGACAATTCCATTTTGAAATCTTAAGAAATGAGACTTTGAATGACTTCCTGTAAATTAGGCTACCTAAATCTTTCTGGCTGTCCTTTTTGCTGGGTCCTTCTTTTTCAAGCCTCTCCATTTTGCTTAGTCTTCTGTCCAAATGATTTGTTTGTTTGAGTTTGGAATACTTAGAGGGCTTCACCAGCCTATAGGAGGAAATCTTGTGGTCACTTTGTATTGCACGAACCACAATAACATCATTTTCCAATGAATCGTGAAATCTGAAAAAAATAATTTGTAATAATTAGCACTAGGATTATTCTGTACAATTATTAAACAGTAAAGACTAATATTCTATTATAAATAATACCATTATATTGTGCTAGACTAAAATTTAACCACATATAACATTAATAAAAATCAAATAAAGAATGACTATTATTTACACACCTAAGTTTGTGGATTAAGAATTATACTTGCTCACTAACACATTTATATTCTGACTGTTTATTAGAACCAACATACACTACTATATTAAAGGTTTTTTTCTGAGAACTTCTTACCACCTTCATTTTTTAGTGAACAGCAATCTAGTTATAATTCAAGGATTCAAATATTACCCATGAATTCAAATATTTGAGAATAAAATATGAGCCAATAAGGGCAGTAATTTACAGGGCTAAGTTTCAGAGAGGAGATAGTTGCACAGTGAAGGGAGCTCTGAATCTGCTTCCTTCCGGTTCACAGGTAAGTGTCTTAGTTACTTTTTCATTGCTGTGACTCAATACCTGACACCCACAAACTTAGGAAAGGAAAGGTTTATTTTAGCTCACAGTCTCGAAGGTCATAGTCCATTTAGGGGTGGCCAGCAACAATTGAAGTACATGGCAGAGAGAGAGGTAGAGGCAGCTTCCCCAGACAAACAGGAAGACAAGCTGAGAATAGTTGAGACTAGTCCCCGTCCTCCAGGAAGGCAGGTGCAGCTTATGAATCCTTTCAGGTCTCCACCCAGTAACCAGTCCCGCCTGCATCCAGGTGTGGCCACTCCACACTGTTAATCCTAACTTAACTGCAATCCGCCCCTCCAGACCAGACCTCAATCCACCAACATCACATGGTTCCATTAAAATACATGAGGCTTTTGGGGACACTCCAGATCCTAACCACAACATTCCACCCCTGGCCCCCAAAAGACTCATGTCCTTCTCCCCATGCAAAATGCAGTTAGTCCTTCGCCAAGAGTCACCAAAGTCTTAACAGTTTCAGCACAGCTAAAGAAACTCCAAGTCCATAGTCTCCTCTGAGATGTAAGACAAACTTCTAGCTGTGAGCTCCTGTTCAAACCAAAGAGTTAAGCACTTCCAACATACAGTGGCACAGGGTAAACATTTCCATTCCAAAAGGGAGGAATAAGGGAATAAAAGGCAATAGGACCAATACAATTCCTAAATTCAGCAAGGCAAGTGTTAAATCCTGTAGCTCCTTGTCCAGCAACTGGGGTAAATGCTGGTGAGGCATGAACTCCAAGGGGCTTGGGTGGTCCCACCCCTGTGGCATTGCTGCTGACTGCAACCGCCATCTTCTCTCCTTTAGGCTGGATCCACTCACGGCCTGCTGCATTTCTCAGCTGACAATCTATGCTCCCAGCTTCTCCAAATTTTCTGGCTCTCCACGGGACCTTAGGCTTCTCCTTCATAATTTCACTCACTGCCCTCTCAGGGGCACACTGCTTGGCCTCCAAGGCCTTCCTCTGAAACCTGGGTGGAAGCCTCCCTGAACCCACAACTCTTGGGCTCTGCAAGCTTGTAAAGCTGGAACCACATGGACATCTCCAAGATCCGCCACTGGCTTGAGCACGAATCTGGCTCCTTTGTGCCACGGTTGCAGCAGCTTCTGAGTGCCTGGATTGCTTAACTCTAGGAAGCTGAACTCCTACAAACACTTCCCTCTTTGGTCCTACAGGGAGTCCTGGGGTACTCTTCACAGGACAAGATCTTTTGCCTTTGCACCCTTTGATTGGTAAAAAGTGGGATCTTGCTGATTCCTGAGTCACTGTGAAGGCCTCTTACAGTCCTGATTCCAACTTCTCAGTTTCTGTTTAATGTTAGTCTCTCAAACAACCACATGCTTTTCTACTCCAGACTGTGAGCTTTTTATATCTGTTCTCTCTGCCATTGTATCCTGTCCTTCACTGTAAAACTGGCTAAGAGCTGCAAACAGTAGCCATGTAGCAGTTTTAACTTCAGTCTTCCTTGAAATTTCCTCCACCAGAGTAAGCAGTCCACCAACCCTAATTTCAGTTTCAGGCAAAGTCTCTGGACAAGGGCAAAATGCCGACAAACTCTTTGCCAGAACGTAGCACATATGGTCTTTAGGCCACTTGCCGATACAGTCCTCCTTCCCATCTGAAACTTCTTGAGCCTGACCTTTCCAATCCACACTTCTATCAGCATTCTGGTCTTCTGAGCTCCAACAAAAATCTCCCCTCAAGCTCGGCTCAGAGCACTCAAAGGCTTCTCCAGCTTGCATCCCCAAACTTCTCCAAATTCCTTCTGCAAACTGGTTCCAAGGACTTCTGAGCCACATCTTCAGGTAAAGTACAGTAACGGCCCCTCCTCTGGTACCAATTTCTGTCTTATTTTTTCATTGCTGTAACTCATTACCTGTCATCCACAAACTTAGGAAAGGAAAGGTTTATTTTAGCTCACAGTCTCGAAGGTCACAGTCCATTCAGGGGTGGCCGGCAGCAATCAAAGTACATGGCAGAGAGAGTGGTGGAGGCAGCTTCCCCGAACAAACAGGAAGACAAGCCGAGGCTACTTGAGACCAATCCCCATCCTCCAGGAAGGCAGGTGCAGCTTATGTCTCCTTTCAGGTCTCCACCCAGTAACCAGCCCCTCCTGCATCCAGGTGTGGCCACTCCACACGGTTAATCCTCACTTAACTATAATCCACCCCTCCACACCAGACCCCAATCCACCAACATTACATAGTTCTATCAAAATACATGAGGCTTTTGGGGGACACTCCAGATTCTAACCACAACAGTAACCATCAGAAAGGGACAGACAGAATATTCTCCAGATCCCATGCAGTTTGCAATAGCTTGTGTTCTCACAAGCCTGATAATTCGTGAGACGTTTGGTAGGATATATTGAACAGAAGTGAGGAAAAATCAGCCCTAGACTAAAAATATCCCTGATTCCATGTAACAAAGATTAAAATCAAAAGTCAAAAAAGAAGTCACAATATTCCCAAGTATCTTACTGAGTCCCAAAACAAAACTCAAGAATATTTAAATGCACATAAAACCATCCGGCATCTGTGATATAAAATGCACAAAGTCTGGCATCCAACCAAGATCAACTAGGTAAATAACAACAGCAACAACAACAACAGGCAGAAAAAGCTGATGCAAAATGAGCAGGAACGTATCAGTCAACAGAAACAGACTTAGAAATAACATTGATGAACTAGCAGTAAAACAGTAAAGGAATTATTACAATATGTTCAAGAAAGTAGAAGAAAGCATGTTGAGAAAAATTCTCATCCATCACACTTATTGAAGAATGATTAGTTTGATGATGTGGCTGTAATCACTCATAGAAACGATAAATGTAACTCCTTCCAAGATATACCACGTTTATGGGTTGAAAGTATGAATTTTTCAAATGTTTGCTATTCCTACATAAAACTATACATTCAGTGTAATTTCAGTTAAATTTTTAGCAGGGTTTTTGTGAAAAAATGAAAAGCTTTTTTATGCAAAAAAAAAAAATCGAAGCAATCCTGGAGATGAAAACCAAAACTGAAAGATTTACAACATTAAGCCAGGCCCTGTAATCAAAGCACTCTGGGAGGCTGAGGCAAGAGGATTTCAAGTTGGATCCCAGCATGGGTAACTTAGTAATTTAGCCAGATTCTGTCTCAAAATCAAAAATAAAAATGGGCTGGAGATGTAGCTCAACATGAAGGCTTTGGGCTCAAACCTCAGTAGCAGGAAAAATTACTGAGATTTAATTAAGGCAAAGAGATACCGATACCAGAATAGCTAGAGTAGCCAATGAACCAGAATGAAGAGTTCAGACACAGTTCATGTATGGTTTCCTGATTAGTGATAAAAGCATCACACAAACTAGGGAGGAAAGTATGGTCTGTCCCATAAAATATACTTAGTCAACCTGATAAAGGAAAAGATGACACCTGATCCTCATCCCACATGACCCAAAAACTACTCAAAATGAGCAACAGGAAACAATAGAGCTTCCAGAGGAAAACATAAGAGAATTATTTCATGAATTTGGAGTTGACAAAGATTTCTTAATTACAGAAAAGTATTTTTGACCTTAAGAGACCGATAAATTGAACTTAGTAAAAATTAATATGTTCAACAAATGACTCCATAAAAAGTGAAGAAACAAGACACATGCCTGAATATTTTATAGATGAACACACAAATATATGTGTCATAACTAGTCATTTATAGGTATATATAGAGAGAGAGACAAGTAAAGACTCATATCCAGAACATACAAATACATCCTACAATCTAATTTTTAAATAAAAGTGACTTGAGCAAAAATTTAACAGAACATACAAATGACTAGTAAATCCACAAAGAAAAGGCCAGAAATTATCACTCACTAAGGAAATACCCATTTGAACCACACTGATATACTATCAAACTAAAGAATGGCTGAAATTTAATGACAATCCCTAGAAATGACAAGTATGTATGTTAGGAGTATGTGTTCCACAAAAAAAGATGCCAAAGTTTTAACCCCAGAATTTCCAAGTGTGACTTCATATGAAAATAGGGTCCTCACAGAGCTTACCAACTTAAAATGAAATCATCAAGGTGGGTCTTAGTCCACCATGACTGTCATCCTCATAAGGGGAAATTTGAAAGATGAAGTAGACATACACAGAGGGAAAACTTTATGAAGAGATACAGAAACAGGAGCACATGAAGGCAGAAGATTTGAAGTGATCCAACTCAAGGCAAGAACATCAAAGATTGGGGCCAAACCACCAGAGGCTAAAACAACCCCTTAGAATAGATCCCCACCTGCCTCAGCCCTCAGAAAGAATCAATTTGCTAGATACCTTAATTTTCAACTTATAGCCTCCAGAACTGTGAGGCAATAAATATTATTTTAATCCAACCACTGGATAATATTCGGGTATGACAGCCCTGAGAAATGAATACAGTGGGAATCAACTGGAATTTTTACACATCAGAGTATAAATCAAACAAACCATTTTTAAAAATCAGCAGTGTTTAACAAAACTAGACATGCATATTAAACTATGGCCCAGCTTCTACAGGATACAGCACTAACAGAAATCTGAATGTCCAGCAAAATACATGCACCAGAATGTTCATGGTAGCACTACTTATAATAGCGAAAAAGGAGAAATGATTCAAATAGCTATCAGTAGCAGAATGGCCGCAATATGGTAAAGACGTCTAATGGAATATCACAAGCCAATGAAGGTAACTGAACTAGTGCTGCATACAACGTGAATAACCTTATATTATATGAATGAAAAAACCAAACACAAGAGTGTCAATACTAATATTCCACTTCTGTGAAGTTCACAGATAAAACTAACTTATGGCAATAAAGACTCAACTTGGAAAAGTAGATATTTACTGTGAGGAAGCCATGAAGGAATTTTCTGGAGGGTTATAAATGTTCTATATCTTAATCTAAGTAATGGATATATGTGTTTCTACATCTTAAAAATTATCAAGTCATTCAATTAAGATGTATGCATTTTGCTATATGTAAAATATATCTGAATAAAAGGTAAAAATTTTCCTCTGGGAAACTGAATTAATATATGAGAGGAACTGGACAAGAGCTTATTATCTTATAAATCTACTGATTTTATTTGAGTTTTAAATTTTTGACACATATAGGCTCCATATTAATTTGGCATAATATAAATAACTTCAAAAATAGAAAGCAATTAGTATTTAATTTTTTAATCTGATTGTTGACAAGGTTTTGTACACATAACTAGAAAAGAGAGAATGCTTAGGAAGACATCTGTGGAAGTGACAGAATTCCTTGAGATTTCAATTCAGTATTTCAGAAAACCTCCTGATTGACCATCTGTTGACACTACTATAAACAACTTTCTCCTTGTATATACCCTCAGACATCTCAATTTGCAGAAAATGTGGACCTACCTTCTCTGTAGCTTCTTTAGGCCAAGTTCGCATTTCTCTTTTTCCCAAGCTAATTCCTTTTCCACTGTTTGAATTCTGTAAGTTGTTTTTCTGAAAAGCTCAGCACGGATTTCAGAATCAAGATTAAAATCCTGCAAATAAATGGATTCCTTTATCAAAATGTGTCCTTTATATTACAAATGTCATATTCTGTCACATAAAAGTTTGTAAATTTTCTTAGTATTCTTCAGTTTCATACTGTTTCCACACACTATGAACTCTCTATGCCAGCAGGGAGGTAATATACTTTCCACCACACTTCCACAATACAGAAAGAAAAGTTTCACAATATTGAGTCATTATTAGTAAAAATGTAAATAAAGTTATACACTTAATGATTTTTCCTACAATAAAAACAATACATGCTATAACAAAGAAAATACTCTTCATAACCAAACGGCAAAGGGTAAATTTTTATGGCAATTAATCATTGCTTGAAATCCCATCCCAACTGACCCCACCTGGGAAAGATGGCAGGGTTTCCCATCTTGACATCATCACATTCTTGGTGAAGGTACTTCACCGAGGGCCCACTTACTTCATAAAAGCACTCATGGACCTCATGTTGCTTACCTTCACCCACAGAGAATTATCACAGCCTGAATTCATATCAAACTGGGAGAAGTAATTATTCTTTCTAGAGGTGTCTGAATTTTCAATAACAATATATGCAAAGTGCCTACCCACACCAAAATTATATCATCTATACACTAGCCATATAAACCTTTTTTATTAAAATAGTATAAAGGTCTTTTAACCATTTTAAGTTTTTTTTAACCCCAATATAATAATCAATATGATTTCACAAAGCACTGTTTACATAAAATTGGAAAAGTGTCTCTAGTATTTACAGAACTGGTTAACTCATGAGTGAATTTAGAATGACAAATTCTACTTTTTTATTTGACTAGATACTCAATACAGATTCGGCTTAGGAAGAAGCACAAAATGAAGGGGGAAGTCAACCAATAGGAACATGAGTGTTTGTAGTAAGTTAAAAAAGAAAAAAAGAACATAAAATTGGCTTAAACACTTTTGTGGTTATCCCCATTTTATCCCCACTGCTGCAATTACACTAAGTCAACTTTCAAGAACTTTATGGAGGGATTGCAGTCAAGATGGTGACACTGTAACAAAGCTGCACAATACCTCCTCGTGGACCCACTTAAAAAGTTGAGAATATAGTCAAAAACTGCTTGTTCAATGTAGGGAGAAGCACTCCAGCAATTGAAAGGAGACCAGGGGAAGACCATAAATCTTGAAAAAACATCAGGAGCAGAAATAAAAACAGCAGCACAGGCTGGCTACAAATGTTTGTGAGCTGCCAGCATCTGCAGATGGAGGAAAGCTTGCCTGGAGCCCAGAACCTCTGACCAAGCTAGGAGAGGAAGGAGCACCCCAGCAACTGAAAGGATGCCACAGAAAGGTCAGATATCCTAAAACATATCAGAAGTGGAAAAAACCAACAGTCCAGGAAACAGCACCAAGACGAATGGGTCATCCACAGACAGAAGAAAGCCGGAAGTCTGGACCCTCAGACTGAGATAATCACAGATTGGGAGAAGTGGGAATTGACAGCAGCTGGTAGCCCCCACCTCCAAAAAAAAAAAAGGGGGCCTGTGGGTAGTGCATACTACAAACACAATGTGAGCTTCCCCTAGAAAAAGCCTCTTATATCCTAGATCACAAGCAGTGCTCAGCAGCCATAATATGCAATGTCATAAGCAGGAGTCATTTTTTAAAAAGAGCCTGAGACTGAACTGATTAGAGTAAAAGAAAGCTCAGAAGAGCACATCAGTAATTTGGAAGTCACTCTTAAATAGTGCCTAGGAAGAAAGTGGCACAAGAGACAGTCATGGAGAGGAGAGAAAGCCAGCCAGCCTCCAAAATGGCTCGAGTGGTAGTGGGAACACCTCCAAGGGAGAAGAGCCCTGACCTCAGGAAGGGAAGTCAGGACAGGACAGGTGGGAGAGCTTTGCTGAGAGTGCTAGAGGTGATCATGTCACCTCAGAGGCCATCGGGTTGTTAGGTCCTCCCTCACTGCCTACTCCCAGCACAGAACTCAGAGGAATTTTATCTCCCTCCAACAAACCCTCATACTCATTCAAAGAAACCTCTCAGCTAGGCCTTTAGAGTGAAGTCCCTCAATAACAGAATTATGGGAAGAAGACAAGGGAACAGGACACCCACAGAAATGCCTGAGACCCCAGAAACTAATGTCATGGGCCCTGAAATAGTGGAACTCATAGGGAAGGAAGTCAGAAAGCAAATAAATGTGTAGAACAGCCAGTTCAAACAAGATATTCTCAAAGAAACACATGCATTAATCAGCAGGCTTAAGGAGGAACTGACTAATCAAAGACAAAACTTACCGAGCAAACAGAAGCCACAAATAAAAAGTTAGCTAAGGTAAATAAGAAAATACAAGATATGAAGGAACATTTTAATAGAGAAATAGAAAGTTTGAAGAGAAATACAGCTGAAGTTTAGGATATAAAAAATAGATTTGAAAGCAGGGGAAGTTGACTCAAACATAGTGAGGACAGAAGTTCTGACCTTGAAAACAAGACTGAGGAAACAAATGCTACAGTTAGGCATGACTCCAAAATTAGAAATAAGAAAAGTAGCTGCATACAACAGCTAATAGATGACTCAGAGATTAGATTGGTTGTGAGAGATTGTGGGAGAAAGAGCAGAGGATAGGACTGAAGGTATAAAGAATTTATTCACTGGAATCGTGCAAGAACACTTCCTGAATCTAGAAAAAGAAATTAATTTTCATGTACAAGAACCTTATGGAACATCAAATAACCTCAACCAGCAACAAGACTTGCCACAACATATCCTAATCAAAACCTCAGCAGCAAGAGAAAAACAGACATTATTATAACAATGCAAACCCATTCCAGTTACTGCAGATTTCTCAATGCAATCTTTAAAGGCCAGGAAAGCCTGAAGCAAAATCTTTCAAGCTTTATAAAATACAGTAAATGTCAACCCAGGTTGTTGTATCCAGCAAAACTACTCTTGAAAATTGAAGAAGTAAAAGTTTTTCATGATGAAGAATCCCTAAAGAAATTTATGACCACTAGCCCAGCATTGCAGAAAATACTTCAAGGAATCTTGGAGAGAGACAGAGAGACAAGCAGCACCAAAGAACATAGAGGAAATGAAATATCTAAAGAGAGAGTGTAACAAAAAATGTTTGGTATTCGAACATTGTTATTGGTATCCTACTGAAACAGTACCAGCTTTCTCATAAATCTGTGAAACTTCCCCACATAGTTTATCTTAAGAAAACTGATTGATGTAATGATAACCTGAATTTATTTTGAATGTATAAACATTTACTTTTCAGTACTCAGCTAAGGAACTTAAAATTTAACTTCTCTCTTTTTCTTTCTTACATTTTTCTAGCCTTGTGACGTTCATTGTTATAGTTCTTTTCTTATGTAGACTGGTGGGTGAGGCCATGTTAAAGAATCTCAACAAAGGTATAGCAAGATACAGAAAAAAAGAACTTTTGGCAAGTTGTCCCAATAAAGGTTTCTGCTGGACTCAGAGAAGAGGCATCAAGATATGGCCACTGCAGCCCATTCTAGGGGTGGGAAGCTGAGCTAAAGAGTGGTGAAGTGAGACAGACACAGAAGATTAAATATTTTAAATATTGCATGGTTTCTCTGATTTGGGAAACACAGAATACAGGCATTCTACAGAACCAAATGAGTGTGACAGTGGGAGTTAGGGGGGATAGGGAAGGCATGGGAAGAAAAGAATGGGGAGGGGAAGGGATTGTACTATCGATGTGATATATATGTGTGCCAAATACTTTAGTTCACTGTAAACATTATGTATCACACACACACACACACACACACACACATATAATGTATATATATATAATATATATAATGTATATATATAATATATATATATATCATGTATATATAATATATATATATATGGTGGGAAAACAGAACTTTATGGATCAACCTGGAGCGATCTTCCTAACAGATCTGATCCATTATAGAAATGAAATCACAGAGAATCAAATTATACATGTGCCTACCCAACAGATACTTTTGGTTAGGCATAATAAGGGTTGATAACCAGATTATAATCCATATTAATGCTTTATCTTGTTATCAAAAGCAACATCAAAAATAAAACATGTAAGGAACTTAAATCCAGCAGTAAGTTTTGTGTTACATAAAGAAGCTTCTCTGTTTCCAGACCAAATTGTATGTTGAGTTCTAAGTAGCTAGCTGAGTTGCTCCCAGAACACCACCAGGCCATATGTAGAAAAGCTTAAACATAATTTTTATTATTCCTCCTAGATGACAACAGCTGCAATCCAGAAATACTATTCATTAAAATCAAGGTCAAAAAATAAAGCTCGAATTTATTTAGACTTACTGTCCGTTTAAGTTGCATATGCTTTGGTAATTCTTTATTCATTTCTAATAGCTTCCGAAATTCACGCCTCAAAGCTTTGATTTTTTCTCTCTTCCCAGCTTTTTTTTCTTCTATTTCTTTCATTAACCTATCATGTTCTCTTTTTCTTCTGGCATTCTCTATACTGAAAAGAGAAATACAGAAAGATAATGGGTTAGGATACAGAAACAGCAAGGAAAGTTAATCTTCAATAATTTGGAAATCCAGTTAGCTTGCCCAGCTTCTACAAAATGTTAGTTTGCTCTACAATAACCTAGGCCTCAATGCTATCTATTAAAAACGTCCATACCTGTAGGCTTTGGGATCCTCAATATCTTCTGGAATTGGCTCTGTTTCAATTCCAAACTAAAAGTGGAGGGAAAAAAAGCCCTTTAAAATTGCAATATATTTTCCTCAAAATATCTAAGAAACAAATTGAAGACTTTTTCCTCTGCCAATTTCTAACAATAATTTCTAACAATAATAGATCTAGAAAGTAATTTTCATACAAAACAAAGTAAGAAGAAATTGCAGTTTGCTTAAATTTGTTTGTTTTATTTAAGGTAGGCAGAAAAAGCCTTTGAGCCCAGTCACTTGGGAAATGTTAATATCATCATAATTTATCCATTATGGATATCAATTCCTAATTCATATGAACTATCAACAGATGAGCTGTTAAATAGAGAATATACACAAATCATTATTTCTACATCACTTATTTCGGAATGATGTTTGTGATCCATCTCTTTATCATTTGCATTGCTCCCCAAAACAATTAGAAAAACTTTAAAATACACACACATTTTAATTTTAAGTAAGAACTTTTCATAACCTAATAAACTGGAAAATGCGCTCAATGATATCAACTCCTCTTTCAGAAAAAAGATACAAAATTAAAAATACAAATCTCCTTGAAAGGAAATCAATCTAAATTAAGAAAAACTCAGAAATAAAGTAACTCGGGTACTTAGGGGCTACACTAGAAAATGTGTTAGCTTGTGATGCTAAAAAAGTTACAATTCAGTGAGCAAAATACTCTTATCTTGCTAACCAATCAGTTCTTAAGTAAAATTGACCTTGCTTATTCTCATTCTCTTCCCTAACAGATGTTTCTGTATTGCTGTCACTCTTTATAGAGAAACAGACTCTCTCGACCAAATTTTTTCATTGAAGTCTTCTTCATTCACATGAAATGTAAATGTATTTTAATTGAAGTCACAGCTTCTGACTTTACTAGTAGTGAAGTCATACAAATAACTAAGACAAGAGACAGTGATGCTAGTATATTATACTTAATCTTAGTAACTCACAATAAATATTTATTGCATTTTATTTTAATTCTCTTTTGCCAAAAACTAAATCCTTGTTTATCCAATATCAATGTGCCAAAATTGGGCACAGATCCTCAACTAACTGATTGTTGGCCACAGCTATATTAAACCAAAGGGCTTCCAACAATTCCAACCAATCTCAATCCTGGCTACACATTAAAATCAAGTAAATACTGATGCTGGGTCTCACCTTTAGGGATCCTAATTTAATTGTTCTTGGGAGGGGGTCAGGTGTTTGTACTTTTAAGGCTCCCCAGCAGATTCTAAGCTACAAACCTCAGACCTTCTGCAGAGCTTAGTTGGGTTTTATGGGGTTTTGTTGTTGTTTTTCTAATTCTTTCTGATTTTCATCTTCTTAAAAACAGTCTGCTTCACTGATTTAGAAAATATTGACTGTGGCCAAAAATAAGAGGACACTATTATTTAAATTGCAGAACAACTTTCTATCCGGTATAGGTGTATGTCTGTGTGTGTGTGTAAATAAATATATATATATATATATATATATATATATATATATATATATATATATATATATGGTGTTACTCTGTAGTTCAGGCTGGTTGTGAATTCACTATGTAGCCTGGGCTGGCCTTGAACTCACGGCAGTCCTCCTGCCTCAGCCTCCTGAGTGCTGGGGTTAAAGGTATGCGCCACCACGTCCAGCTTCAGTATAGGTTTCTACAGAGAGGCTGGCACTAGGTAGAAAAATAAAGATTTTTCTTCTTGCTCACACTCTTTACCTTCTGTACTCTGTGTCTTGGGGCTAGACTCTCCTTACATTGGCCTTTACATCAAATTTTACTGCTTTTAAAAGAAATGAAAATTAACCTGCTTATATCTTCTCTACATTCCTTATGCGTTCTTTTGAAGTCGCTCTCTATTAAACGGAAAGTCAATGTATTCTTAGGAATTTTAACTATGGTCTTTCTAAATACAGTTCTTTAGTCTGTAGGAGCAATTCTGATAACCATTAAACAGTGGCTTTATTCAAAGGAACCGCTTTAATAATAAAAAATTCCAGTTCTGAAACATGACAAGAGGATATAATTGGGGAATCTAAATCCTTAATATTCATCACAAAGTTAATACTCTATTATGCCTAAGAATAAAATAATTTATAGTAATTCTTAATCAAGACCCACATCATATTTCAGTACTAAAGCATTAATATCTTTCAACCTCTTTCAAAAGTACACCTCATAATGTAAATGCTTTATGCCCTCTAAAGAGTCAACAGGTAAATGAAAAATAAGAAATTTCTGAAAAATATTGCCCATTTTGGAAAAAACCTAGTGATTGCTACAGAAAAACTGGCACCTTTTTAAATAAACTTTGTCTGTGTTACTAATGACTTAATCGGTTAATTAGTTACATACCCGGGGAGATGGCACTTTGGCTTTGATGACTTTCCTTAACATAAGTTCCGAAAAAATATTGAAAACAAAGATATTACTATCTGCCCCAGCAGTCACCAAGAACCGGTCATCAAAGCTAACCGCGATGCCTTTAACCCATCCATAGTCATTGTCATGCATACTGAAGTGCCAGTACTGCTGCAAGCTGGCCAACGAGAGGTCATTTTCATTGAGAACATACACTCGAATTGCTCCATTTCTCATTCCACAAAACATTAGAGTCTGGCTAAAGCTACGAGACAAAAAAAGGAAGTAAAATGTTCTTCCTATTAGCCTGGAAACAACATTTAATTTTAAATAACTGAAAATGACTAGATCTTATAAGAATAAAGTTTAGTGGTAGAAAATAATAAAACTGAGTTATATACCAGCAAAGCTCCTATGTTCAATCCCAGCCCCAACAGCTCAGAATACAACCATATTGTGAAAAAGGGCCTCTAAGGAGGGAACTAAGTTCAAATGAGAACATTAGGAGGGATCATGTGTCACTCTTACTGGTATGTCTGTAAGAAGTGGAGATTAGAACACAGACACTAGAGATAGCACACACATAATAAAAAGCTAAGTGAAGACACCGCAAGAGAGCAGAGGGGTACAAGCCTCGGAGACAGACCTCCAAGGAAATCGAACCTACCAAGCCCGTGGCTGGAACCTTCATTATGTGACCACGCATTATGGGACCTCCCAAGTAAGAGCACATCCACACACCTTAATAGTGTGACAGACACACATTCTAACATAATATTTGATGGGAAGGTTTAGGTATACTTCAACACTAACATGGCTATATTTACTCATTTGATTTATTGAACCAAATACTGTTTGTGAACACTTTCATTTGGATGGATCTTGTTAAATGAATGATATTCATAATACAAAAAATATAAACATCATCAGGGTATTAAGTTTTAAAACTTTTTCAAAATTTTGTTCACCTGAAAGTGATAGTTTGGACGGGATTATCTTCCGTATCTTCAAGAAAACGGAAATCAAAAGGCTCATCATTCTGCGCTTTGAAATCACTGCTTGGGTCACCTGAGGGAAATTTGCAGTGATACAGAAAACCAGAATCATAGCCGCCCTGGAAGAGAGAAGTAACACTGACAGTGACACTTGACTGTGACACATATGACTGCACGAGAACTTCTTGATTATTCCAATAATCTTAAAGCATAAATGTTTTACACATCTACATACATATGATTTTTATGTTTGTAGGTAGATTTTGGTATTACTAGACAGATTTTTATTTCCATTTACATGCAAGTATATAATTACAATAATAAATACTTTATGACAATTTGTTTCTACTTATAAGCCAAAATGAGAGATTTCATCTTTGCCTGCCTAATGAACTCCATTTTATTTCCTCAAGTGTTATTATAAGTAATAGTATTAAATAACAGGTTTTGCAAGTCATTGTTTTCACAGACTGTTTTCAATTTAGGGTAACTGAACTTCCCAGGAAGGGCTTTTTAGAAGTAATCTGCCCATGTAGCAAGAAGCAAAGTGACCATCTGAAAGAGATATATTACTTCAAATATAACATATTTTATCTATGGGATCAGAAATCCTTATTAGAGAAAACAAATTAAGGAACAGAATATCTTTATGACAAATAAATGAGATTCCCACTCCCAAGAGCAGTGCTTTGCTGCTGGATGCCTGAAGGCAGAAAGTCTTGTTCACTATTTTGCGAGCAGTAAACATTATCATCCTTCACTGTAAAATGCCGTCAACATGTGACCTATGCAAGAGGCAATTTCAAGTGACTCAGCCTTGTATCTCAAGTGGCCAGACAGCAACTAAGCAGGATCCCTTGGTTTGCTGCTCTTCAGAGGCACATCAAAAACAAGTACAAACATAGGAGAAAATTACCTGAACAACATAGTTAAGTGAAAGAGAAGAGCTCCGGGAATTAAGAGGAGGCCAACAGGAAAGTCAGAAACCACAGAGAAAACAGCAGAAACTGAAAACAAAGGGAGAACTCTGCAGTTGCAGTGCCATGGAATTCTAGCTCAGCTGCCACCAATTCAAGCGCAGTAACTACATGCCTGCTGTCTGCCACCACCCACTCACATGCATACTGACAGACAGGTCTCAAACTGAAGTAAATGCAGACCCCAGATGTGAAGTACTTATCTACGGATTCCACCAGGCAGGGTCAGGTCTCAGCAGACAGGCAGCAAAAAGCGAGCAAAGAACCACAATGGCACCCAGTTTGACTCGCTACTCCATCCCACGCATGACCACATCTGGTGGACACTAATCCAACGGGAACGGAGACCTACTCAAATAAGTTAACGTGAAGGAGAGTTCGGGACTCCTCCCAACTGTTCCTTGTTCGTATTTTGAGTTTGTGCCTTTTTTCTCTCTTTTGCATATATTTCGCATTTTGTTGTTGGTTTTTAATTTTTAAAATTTTTTTTCTTTAGCCTTTTCGTTGGATCGTGTTATTCTGTTTTCATTTTGTGTTTTTCTTTTTGTTACTTTTATCTCTAATTCCAATTGCTTCTGCTCTTCAATAGATTATTTCACTTTTCTCTACCCTTTACTGTATTCTTTTTCTTTCTCCACCCAAATTAACTGCTTTTCCCAGTTCTCCCTTCTCCTACCCCCATCACTTTATCACTATTATTAATAAGTGCTAATAGTCTGTACCTACTTAAACATATTAAAAGTTAAAACTTAATTTAATTCAACCTAAGCTATTCACACAGGCTTCTTTTCTATTACCAACATTGGTATAGTGTTGTCTTCAGTAGATTTTTTGATAGTATTTGTTTTGTCTAGATAGCTATGTTAATAGCACAGGCCACGTTTCTAATGCTAAGGGTAGAATAGTTGTGGCCCTTAATTAAACTTTATGGTATGTCAATAATTACTCTAAGAGGATGTCACTATTGCTGATTTCTTTCCTGCTGTTAATGGTGGTATAGTGGTTCATCTTTGTTTTCACTATGAGTCAACAGCTGGGTTGTCTTTAGGTCACCGGCATTACTGTGATTCAGTTTTACCTCACTGAAAGGTGAAATCAGGAGAAGGTTACACACAAAGAAAACCTCAAACTTAACAACAGACTAGATTGAAGATAGGTAAGTACAAATTCTGAGATATGAATTCTGAAAAATTCATTGCTGTGACTCAATACCTGACATCCACAAATTTAGGGGAAGGTCACTGTCCACTCAGGGGTGGCTGGCAGCAATGGAAGTACACAGCACAGGCAGAGGTGGAGCCAGCTCCTCGGGACATCACAAACAGGAAACCAAGCCCCTTCAAGCCCAGTCCTTTCCCAGAGGAAGAAGCTGTAACAATCTTTCTTCTTCCTTCCTTTTATATAGTTCGAGGTCCCCGTCGGGCCTCCCACATCCAGGTGGTGTTCTTCCCTCATTCGCTGGCCCACAAGTCACTCACACTCTAATCCGGTCTGGTTCCCAATTGTCCAATCTAGGCGTGGTTCCCAAACTCTAATTCAAACATAGTTCCTGATTGCCTCAAGTTGACATAATCTCTCCAACAGTCACTATAACTAAACTCAAAAAACCACCAAAATCATAAGCTAACTGAAGAGATCATCACAATATGGACAATATTTTTCTTTTTTCCTAATGTAACTAATCTGCAACTGTCAGCAACAGAATTATGAGAAAACGAGGCAGTAAGATACTTCCAAAAATGCCTAACTCCATTAAAGCTGATCCTGGAGGTAAAGGAAATTTCAGGACAGGAACTCAGAAAACAATTAGTTAAAATGTTTGAGGAGCTCAAAGAAGAAATTATTAAATACATTTAAAGATGCTTAACAAGCATAAAGAAGAATATAGCAAATATATAATGGTCTTAACTGATAAAAATTTGAGCAAGTTTATCAAAGATATAGACAAAAAGCTGACTGACATAAACAAGGCAGGCAAGATTTGAACATTTTGTTAAAGAAGCAGAAATTCTGAAAAGAAATCAAGTTGAAATTCAGGATATTAAAAGTCCAATTGAAAGCATGGGAAGCCAGCTTGATCATTATAAGGACACAGTATCAGACCTGTAGACAAGGTTAATGTAGTAGGACCATAAAACTAACTCAGTGACACTATAACAATGACGAAGTGGGATGTAACACTCAAAGAAAATCAACCTCAAAATTATGGGAATAAAAGAAAAATTACAGGACCACATAAAAGATATAAAGAATGTCATCACAGAAATCATAGCAGAAAATTCCCCAAATAAAAAAAAAAGAAATTAATGTTGAGGTGTGAGAATGAAATAGAACACAAAATAACCTTGACCAGAAAAGACCTTCTCCACAACACATCATAATCAAAATCTCAGGAGTTCACAAAAAGCAAGAATACTAAAAGCTGTAAGAGAAAGAATGGAAAACAATACTCCCAGCACCTGGAGTCTGAAAACAATCAAAAGTTGGTATTCTATTTTCAGACACAACAGACTTCAAGCTAAATCTTATAAGAGAAACAAAGATGGATCCTCTGTATTGGTAAAGGGAACAATTAAACAGGAAGAGTTCACAATTAGAAATATATATGCATACAATGTTAAGTATATAAATTCACAAAGCCAAAACTACTGGACATGAAAGGACAGACAGACACCAATACTTCAATACCCTATTTACAAATAGGTGAACCAGACAAAAAATCAAGCAAATATCAGAGCTAAACCTTACCATGCAACAAATGGACTTATAATTGATATCAACAGAATACTCCATTCAACATGAATAGAATACCCTTTTTTCTTAATAGCACATGGTACTTTTTCCAAACAGACCACATTCTGGGCCATAAGCCATGCTTTAATAAAAACAAAATATTGAAATAATTTCCTGTGCACTTTCAGATCATAGTGGAATGAAGCCAGAAATCAACAGCAAAAAAAAATTATAGAAACTAAGCAAACGTGTGGAGATTAAATAAAACATTATTGACCAATCAGTGGATCTCAGAATGAACCAGAAGAGAACCAAAAAGTTTCTAGAGTTATTGTTGTTTGGCTCTGGAATGTCCCCCAAAAGTCTCATGTATTTAAATGTTATGGATTGTCTATGGAACCATGTGCTATTGGTAGATTGGGGGCTAGCCTGGAGGGGTGGATTAATCATGTGTAAGTTAAGATTAATGGCATGTAGTGGCCATACCTTCCACACCTGGATCCAGGAGGGGCTGATCACTGGGCTGAGACCTGGAAGGATATATAAGCTGCTTTCTGCTTTCCTTGGACTAGGACTAGTCTCAACTAGTCTAAATTGCCTGCCTGTTTGTGGTGTCGTGAGAAGCTGCCTCCACCTCTACTGTAGAGAGCCTGCAAACGCCATTATAAGATGGCACCGGCATCCGGCCGGCTGATTAGTAAACAATTGCCACTGCACATGCGCCTAGGCTAAAGACCAGCCCCGGAGTCATGTCATTCGGACACGTCATATGGCCTGATTGGCCTCTGCAAATCAGGAACCAACACGCCACCCAGATGTAACCTAAAGGATATATAAACCGTGCCATTTTGGGACTTGGGGTCTTCCTCTCATCAATGTTAAAATAAACACTTGCTGCAGAAGGATCCTGGTGCCCGCGTGCGTTCTTGCTGGCGAGACGATTGCGCGGGTCATACTCTACCTCTACCATGTACTTCCATTGCTGCCAGCTGCCCCTGATGGACTGTGACCTTCTGAAACTGTGAGTTAAAATAAACTTTTCCTCCCCTAAATTGTGGATGTCGGGTATTGAGTCACAGCAACAAAAAAGTAACTGAGACAATAGTCAAATGAAAATGGAATCACATCATATCAGAATCCATGAAATACAATGAAAGCAGTATTAAGAAAGAAGATTATACTATGAATGTACATTTTTTTAAAAAAGGTCAATCCCAAAATATTATCTAATGTTGCACTTCAAGGTCCTATAAAAACTAAAACAGGGCAAAGCCAAAAGCAATGGAAGGAAAGAAACTATAAGGATCAGGGAAGAAATTAATGAAATACACACAGACACACACACACACACACACACACACACACACACACAGCAAAAGATCAATGGTTCTTCCAAAGCATAAATAAGATTAATAAACCCCTAGCCAGACTCATTAAAAGGAGGAAAGAAAAAAACATATCAATGCAATCAGAAATGAAAAAGGTAAAATCACAATGGACACTGCTGAAATCCAGAGGATTATGTGAAAACTTACATTCCAATAAATTGGAGAACCCAGAAGAAATGGATAAATTCCAGACACATATGAGATGCTGATATTGAACCAAGAAGATTAAAAAACTGAACAGACTAATAACCAGTAATGAAATTAAAGCAGGAATAAACCCCTTACTGACAAAATAAAAACATAAGACCCAACAGAGTCACCTGAGAATTTTTCCAGAACTTCAGGAAAGAGGATAACACCAATACTCAAAATTTTTTATGACATTGAAAGAGAAATAACACTGTCAAACTCATTCCTGGAAGTTGGTATTACCCTGACACCAAAATCAGACAAAGCCTTAACAAAAAAAGAAAACTGTAGACTGATTTCCATAATGAATATAGTTGCAAAAATCCCAACAAGGTATACTTACAAACAAAACAACAGATTATTAAAAATACCATGTACCATGACTAAGCTGGTTTCATCCCAGGAATGCAAGGATGGTTTAACATACATAAATTGACTAATGTAATATGCCACACAAAAAAGCAAGGACAAAAACAAAAATCACATGATACATGGCACAAAAAAGTTTCTGACAATCTAACATCCATTTCTGATAAAACTCTGATGAAAATAGGTATAGAAGGAACTTAGCTCAAGCTGATAATAGCTGTTTATGACAAGCTAATTGGAAAAAAAAATTAAAGGCATTTCCTCTTAAGTCAGGAGCAAGATAAGGGTGTCCACTCTCATCAGAGTAACCACAGCAGCCAGCATGAGCGCAATCAGGTGAAAGCAAGACATAAAGGAGACACATAGAGAAAAGGAGGAAACCAAACTGTCTTCTATTTGCAGTGACATCTTCCTTTACATAGAAGACTCTAAAAACCCTGAAAAAACACTCTTAGTACTAATTTAAAAATTCAGCAAAGTGGCAGGACACAAAATCAATACAAAAATTAACAGCATTGTTTTGTACACCAAGACTGAAATCATTACGAATCAAATCAGAAAAACAATCCCAGCCATAGTAGCTTCAGACAATTAAATACCAAGAATCAAACGAATCAAGGAATTGGAAAACCTCTACAAAGAAAACTACAGTACTCTGAAAAAATAGCTTGAAGAAGACATTTTTAAAATGGGGAAAAATGGAAATACATGCTCTGTTCCTGGGCAGGCAGAACCAATATTGTTTAAATGGCCATACTGCCCAAACTGATACACAGATTCAATGCAATTCTAATCAAAATATCAGCAACGTTTTTCAGAGAACTAGAAAAAATTTACATGAAATCAAAAGAAATACAGAATAACCAAAGCAATCCTGAGCTACAAGAGTAAAGCTGGAGACATCACAATCCCAGGTATCAAGTTATATTATAAAGCAACAGTGATTAAAAAAAAGAACATGTGGTGCTGGCATAGGAACAGAATTTAGAAAGCAAAGACTACCCCATGCACCATTAGCTACTTGGTCTTTGCAAAAGGGCCAAAACACACATCAGAGAAATGGTGCCGGAAACACTGGTTATACACATGCAGTACTCTGTACTAAAATCAAAATGAATTTTAAATGCCTAGATTTATATAAAAACACTGAACCTAAGCTGTAAGATAAAAATAGACAAAACCCTTGAAGACTTAGGCATAATCAGGACTTTCTCAAAAGAAAATCTATTGCTCAACAAATAACACCAAGAATAAACAAATAGAATTATATTAATTAAAAGGTTTCTGCATAGCAAAGGAAATAATCAACAGAGTAAAAAAGAGAACCAACAGAATGGGAATTAATTTTGCCAGGTATTCCTTGAACAAAGGGCTAACATTCAGAATATACAAAGAACTGAAAAAAATTATACTTCCAAAAATAAAAGACCCAATCAAAAAATGGCCAATTTAAATGAATAGACAATTCTCAGAAGAAGCACAGTCAGTAAACACGTTAAAGAAATGTTCAACATCATTAGCCACTAGAGAAATGCAAATCAAAATAACACTGAGGTTCCATCTCATTCCAGTAAGAATGACTTTTATCAAAAACTCATTTTAAAAAAACCACACATATTAGTGAGGATATGGGGAAAGGGAAACCTTCTACATAGATAGTGGGACTGTCAACTGGTACTACCATTATAGAAAGCATTACGGAAAATTTTCAAAAACACTGAAGACAGATTTTCATTTGAGCCAGCTACACCTCCTTGGTATCTTTCTAAAAGAGGTAAAGACATATAACAGTGACACATATTTATCATGTTCATAGCAACACAACTCATAATAGCTCAGGACATAATTGCTAATCTTGCTACCACATTATGTCTATCAACAGATGAAGAAAATGTAGCATGTTTACTACATGGTGGAATAATACTCTGCCATAAAGATAAACTTGAGTCATTCATAGGGAAATGGATACACTTTGAGAACATTATGCTTAGAACATTAAATATCACCTAGTTTCTCTAATATAGGAAAACCAAAATATAAACAAGTAAAAAAAATCAAAATAGAAGAGGTATGGAGGAAATAGGGAGTTAAGATTTCATGGAGAGAGAAAGGGGGTGTAGGGAGATAGTAAGGGGAGATTTTTGTGGTGAGGAAAAGGGTATGTAGGGAGGGGCAAAACAGTGGGGCAGGGAAGAGAGAGAAAAAGGAGCAAGATGTTACATGCAATGATTCCTTAAGGTGCATGTGATTACTATGTATCACAAATTCAGACTAATAAAAAATAAAAAAGAAAAAGAAAAACAGATAAAAGGAATACTTACAAGACATATCAGTAAAGAAATTTTCAAATGAATTTCAAAGTAACAATGATTAATATACTTAAGCAATTTGAAGACAACATATATTGACAATTTTAGAAGTCACTTAGTATCTATGGTAAAGTAAATAGCAGAAAAATGAAGGTTTTAGAACTAAAAAATAAAATGATAGAAATTAAAATTCAGATTGGTTTAATAGCAACTAGATAATTACAAGGAGATGTATAATGTAGTATTTATTTTATAGGCCAGCTAAGTTAATCACTTAACATATTTAGTAAAAAAAAAAAAGACATAGAGTGTGCTCAGTTTAATTGAAATTTCAGACAAAAAATTAAAAATAAGTATGTCCCATGTAATATTTATTTGGAAACCCTAGAGTAAACACTAAACATGTTGGGTAAATAATAATTTTGCACCTCCAGGACACTGGAAGTCTGATATATTGTTACAGTGCTCAAAATTAGAAAGCAGACTCAGAGTCTTCCTGGAATCCCAGCTATCTGGAAAGCTGAGAGGGCAGGTTTCCAGCAGGAGTCAGCCTGAGCACCTTCCAAAGACTCCATGTCAAAAAAGCAAAGCCAAAAACCAGACCCAGCTCTTTGCCCTTCTCCCCTTACACCTTTTCGCCTTTGACTTGCCTGAAACACGTTTGTTGTAGATAACAACAAATACAACAAGCAAACAGATAAAAGACATGTTAAGGTGATTTAAAAAAACAGTTGTAACTCACCTATTTATCAAAACTCACAACGTGCACAGTAGTTAATAAAGTCTTGTATGTGAGTAAGAATATAGTAATAGATCAGAACTCTAAACTAGATTGGAATGCGGCTGAGATAAAGCCACATTAATACTCACCAATGAAACCCAGAATTTCCCTGGCTCAGAGTAAAAGCCACAGAGGATAGGCGATGGGGTGGGTGGGAAGAAAAGCTCGGGTAGCGGCTCTTCCTCCTCTTCCTCCTCCTCTTCCTCCTCTGGAAACTCTTTTTCCCCCTCTTCTCCCAGCTCTTCTAGCATCCTCCTCCTTGCTTCCCTTTCCTTCTCCTTCAGCTCCTTTTGTTTTTCTCTCTTTTCAATTTCTATTGATCTCTTTTTTAAAAAGACATTAAATGGATACAAAAAAGATCTGTAGCACTCATTTACATGATTAATGGCAACAACAATAAAAGACAGAGTTCTAGAAAACTTCACAGCTCTGATACAACGAAAACATTTCAAAATAATTCTTATTTTGGGAATATGGTATCACTAACATTCAAATCATTGGTATGACTGTCATTTCTGTTTTACCCTCATTGGCCCTGGTTTTATAGAAATTATTTTGTCATGCTTTGGCAATAGAGAAGTTAAACACGGTTTTCTCTGAGCCTGTCGCCGTCAACCTCGGGTGCAGGTAGGCCCCAACAGCTTCTAAGTGTAGTGCCACTGTGACCCAGACCTTCGCTGTCTAGCGCGCGTCCGTGGTGAAAGCTCCTCCAGAACCAATCTCCCTCTCTCGTCTTCATCTCTCCTTCGGTGTGCTCCTTGGATTACACGGTTTCACAATACCAGCCCCTCTTTCAAAACTGCCAACGGACCCCGATGATCTCTAAACTGAAAAGTTCTGGCTGGTTCCTAAGGTGCCCTGTCCTCTGATCACAGATTCCTGCTACTCCTCCATGAGTTGCATCCTTCAATTCACCAGGCCAGTCACCTCCTGAAAACTCTGCCTTCCCTCGGGATGTTCACCCAGCTTTTATCACGCTCCCTCCAGCTTTCCAAACCCTTCCTATGTGAAATGGTCCTGCCGTGGGAGCATACGTGGCCTCCTGGCCCTGTCCGTGACTGTCGTCACCTAGCCCCACCCATACGTACATCCGCACATCCCGTCCCTTACTGCTCCCTAACACAGTCAGCTGCTCTCCTATCGATGACCGATGACCGTAAGTTGTGAAGGGCAGATCCCAAATTATTCTGCCTCGCATTCTCCAGGACCTCACACAGAGATTTGACACAACATCCCATACCAGAATCTTAGATTTGATACTTGAGAAATGGAAGCATTTCATGCACACGTCCTTGAGCTCATAGGAGACGACATCACGATTGACCTCTTCTTCCCGAAGGGCTGGACATGGGGCTTCCACAACATAGCCATTTTCACAGAAAATCAACAGAGTACTATCAGGCTGAGAAGAAAGATAAAAGATACCACTTATATTTAGGAAAGTTTGTACAAGTGTAATCCAGAAAGATCATAAATCAGGAAAAGTACAAATGATACATATCATTTTTAAGAGACAATTACTTCCTCAGTGTAGTTATTGCTAGTAAGTCGAGTTTTAAATAATTATATCATTATTAACATAATTATTAATCGTAGTTATTAATTAGTAAGCTATTTGTGAAAATTAGATTCAGATTTGGTTCCTTTACAGATGCCATAACATTTCTTGAGCCAAATATGTGGTTGTGAAATGTTAGCCCAATCAGCAAAATATCATGCTTGGGAATGCCAAAAAAAATTCTTTAGTCTATAGATGGCACTTGATGCCTGAGATTCCTGTTACAGCTCATTCTCTCTCCGCTTGAGTTCACTTAAGTATGGCTGTTTCCTCCTCTTTCTCCATTAGTGTTATCTGGGAAACCACACAGCCTTCATTGCCACTCACATTTAAACAGATTCTCTCCAGCCCAGACCTTGCTCTTGTTCCAAAACCATGTATTTAACCATACCTGGGAAATTTCCAACTTGGTACTTCACAGACACACGATTAAAATGTTTATTCTTTCAGTTGTTTCATACTATAATTACTTGTTTTACACCTACTCTGCCTTCAGTATTTTGTTAAACCTTATAAATAAAATTACAATTATAAAAATAGGAATTGTCTCTGTTGTCATGGAGCTTATCTGCAAGAGGATAGCCTGTCATTTAAAAATTAATGTAAGTTAAAATCACAAAAAAAGTGTTGCAGAAGTGGTACAAGAAGAGATCTGTGAGACTTTCGGAGATGGTGACACCTGAGCTTCAAGGTGAAGGGTAAATAAAAACATAACTACGCAGTGGTGGAAGATTGGAGAGGGTGTGCTGTCCAAAGGGAGCTCTGCTGCAAATGTCCTTCGGCACGTGCGGACTTCTGAGAAAAGGCAGGCTTAGGTGGCATCACCTGGGGCCAGAGGACAGAAGAGAAGAAGCACTGGGACTGAGCATTAGACACTTAATAGCTGGGTGACAGAGACTGAGAAGGAACTGCAAGGTGTGAGGGAACCAGGCAAGCAAACTATCACCAAAGTCAAAAAGAAAAGGCATTTCAAAGAAGGAAAGGGTGGTGGGGTCAAATGATGTTGGGAGGTCAAGAAAGATAAGAATGAAATATTAAAAGGATACATCTGGTGTTTATAGAAGAGCTGTTTGGTGGAGTGAAAATAGAAGCCAGCGGCAGGAGCGGTAAGTAAGGGAAAGGAGGGAGCCTCTGGGAGCAGTTGGTCCTTTTGAGAGGGCTGGCTAAGGCGAGATAGGGTGGAAGGCGAGATAGGGAGGAGGACATGGGTGAAGGGATTTGTTCATTTTTCTGAGTAGGAGAGGCTAGAATATACTTAATTACTGATGGAAGTTATCCAGGAAAGAAGTGAGGTTAAACTTATATGACAGAAATAAAAAATAAGTAAAATGTTAAAAAAAGATGAGGGAGAAGGTAGTAGCCTACGAAAAAAATCAATAATAATTAGATCTAAATATACTATTATCATTAAAGACATTGGATCTGTATTTAAAAATCACCTCAGAAGGAAAACCCCTCACTCAGATGACTGTATCACCAAATCTGCTAAGTGCTCAACATTCCAATATAATACAAACTCTTCTAAGAGATAAAACAGCTATCAATTCACCTTAGGAGGTAGGATGACCTAAATAACAAATCTGATGACGTAAGGACAGAAAATAATAATTTAATCTTATTTATGATAGATAAAATTCAAGTAAAATATTAGCAGCCTAATTCTATAATATACAAAATATTTGTTAAAATAGCTAATTTTTAAGACATCAGAAAGACACCAGTATAGCAGGGGCTGAGGGGACAAGAACCCAGAGGAAAGGGACACTCAGTGAAATCTCCTGGACGGCATTCACCAACTCACTGCCTGATGCCCAGAAGCCAAGCAGGACACAATGTCGCAGAGCTTTAGGTCTTATCTCAGAGGCAAAGACACAAAGGCTGAATGTCAGAACTATGACACGTGGAAGGACAGAAACACAGAAAAGTGATTCTGACATTCTGCTGGGCCTCTGCATTTGAATCAGTTATACAACTGTAAACTTCACAGAAACAGTTTTCTCATCTCATTCTAATCATAACACTAGTGTTTATTTCACCTTCAACTTTGAAAGATACTGTCACTTGTTGTAAAACTGTGGTTTGGAAGCTTCTTTTAGCATTTTATACTCAGAAGAAACTGAATCCATTATTAAAAGTCCTCCTACAAAAAATAAAAATCCAGTAATAGATAAAGCCTCTTTGGGGAGCAAAACAACCTTGATTCAAAGATTGATAAGGACACATAAAGGGTGAAAATTATCTGTCACTATATTATGAATATGGATGAAAACCCATAATAAAACAGTAAGTGTGTATGTGTATGTGGACTGTGTACGTGTGTTTAAAAATAGTTTATGTGTGCCAATAAGAAAAGAAGAAAGGCCATTTAAGGAAGAAAATATCAAGATTCAAAGCCTAATGCACAAATAAAAGAAAAAAAGGAGAGACAGGAGGGAACAGATACAACAGATGTTGGGATACAATATCAATGAAGCACCACAGCTGAAGTGGTTAGATGTAAAGAAGACAGTAGGACAACTCTCAGGGTCTGAGTCAGGGTGCTGGGGACAGGAAGGACAGTAATCCCTGAATAACACAGGAGAAAGAATATGTCTTGAAGAAATTATAAATGAACTCTATAATCCATTATATAATAACAATCCTCAGAAAATCTAAAGATCACCAGATTTTGTCAATTCTATTTTCTACATTTCTCTTTCCTCACATCCTGATCACACTTTGTCTGTAACACAGCTGCCCAAAAGGTCCATCTGTTTCTGATCTGGCTCCCATGTAATTTCTCCACACTGCTGCCCGGATGATCATGGGAGTGACAGGGTAGGCAGAGAGGTTCCGTGTGCAGATGGGATACACTATCATAGGAAACCCCTAAAAACAAAACACCAAAACTAAACGCAGAGCCAGGCTGGTGTGAGGTCTGAAAAACCGTTAGAGACTTAGACCTCTTGATCTTGAATAAATGAAGTTTGCTGCATGGTTGTTACACAGAATAAATTAATTTGACATTATTAGTAATTCTCAAATAATATTAGAAATATAAGTGCTGACAGACAGCATTGCTTGAACTAATTTATGTTTTATGTATTTATTTAATTTTTATAACTTATTTTGTAATAATGATAGATTCAAATAAAGTGACAATGATAGTATAGAAAGACAACATGTATCCTTCCCCACATTTCTAGTGAAGGTTACATCTTGTGCAACTATATCAAAAACAGGAAATCAACATTGGTTTTGAATGTGCATATAGCTCTATGTCATTTTAGCAATACGTGTAGACTCATGTAATCACCATGGAAATCCAGAAAAAAAATGGCGTCATTGTCATAAAGATCTCTCTCAAACTGCCCCTTTACAATCACACATATTTCCCACCCATCTTCCTCCATCGATAATCCCTGGCAAATATTTGTTTGTCTTTTCACTTTATGTCTAGAGAAATGACTGGCAGATGCACATACGACGTGTTGAGACATGAGCACTCTTATTTTCTCACAGAGCTTCCTTTTCTCTTCACCGAAACTGCCTGCACCTACACCTCTGTACTCTTGTACATCTCAATGTTTCCTCAAAATTAAGGTAAAAACAATATAAAATATTAACTCATTGCAACTTCCTTTTCTTAGTTGATTTGGTTTTCTGTGGCTAGGGACTGAACCAGGAACTTGTGCATACCAGGCAAGTGTCCCACCATTCAGCTATATCCCTAGATCCTTTTTTTTTCCTTTCTTAATAGTTCCTTGTACTAAATTCACCACAGATTTTGTTTATACCACTGATAATTTAGTCACAGATTTTCCTGCAAAACCTTTCATTATTTAATGGTAGAATTATTTAGCTTTTAAAATTATGTACTTTTTTTTTTCCTTTGGAACAGAGACTGTTCTTACTAGTTAGTGAACCCACCATGGTATCTAATAAAGATGACAACAATGGCCATTGGTTGATTGATTTTTAAAGGATTTTTCCAGACAATACTGTAATTTTTATAGCTCTTTTATTTGAAGAGCTTAAAAAGGATTTCATATGTTTCCCTGATAACTCTGCTGGCACTTTCTCTGTGGTTTCTGAAAACTGTTATTCTGACACCTAATAAAGCATTTAATGTAGACAATATTTACATGAATTACCCAATGCTTATACTTTGTAAATTAGAGATACTAAATGATATCAACAATTAATAGTTAATTATCAGTTATTATGAAAGAAGCAATGAAAAGTTGGAAGAGAAAAAAATAGATTGGGAGTAGAGGAAAAACACACTCAGACTCAGAATTGACCTTCTGATTGCCAGAGACTGACTGGAGGACTGACCCCAGTCAAAGCACACAGACACATCGTATGTCTGGCCAAAAGTCACTACAGTTGAGGCAAAGCCTGTCATAGCTCTGCATTTTGAGAGGGGATGATGGCCAACTAAGTAGAGTATGAAAAAGAAAGGAGGTGGCATGGAGAGCACAGAGCTCCGAGTAACACTGGTCGGGGCAAACTCCAGCAGCTACCTGCAGGCTCTGTCATGGTGTCCCAGGCCCTTTAAGACTGGAGCACCAAGAAGAGAGGTTCATAGTGCCTCCTGCTAGTCTGCTGCTACAAGATCACTTCACTATGTCACAGCTGAGATTTATGCTTGAGGACAGATAATGATGACTTACGTGAGAGACTGTGGACCACATTAACTGGCAAACAGGGCCTGGAGCTTTAATATAACCAATTGGCTTATAATCTTTTTCCACTTCAAAGAAAAAGACAGTGTGATCTTTACTCTAAGGGAGAAAAGAAGAGACACACCCACAAATATATATTACCATAAAACCCAGTTTATAGAGCACAAAAAAGCATTTAATAGCATACAGTATTAATATATCCAATATATATAAATATTTATGTCATATACCTTAGATCACTATGAAAACATTCTTATTTCAAATATTTGCTTCATTTCCAGAATGTAGTTCTGAAAATATGATTACCGTATTTGTATATAACTTAATTCACAAAAATTCCACAAAGTATATGTTTACCTCTTAAGGTATTAAAAATTTATCCAGTTATTCTTTCCATTTATAGCAATTTTAGGTGTAATATTGCTTTGTTTTGTTTTCTGTGATGAGAAGACCAAACCCAAAGCCTCACACATGCTAGGCAAGTGTTCTACCGCCAAGCAATACCTCCAGCCTATGACAGTTCTAGAATTATACCTACGCTGTAAAATAATTATTGAAAATTATATACCTCCAGTGATTAAGTTGAAATTTTCTATTCTTTTTTTAAGACACAGCCTTGCTCTGTTAGTCTAGGCTGATCCTAAACTCACTAC
The DNA here is from genome assembly GCA_004027205.1 of Ctenodactylus gundi. Lineage (NCBI taxonomy): Eukaryota > Metazoa > Chordata > Mammalia > Rodentia > Ctenodactylidae > Ctenodactylus > Ctenodactylus gundi. Next base: position 975,014 of record PVKB01000015.1, read on the forward strand.
TTAGCTCAGGAGGCCCTTGAATACATAGCAATAGCCCTGCTTCAGCCTCTCGAGTGCTGGGATTACAGGTGTTCACCACCACACTCAGCTTATATAGTACTGAGGAATGGAACTCAGGGCCTTGCTGTTGTTAGGCACGTGCTCCAACTGCTGTGCTATTCTTCCAGACCATCTATTCATTTTAAAATAAGCATTAGAACTCAACATATAAGACTATACTTGAAGACTATGTTACAAAGAAAGCAGAATCTGAATATATTCTTAGAAAAATTAATTTCAATAAATAAAAGGCAATCAAGCAAACATACTTATGAGGCAAGGTTAACATAAGATTTCACAGGAAATGAGAGGGGAAATCTCTGGCTTACCCCTGTGGCTAGAATATCTCCATCACGTTCATAGGCTAAAGCGGTGACTTGAGTAGTATGGGGTTTGAAAACGCGTTTCAAAATAATATCAGCATCCGAAACTTTCTTCCGTCCTGAAAAAATTGTGAGCCCTTTTGGATCATAGAGCTCAAGGATTCGAACAACCCCATCTTCAAATCCCACAGTAATCTGTCCTCCAGCGTAGCTTACCTTGGAATAAAATTAGATACAGAGGACCCAAATTTAGTTAATTTAGAAATTTATGTGAAAGAACAGACTGATTATGTTTCATTCTGAACTGAATAATTTAATTTTGGCTGCTCACTGGCAACAGGTTACACCACATTCTGGTAACCTCCATCAATCCTAGAGCAGATGCAGCTATGGCCATAGCAGCAGACCATGGCTATGCAGATGTCCAGCAAGCAAACCCGAGCAGAGGAGCACAGGGAGCAATTCAATAGGGAATGTAAACAGACTTCCAGAGGCTAACAGTCCTGGTCCTCACACAAAAGATGTGAAAACTAAGGGGGAAAATATCCTTTGAGAAGATTTCACCAAGATGATCCAGATGAGGGCTCGCCTAGGAAAGAGAGGGTAGAGCTGAGATCAGAAGGATGCACAGGGGTTACTAGGTACAAGAAGGCGAGAAAAAAGCTTCTAGGAGAGGATGTAGCTTGTACATAGGTCCTATGTCAGCAAAAAACGTAACTCAGAGAAAAGTTAACTTGACTGCAGCTAAAAGAGTACGGCTCTACAAGAGTGTGAGAGGAAACATAGGCAGCACCAGCTCAGGAAATAGCTTGCGTGATACATTAAGGACAGTCTTTATCCAAGCAGTAATGGGAAGTCATCAAAGGGCTATGGTCAGGGATTGCGTAGAAAAGGGAGGTGACATTATCATGTTAACATATTAAAAATGTTAACCCACCAAAGTGTGGAAAACAGGTGTGAGGTGAGCTAGATAACACATAGGCCTTTTTGTAAAGCATCTATGAGACATATCTTGGTGGCTAGAGCATTTGCCCAGCATGTGCAAGGCCTTGGGTTCAATCTCCCAGCATCACATAAAAAATCTAGGCAACTGTGGTGTCACACACCTGTAATCCCAGCAATTGGGAGGCTAAGGCAGAAGGAATCGCTGTGAGTTCAAGGCCAGCCTGGGCTACACAGTGAGTTCAGGACCAGCTAGGATCACAGATCAAGATCTTGTTAGAGAGAGAGAGAGAGAGAGAGAGAGAGAGAGAGAGAGAGAGACGGAGGTCTGCTGTATTTCAGGAGCACAGTGGCCTGAGACAGTAGAAAAAGAAGGGATCTGGACATACTTTAAAGAGAAATATAATGACTATTTTGTGATGGCTGGATATGACGGATGAGGCAGGAAGTGCTGTTAGGGATGACTGATGATGGAATATACTGAGATAGGAAACACCAGAAGGCAGTTCTGACTCTGTCTCTGTCTCTCCATGTGTGTGTGTGTGTGTGTGTGTGTGTGTGTGTGTGTGTCTGCATGGTTTGTTGTTGCTATTTTTCCCCATTTTATTGATATGTATAAGTGCAAAATTTAACATTTACAATGAAGTTTAGCATTTTGTGCACCTACGTATCTTGTCAAGGTGACAAGGACTTTCCCACTCTCCTTTTGTCCCTCCCCCTACTTACCTCTCCCTCCCTCCCCACCCTACCACCCTGTTTCACTTTGTCTTTCATCTTAAGTTATAGGAGTTGTGATCTGGGTTTCTCATATCAGAGAGACCATTGGATGTTTCACCTTCTGCTTCTGACTCACTTCACTAAGCATGATGTTCTCAAGTTTCTTCCGTTTGCCAGTAAAGGCCTCCACGCTATTGGACTTTATAGATGCATAGTATTCCATTGTGTATAAATGCCACAATTTGTGTATCCACTGGTCTGTTGATGGGTATTTTGGTGACTTCCATATTTTAGCTATTGTTAGTTGTGCTGCTATGAACATGGGTATACATGTATGTCTGTTATGTGTTGTTTTGGCCTCTTTTGGATATATTCCCAGGAAGGGTGTCCCTGGATTGAAGGGGATATTTATTTCTAGTCTTTTGAAAGATCTCCACACTGCTTTAGGAAGAAAGATGGCTGAGAGTGAATAGAAGATCATGAATTTAGTTTTCAACATGTTGAGTCCCTTTGAGATCTCAGCATGACGATGACAGATTGCCTGCAGCTTAGAAGAAAAGATTGGGCTAAAGATGTGCATCCGGTGATATCTGATTTACTGCCTTGAAGACTACTCAGGAGAAGGGCAAAAGTCCAGGTATCTTTTAGAACAAAGTGACTTTCCCTGAGGCCAGGCACTTAGGAGAATCTTAGGAGTGAAAAAAAAAAAAGAGCTGGCCCTTTCATGGTGGCATGTTGTTAATTCAACAAATATTTATTAAGTCTTCAAATATACTAGTAACTACATATTTGTGTCGCAGGTGCAACGAATATGGCATGGTTGTCATGATAAAGAACAAGCTAATAAAACAAGCAGTCTTAGTGGGTTGTGGGAAATGCTTTACAAAAAAAAAACATATACAGACCTTAAAAGGAAAATTCTCGGAGAAAGGAGGAACTAACTCTACTTGAATGGGGGTTTATAAAGAGCTCTGGCAGAGAAGATGTTTGACCTGAACTAAGTTGTAAAGAATGATGTGGATACAGCATATATGGCTTCTATCAGTTTGAGGTACAGCTCTTTCTAAACCTATTTTCCTGAGGGTTTTGATCATGAATTGATGTCCAGTTTTGCCAAAGGCCTTTTCTGCATCAACTGAGATGATCATGTGGTTTTTGTTCTTGCTTTTGTTAATGTGGTGTATTTCACTGATTGATTTACATATATTAAACCAACCTTCTGTACTAGGAATGAAGCCTACTTGATCAGGGTGCATGATCTTTCTAACTACTTTTTGGGATCTATTTTCCAGAATCTTAGCGAAGATTTTTGCATCTACATTCAGTAAGGAGATTTGTCTATAATTTTGAGGAGAGATTGAAAGCATTTCCCCTTACGTCAGAAACAAAACAAGGCTGACCACTTTCACCATTCCTACTCAACATAGTTCTCAAAACCCTTGCCAGAGCAATCAGGCAAGAGAATTAAATAAAGTGAATTAATATGGAAGAAAGGAAGTCAAACTATCCCTATTTGCAGATGATATGATTATCTACATAGTAGACCCCAGAAATCCACCATGAAACTCTTAGAAATAATAAACAAACTCAACCAAGTTGCAGAATACAAAGTCAATGCTAAAAAATCAGTAGCATTCCTCTACACTAACATTGAACTCAGTGAGAAAGAGCTCAGAAGAATAATTTCATTCCCAATAGCCTATCAAAAAAATTAAATTCCTAGGAATAAATCTAACCAAGGAAGTGAAAGATCTCTACAAATAAGACTATATTATATTGAAGAAAGAAATTGAAAAAGACATCAGAAAAATACAAAGATATCCTCTGTTCTTGGATAGGCAGAATTAATATAGTCAAAATGACTATGCTGCCAAACTGATAATACAGATTCTATGCAATTCCTATCAAAATACCAAAAACTATTTTTCATGGACCTTGAAAAAACAATCCTTAAATTCAGATGGAACCAAAGAGGCCTAGAATAGCCAAGGCGATCTTGAGTGATGAGACAAAGGCTGTTGGCATTACAATTCCAGACATCAAGTTGTACTACAAAGCAATAGGCATAAAAACTATATGGTATTGGCACAAAAACAGACAGGCCGACCAGTGGAACAGAACTGAGGATGCAGAAACAAATTCAAATACCCTTAGCTACCTGATCTTTGATAAAGGAGCCAAAAGCATACACCGGAAAAAGGATAGCCTCTTCAACATATGGTGCTGGAAAAATTGGACATCCACGTGCAGAAAAATGAATCTAAATGCACTTGTCACCATGCATCAACATTAAAGCTGAAACACTGATCCTCCTGGTAGACAAATTAGGCAAATATCTAAAAGATTTAGGTGTAGACAATGACTTTCCTAACAAGACACCAAAGACAAAAGTAACAGCCCTCAGAATTAACAAATGTCAAATTGAAAAGTTTCTGCACATCAAAGGATATTATCAACAGTATAAAAAGAGAACCAACAGACTGGGGAAAATATTCATCATGAATATGTCAGATATGAGGCTCATAACTAGAATATACAAGGACTGAAGAAACGTAAACCCTTCAAAATCAAAGATCTGATTGAAAAATGGGCAAAGGAAATGAATAGGCAGTTCTCAGATGAAGTTCTAATGGCAAATAAATACACGAAAAGATGTCCAACACCCTTAGCCATTAGAGAAATGCATATAAAACTTTACTAAGGTGCTATCTGACTCCAGGAAGAATGGCGCATATCAAGAATACAAACAGCAATCAGTGCTGTCGAGAATGTGGGGGAAAGCAACCTCCTGCTCTGCTGATGGAATGTAAACTCGTATGTGTTCGTTACTTTCTCATCGCTGTGACTCAATACCCAACATCCACAACTTAAGGAGGGAAGATTTATTTTAGCTTACAGTTTCAGAAAGTCATTGTCCATTCACAAGGTGGCTGGAAAATGATGGGAGCACATGGCATGACTGGTGTGAGGACAGGGCCAGAGCCAGAGCTCCAGTGGCATGGTGGAAGAGAGACAGGGAGGAAGGGTGGACCTGGCACATGCCCTCCCTAGTTCAAGCCCTCCCCCTGCAGCTCAAGCCCTAACTATCCACCCCTTCCAGGCAGGCCCACCTCCCAACCCTACACAGTATCCATAGGAACACGAGGCTTTTGGGGGACACTTCAGATCCATAACACCACATGGTACAACCACTGTGGATGTTTCTCAAAAGACTGAAAATAAATATCCCCTTCTACCCAATGATACCTCTTCTGGGAATTTTTCCAAAAAAAACAGCTAAAAACAATATATAACTGAGATACATGTATACCCATGTTCATAGCAGCACAACTAACAATAGCTAAATTGTGGAGGACACTAAAATACTTATCAAAACCAATGGATACATAAATTGTGGTATGTGAGCATCACCTAGCGGTAGCATTGGCACATTGTTCAAGATGGCGGATCTTTACATTTTGGCACCTTACCTGACCAGGTGACCAGACAAGGGCAGAAAGGGAAAGGAGGGATAAAGGTAATGACGTTGTGATGAACTTGGCCCTGAGCCAGTGCCTTAGATCTTCTCAGGAAGATTGTGAATCTGGCCAATAAGAAGAGGCAGGGGGAGGGACTTATGACCTAGGGATTTAAGTCAGTACTGACCACGTTTTGGGTGTGCCTTTCTCCCCTTGCATGTGGGAAGGTCAACCTTTTTGCAAAAAGAAAATTAAAGCCTCATACCCTGTCGTCCATGCCTCCCATGTCTATCCTTTGTTTGGACAGGTAAATTTCTACGAGCCATTTCTAACAGGTATATGTGTAAAATGGAGTACTACTAATCTATAAAGACAGATAGTTTTAAGGCTTTTGTAGATAACTGGATGCAACTACAAACCATCATGCTCAGTGAAGTTAGAAGGTCAAATATCACACAGTTTTTCTAATAAGAAAAACCTAGAATACAGTCATTTTGTAGAAATAAATGGGGGGATAGTGGGAGCTAGTGGAAAGAGGGAGGGTGCAGTAGGGTCAAAAAGGGAGAGAGGAAGGGTTTATAATGTTGATGTAATATATACACGTACAAAATACTCAAGTTCAATGTAAACATTATGTATCATTCATATATACATACATATAAATGGGGAAATGATGTGGAATCTTCCGGAAAAGCAAGAGGCTGTGCAGAGGGAGTATTTCAATTTGAACATAATATTCATATGATCATTATCTTCATATAAGTACAAGAAAAGAGATATTCCATTGATATCACACAGCTATTTGAAGAAACGATTTAATTACATGAGCTGTATTTTAAAGACTCCAGATAACAATATAAGTAGATAAAGGTAAAGAGTGAGGCAGGTCTGCCAATCCAAATGCTCTGTCATCCTTACTTATTCAGCTTGGTTCATTGGCCTAAATTCTTGAGCTCATCAAGAAATTCCCCTCTAGTCCAATTATCCCCACATCTATTTTTAGCCTGAAATATTTCTCCTTTGACTTCCACCCAAAACAGTAAAGATTAAATATGCCTCATAGCATCTGCATGGAATTTTAAAGGCATGACTGCAAATTCTTTAATCCTGCATCCCCTAGAAATGAAATTTAAAGCTCCCTTTTCTTCAAGGGAGGTGGGGCTTGTAACTATGTGACCACTTTAGCCAATCAAGTATGGTAGAATTAACTTTTAAGGCTAGGTCGTAAAAGGCCATCTGCTTCTGCCTTGTATTTGGAAAACATGACAGCTTTTGGACTCCTGAACTACCATGTAAGATATGTGTGACTTCCCTCTAACCTGACATACTAGAATGAAATCCAAGCTATATAGAGAGGCTAAGACATAAAGACCCCTGTGGCAGTCCCTGTCTAATCCAGCAAGTCACCCAACACAGAGGTGCCAACCTTGTGGTCAACAGCCTGTGAATTATTCCAACTGAGGATTAAGATACCCTGAAGCACTTGTGTGGGGACTCTGCTGGCACCTGTGTGACTTCCTCAATTCAAAGAGCTTGTGAACAAAATTAACTGTTGTTTTATGACACTGTGCGGTGGGATAGTTTACTACACAGCAGGAGATAATTGGAACAATTCCCTGTCCCTAGATAATTCCCCCATAATTATCATTACCTAATAAGAAACATTATTTACATATTATCTGGGTTTATATTCTGTCTCTACCTCCCTCCTACTAAACCACAAAGTCCACAAAGGCAAGTATTTTTGTCATTATGTTCACTGCCTTTTCCCAGAACCTGGAAGAAATGAAATCCTAGGATGAATGAAATCAGAGACAGACAGATAAAGGTCAGATACACACAGTTCTTTGAGATAATTACTTATAACATGGAACTATAACTTTTTTGCAGTTACCCTAAAAATAGAATTTTCATTTAAAACAGGACCAAAACTATAAGAAGACTGAAGTCATATGATTTCTATCCCATACAGCGTGAAATAAACTAACTTTAATTTTTATTCTCCAAAATTCTAAATCAGAAAATATCTAGCACTGGTGTGCCACATTTAACAATAGATTCTGGTAGAAGTTAATTATCACAACGAACTTACCGTTCGGGGCACCCAAGTGAGGGCAGTGCCACCTTGTTTGAATTTCATCTGAATCAAGGGCGTTTTCCCAGCAAAATCATAGATTCGAATATAGCCTATAGAAAGATAGTTTTAAAGAAACAAATTCTATACATCGGGTTTCTTGAAATAATCTTAGTTCATCTTTTACATGTTGAATATTATAACAAAATTTCATAAGTAACTAAATCAAATACTAATCAAATAGCCTTTTATTAGTCAAAAATGTCTATTATATATCTACAAATAGGTAACTCAAGAAGATGAATAATGAGAATCACAGCTGATGATTGACCGGTGTGAACCCGTTTCACCTAGCACGATTCACATATTTGGCACAAGTCAAGGAGGAAGAAAGGCAACGGGAAGAATTGGAAAAGCATGAGTGTGGATGACAGAAAATGAAGAGTGTCTTGGTGGAAAACATTTAGACTGAACCCTTATTTTACTCTCTCCCAATTATCACAAATGGTGTATTGTGTGCCTCCTCCACAACTCACCTCACGTGCATTCAAGAGTATTCTCCTTTGGAAAATTCTCAAATGCTTTTAATCAAACACACATTAGGAAGTATTGAAAAAAAGACCAAACAAAGCCAGATATTATTTTCATTAAGAGTTCCCACTTACAGTCTAAGGCAGTCGTGGCCATGAGGTAAGTGACAGGGGAAATAGCCAAGGCTTCAATAGCTCCCGAGTGGAAGGAGAAGAGGAGTTCTGGATCCTGAGTCTAAGAACAGACAAAGATTATACCAGATATCAAAGACAAAGTAGTACAGAGTTAAGGTCAAGTCTAAGGAAGTGCAAGAAGAACTTTATGATACATGTGTGATATGTATGACTTTATGATACATTTATTTGAACAGAAAAAAATTTTTCAAGTAAAATAGATTTGAAAGAGCACCAGACTTTGGAATCAGGAATTCTGGCTTTGTACTTAGTGACAGTGTGATTTTTGCATAGGTTACTTACATGCCAGTTTGCATTTTTTTAATCTTCAAACTGAGACCATAGCAGCTGTGTGTCTAACTGAGACAGCTATGAGTAAATGAAAATTCTTTACGTTTGTGAAAAGCAACAGAATAATGAGAGAGATACAGCTTTCCTTGATGGGAATAATGAGGTAATACGAAGAAAGAGAAAGTATCTTTAAAGAATGACAGAGATTTTTACTATATAAGTTAGGGGAAAATGAAAACACAAGCAACTTACAATATTTGAAAAGCTAAGGTCCAGCTTCCACATGGCTCCATTGGCATCCTAAAAAATTAAACAGCTAATGCTATTTTATTTCACCATTTTTAACTTTCAACAATTTGGACATTTTTCTTTCTCTGATTTTAAGTAAACATAAATAACAATGTTAAAAGCTTACGCATATAATGTAATTTATAATTATAATTTCTCTGTATCTTGGCATAAAACCACACAATAAGCAAATACTTAGTCACGGTCAAATGGACTTATACACTTACAGTCAAGTGAGCTTCTAGTCCAGCCAATCAATTATACAATTTTAATTTTACATTCTGTTAGATTTAAAGAATAAACATAAAAGCATAAAATTTACCTGAGCGAACCAAAAGTTATTTCCAGTTTCATTCATTTTTATCATAGAGAAGATTTTGACATTCTTGCCAACTTGAAGTTCATTAATAGGCTCAATCTCCAGCAATCCACTTTCATCTATAATATCAGCAGTGTCGATTGTCTCAAAGTCCCATATCTTGCAGAATTAATAAGAAAATACTTTAATAAATCGGTAAATTCGGTTCTAAGCCAGGAAAGGCTCTGATTTTTTTTTCCGAAAGTTGTTTCTTCTTCTTTCGTGAAGATTAACAAGGAGTAGGGATAATACACACCAGCCAACATTGGATCCTTAGGACTGTACTTTAAACAGGTCTAAGGTTTCCTTTGTATTTACAGATATCAGTGACAAAGTTCTGTCTTGTATAAGAATTTTAATTTAACCAAAGTAAGCTTTATTTCAAGGTTTCTATTTTTATTCTTTATAAAGTAGCCCAAGACATAAATGGTTCAGCTGCTCAGCAAGACATTCTAGTGAGACTTGTTTTTCACTCACTGACAGGCCTCGGGAAGAGGAAATACACCTTCTTGCTTAATGGTTCAAGCCCTACGCTACTTATAAGCAGAGAAAACACATGATGATAATAACTCCATTAGAAAATGGTTCTCTTCCTCCATATCAACTTATCCCCTGCTATCTCAGCTAAGGATCCCTGTCCCTTAGGAGAGGAGTCCAAATACCCTGAGAAGAACAAGGGGGCACAGTTCCACCCTGCATGGCTGCACTCAGACATTCAGAAAGCAGCCCCTGGGACACAGTTTCCCCCCTTGTGGAGTGAAGAAGCCAGACTTGAGGAGTGAACTAATCCCTGGACATTGGGAGAGGTTTTCTCCTAAAAAATGATAGGTATAGGTTTACTACGTCAGAGACTCAGAAGGTAAATTCAGGCTTTAAAATTTAAGTGTAGAAATTAATGTTGTCCACAGAGGGACTCCTTGTTTCACTCCTTTTCTTTTGGGGTTCTCTCCCACTTGCTATGTGGAGATTTTGGGGTGACACATCTTGAAGGGTAAGTAAATATATTACTTGACAATATAAAGGACCTAAAAGATCCTCAGACCAGTGCATGAAATCTGATTATATATATTATAAATGTAAAAATCTACGCTTGCTTTCCTAAGTCAAGAGTAGAGGGTATACTGAAGAAGATTTGGCTCAAATGGCATGTTAGACACAGTAAGCCCAGTTGATGTCAACAGAGCGAATGTGCTATTTTTTAAAAAGCAATCTTATTTGTGATAATACTCTTAAAGAACATCAGCAGAATATTATCACTGTTACACAAAAGGCCCCAGAAAAAATACATATCAAGCAGACTATCAGGCACATCACTAGACTTCAATTTGGTTAGGAAACTTGTGGGAACATTTTTACAGAAGGCATCATGCGAGGTAGATGGAAGAATGCAGACCACCACCAACCATGGGCACTTAACGGGGGGCCATTCTCCAAATCAGCTTAGACTCCAAGCAGGATTGAGCCCCCAAGTGAGAGTATTTCAGCTCCTTCGTGTAAGGAACAACGGCCAGGCAGCCACCCCGGGCAAACCTCACCAGCTCACCACTGTGTTTCCAGTTGGCATGCTCACAGAGGTGACACACGATCTGCACACTCATTCCTAGAAAATGACCTGGTCATAGCAGGCATTTTGGAAAGGCATCTGTGTGCTAACGCGGACTTTCACTTCCTGCTATTCCAACAACTGAGCCAAAGAACAAGTGCTCTCAGACAGTTCCAGCACTCAGATGCCAGATTATGCAAAACTAAAATCTCACACAACTGCTCGGATGATTTGCCAGTTTTAGACACGGGTGCTACTACTGTCCAAATATTAAGAAAACTTACCCTCACCCATCCATCCGATCCAGCAGTGATAACTTCGCCCTCATCCAGCATTATCTGGTTAACTGGACCCTGGTGGCAGGACTTCACGCCAGTTCGACAGAGCTCCACTTTGATGAGACTGCCTTCCCAAAGCAGTAGGTTGCCCCATTCTGACCCCGAGAGCACCTGGCAGGTGTCCAGAGGGAAGGACATGTGCACAAAACAAACAAACAAAAAAAATCCTTAAGTAGTAGCTATGAGCTATTTTTAAAATTATTTTTCTTGATTATGAAAGTAAGTTTGAAAATGAAAAAATAAGAAAATGTGGAAATGGAAACTTACTACTCCAGAAAACCACTCATCATGTTTTTATGTTATTTCCTAATATCATGCATGGATTTAGATCACTATTAGGTTACATATTACTGATAATTTTTCATACATGTATACAGTAGATATATCTTGTAAGCACACAATCCAGGAGTAGAATTAAGTACATCAAAAATCATACGTATTTTAAGTTTTCAAAAAACTGGATTCCACTTTCATGTGACATATGGAATTTTAAAAGAAACTACATAAGTTGTGAGACCATTACTGAATTGAGCAGATTATAACATAACAATCCATTTTCAAACAAGAATAATATCTGGAACCACTTCAAGTTACTATGTTGATCCCAGTATTCCTCAAATTGCACAGCACCAACTACTAGTTTTTAGAATGTTTAACAAATATTATATAATAAGTAACATTTAATATTACTCTGTGCCTAGTACTGCTTGAAAATCCATAATGGAATAACACACCCAATGGTAACCTGACCATTATTCCCATTTTACAGAGGAAAAAACAGAAGCACAAACCAGCTAAGGATATTGCCCCAAATTACCCAGAATAGGTGTCTGGCTCAAGAGCTGCAACTCAGAATCTCCCAAACTGACTATACCTCCTGAGAAGGCAGATGTAAAAGTCAGCTAAGCAAGTCTACTTTCTCTAGGCCCTTTGCGAAGTAGAAGTACTTGCTGAGAATCACCAAGACAAAATTTTAGATACAAAGGACTTCTGACCAAGAAGTTTTAGTTTTCATAGAGCTCCTGTGAAAACTGGTGTCTCACACAATGAGCTTGGGGACACTGGCGTGATTTATGCCTGTCTGTGCCAAAGTCCTGGATTCTCATCCTCTTCTCATCTGGAGAACCTTCAACTTTACTCAGTCTTTTGAGTCTGCCTATTTCTACCTATCCTGCCTATTTTACCTATTACTAGACCTTAGCTTCTTTGTAGTAGTCTCTAAACTTGCTTTTTTATCTTAACAATATGTATTTTTAACTGACACAATAATTACACATATTTATTGGGTTAGCGATAATTCAGTACATGCATAAAATGTATAATGATCAAATCAGGATAATTAGCAATGTCTTCTCCTTAACCATTATTTGGGTGTGAGAGGAGCTGGGGGGGAGGAGATGCTGTGAATGCCTCCTTCTAGTTCTTTATAAAATACACAATTGTTGTGAACTAGAGTCAGCACACTGTGCCACTAGAACTTACTTCTCCCACATGGTTGTGGTTTGGTGCCCGCTATCTAACTTCTTTTGCTCCTTGTCTTCCCTCTTTGTTTTCACTTTTTCTTTTGCAAATAACATTTATATCTGTTTTATTTTATTACTATTCTAGTATGTATTCGTGACACATAACGGTTACATCAGACTGAGGTGCACAAACATATCACATCAACTCCACTCGCCCTTCTCTCCCATCTCTCGCTCTACTCCCTCCTCCCTCATCCCACCCTCCTCATCCGCATCTCCTGCTTCCTAACATTGCACCCGTTTGACTTTATTACTCACTTATACTCTGGGTTTCTTACATCAGAGAAACCGAGATATTGCGTCTTCTGAGCGGGAATCACTTTAGTAGGCATACTGTGTCTCACACTTCATCCATTTTCCTACAAATGACTCCACTCTCAGAGAGAAAGAGATGACAACAGTCTCATTCTCAACACCCCCCCCCCCCAACTAAATCCCTACCTAAGGAAGTGAAAGACCTCTACAAGGAAGTCTATATTATGCTGAAAAAAGAAAACTGAAGAGGATATTAGAAAATAGAAAGACATCCCCGTTCCTGCGTAGGCAGAACTAATGTCAAAATGGCCATACTACCAAAACTGGTGTACAGATTCAATGCAACGCCTATCAAAACACCCTTCCTTCTTCCTAGCCTCAGTGACCACTATTTAGCCTTTACTACTGTGAAATCAAATATTCAGTGACCTATGTTACCAAAGGTGGCAAAACCTGTAAGACACCTCTTTCTTAGCTGTCAAATCTCATCTAAGTTTCCTTATCCATGAGTCCTGAGAAGCTGAGACAGCCTTCCCCCATCATCTCTATTAAAACGATGGTCACTGCTTCTGTTCCAGCTCATCTCCTTGACTTCAGACTTCCCTTCCTCTGGTCCACCTGACATTTCATGGCCAAATGTATTGACTACTTCTTTCATTTGTAAAAGTATCCTTCTTGTGTCCAATAGTTAGTTCTGCCTGGCTGCTAGAATCGTCATACAGGGGTTGGGAGGTATAGCAGTGGTTAAAGTGTTTGCCTAGCATAAGCAAGGCCCTAGGTTCAATTTCCCAGCACTACATAAAAATTAGGTGTTATAGGGGTACAGGCCTGGAATCCCAGCACTTGGGAGGCTGAGGCTGGATGATCGCTGTGAATTAAGGGCTAGCATAGGCTACCTAGGGAGTTCAGGACCAGCTGGACTACACAGCAAAACCCTGCCTTAAAAGAAAAAAAAAAAGGAATCCTCATGCACATAATTCGATATGATAGGACCCAAGTTATACTTCTCAGCACAACGTAGTCACTCTTTTCCAGCATGGATTCTCATTCCTGTTCACCCTCTAAGTAACTCATATTGATTCCTAACTCTAAACATTTCCTTGTGTGGCTTTATGATATAACATGATGTCCTTCTCCCCTCCACCTGCAAAAATTGCATATGTTTGTCACGCCAAGTCTTTAACTATGCTTGTATTTGATCTTTATCATAGCCTAACCCTTACAATATTCCAAACTTGAAGTTGGACTGATGTAAGAGCATCTTGTGGGTTTTGGGTATGCAGCTCAACCAGGATCCAGAGCTTGTTATTTTCTTCTGTGTGTCACACTAGCAAGTTAAGACTACTGGATAGGTAAGTTGACTGTGTGGTTGGTTAAAAACGAGAGTTGCATTTGTATGCATTTAGATATGCTGGCATTTATTCATACCTAGATGATCGTAAGTAATACTGTACTGTTCACTCTCATAAAGAAAGCAAATAAAACCTTAATGCATGACTGATCCTACTTTACCATTTCAGGCAATAAGCCCAAAAGTTTTACAAGAAATAGAAATAAACTAAAAAATCAACAATCAGATTGAACTGCAGCACTGAAGACGCTGCTGTAAAGTACCTTGATCTTCCTGAATAATAATGATAATAAAAACAACAGTCAAAAGACTATACGTACGCTGTCACCCAGTGAAGTCCTCTGAGAGCAGCATGGCAAAGAAAAAACAGGGGAAAGAGGAGTAGTAAAATCACCTCACGTGGTATTCTGGGAAAGGCGAGACCACAGAGACAGTAACGAGCTCAGTGGTGGCCAGGGACAAACGGGAGAGAAGAATGAACAGGCCCGGCACAAGCCCAGGGGACGCCGAAGGCAGAAGGCTGCTCTACGCAACACGGTAACACGGGTACATGTCACTGCGCATTCATCCAAGCTTGTAAAATCACAATATTGAGAGCAAACACGGATGTAAGTTTTGGTCTGTAAGCATTAGTGATAGGTTAATACAGGATCATCAACTGTGACACATGCACCATGCTGACAGGCGACACTGGAAATGCACAGGTGTGGGAGGCGGATGGGGAACCTCTGCACTGTCCTTAGAATTGTGCTGTGAATCTGAAAGTGCTCTAAAAAAGTCTATTAATATATTTAAGAAAACATATATAAACCTTGCTTTGTGAGGATGTCAGTATGTGAATGCATAAAAACGCTTATATACTTCGTATGTGGGTATAGTTTTTAGCAAAAAGAAAACAGAAAATGGCATGTACATTTGGATTTTGACATTTTTACTATAACAGTAACCTAAAGGCAAATGAAATGTTCATTACATTTATAATCACAATATCTGCTACTAATATTGGTAGAGCTTTACAGAACATCTGATGCACTTGCATCCGTGTAGCAGCTTTCACCGTGTACCGGGAGACACAGTCCGACACGGGAGAGCAGCGGCTGCACCCACCTTCCCATCCGGGAGCTCCGCGTAGCCTTCTATGTCAGTGGTGGCTGTTTTGCCAAATCGACCCAGGGAGCCTTGCAGCTTGAGACCAGTGAATGTAAAAACCATTTCCCAGAACCTGCAAACAAACACAAAAATAGAGAAAATGTCCCTCAAATCCTGTGTTTATTTTCATTTTAATATGACCAAAATATTTACCCATTTCCTACTCATGTACCAACCAACTCATGCAGGTATCTGACTAATATGTAGCAGTATAGCTCCTATTTGAGGCAAAACTCTAGGCAACATAAACTAATCAATAAACTAAATAGACAAAAAGTTGGTACCTATGTTTACAGCAACACACTCATAGTAGCTAAATCCTGAAGGCAGTTTATGTGACCATCAATGAATACACTGATTTTAAAAATGTGGTATACATACAAAATGGAGTATTACTTTGCCATAAAAAGGTAAATCTGACTTATTTGTAAATTTGAATCAAATGGATGCACCTTGACACCATAATGCTTAGTGAAGTAAATCAAACACAGAGGATACGTATTACATGGTTTCTCTCATATGAGAAACCCAAGATATAATTAACTTTAAAAAAAAAACAAAATAAAAGAGAGAAGATAGGAAACAGGGAGGTAGACTTTGAAAGGGTGAGAAGGGGACCCGGGGCTGGAGGAAGAATGGGAAGTAAAACATGATTGATATGGACATGCACCAGTTCTCCAACTGTATACAGTTAACGTGTGTCACAAACATATACTATCAAATAATAATAATGGGAAAGACAGTTGCAAACACTTCCTGATGTATAATAAAAATCACTTGACAGAGAGCAAAATAAAATTGTCTGAGCTCAGTAATCTAATGTTTTGAATGGTGCTGTTTGATGTATTAGCCATGACTCACAAGAGACTATTTGAATTTAAAGTAATTAGTACTAAATCAAGAAGTCAGTATTTCAGTCAGTTTAGGTACTTTCAAGGGCTCGGTAACTATATGTGGCTAGTATAGCTCCTACACGCGACAGCTAAGAATGATCACGGCAGGAAGTTCTATTGGACAGTGTTGTTTTAAAGGATACAAAAGCTTTCTTCTCAAATTCTAATTTACTAACTGTATGACGCTAAGTTATCTTCTCAATCACACTGTGCTTTCATTTTCTCATGCAACGAAAATATTTTAAAAATCTACTTCATAAATTGAAAAACTCTCACACTTAGCAATTAGTGAAAGTTTATACTGCAACTTTCTTGTGAATCATCTAAATAAATGAAAAGTCTTCAAAAATGTTCATGTCAGCCTCGGAAGTTTCTTCTCTTCCAGTTTTCCTTTATCTTTCTTTTGAGCTTCTTGTTGCAGGTACCCTGCCTCAGGTATGAAAGAATCGAGGTGAGCTTGCTGAGGACAATGTCATCTGTGGTCAGTGTAGTCTGGACTTCCGTGGTGGGCAATCAGTCTTGCTGAGTGGTAGGGATATCTGTGTCAGCATACTCATCGTCCAGGCTGACCACATAGCCATGGGGCCTGGCAAGAACAGCTCATTGCACTCACATGCTTTGCTCTTAAAGAGCACATGTTAAAACTGTGACCCAGACATGTTTTAAATTCAATTTTGCTTTCAGGGTCCTTCTCTTTCTTAGTTTCCTTCTGGGGATTTTCCATCAGCTCTTCTTCCTCTTTCTCTTTGATCACCACCGAAGAACTCAGACTCCTGGATCAATGATTTTCTCTTCTCTGTAGCTCATTTATCACCTCAACAGTGGGACCCACAGCTCTGGATTTACCTATAGTGCTAATCAGCTCAGCTTCCTCATTATCTTTGTTCACACCATCTCTCCGTTCCTTAGCACCATCTCGGTATTTCTCTGCTAGTTCTCTCTCTCTCTCTCTCTCTCTCTCATTGGCATAGTTTGGAGTAACAACTTTTCTTCTTCCTCCTTCATACAGCTGGGCATTCTCCTTATACTCTCTTGGCATCTCATGATGTGACTTTGAAGGTGGTGCAGAAATAGGTGCAGCTCTGGGGATCATAAGAAGCTTCCTGAAGTCTTCACTGGTGAGTTTTGATTGGTGGAAGGAGTGAGGATCACCCACATCGTGAGCATCTGGGGCCAAAGGGCTGGAGAATGGCTGGCTATCTCGCTCTGGCATTTTGTCCACAGTCTTGCTACATACACAAGATCCAAGTCTCCCACAGAAAAACCAACAGCAAACCAAGACACCTTGGGACAAGAAGCAGGAGAGATACCTGAAACGAGAATGTGAATGAGAGAGAGAGAGAGAGAGAGAGAGAGAAGAAGAGGCACAGCTACTCTGAGAAGCCAAAAGTGAATGATGAGCCCATGGATGTTGACAAAGGACCAGGATCTGCCAAAGAGCTGATTAAGTCCATCAATGAAAAGTTTGCTGGGTCTGCTGGCTGGGAAGTCACTGAATCACCAAAGAAGCCAGAAGATAAAAAGCAGCTGGCTGATTTCTTTGGCATATCCAACAGTTATGCAAAGTGCTACCCAGCTACAATGGATGACATGGCTGTGGATAGTGATGAAGAAGTAGATTATAGCAAAATGGACCGGGGTAACAAGAAGGATCCATTAGGTCAGTCCCTGGGACTTTGATACGTAGGAGGAATACAGCGAGTATATGAACAACAAGGAGGCTTTACCTAGGGCTGCCTCCCGGTAGGATATTAAGATGTCTGAAGGACAAAAAAAACAGGTGGTTCAAGGAAACCAATGACAAGGCAGAGCTTGATTGCCAGTGGAAAGAGATTAGTGAAATTATTGAGAAGAGGAAGAAGATGGAAGCCAAGGGGGTTGAAGGGAAAAGATCAAAATACTAATTTCCAGTTTCAATGAGAGAATACCTTTGTTCTTCCTACTTTCTTTCTATAATTTCTTGAAAGACTGCAAGGTGTTTTGTTTTGTGAATGCATGTAAAATTTTATTATGTGATCATTTAGTTCCATTAAAATTGGTTAACTTGCAAAAACTAAATGAAAAGTCATAATGATGACTACTATGTAAAAAGATGAGTCTGGTTCAACCAACTATACACAAAAGAGGTAAGGCAGCTTGTCAACAAGCCGGTAAGACATAGGCAAAAGCCCAGCCAGCCATCACCTTCTCCAAAGCCATGGGAGATCCTCTGATCATCTGTTTCCAGTATTCTGTGTTTTCTTTTACAGCATTTCACACACGAAATTAATTATTCATGTGCCATGCATAGAAAATGCACACTTTACTAAAAGACAGGAAAATGTAATGAATTGGGAAATTTGGCCTACAGCTAACAGAGAATTTCTTGAGATTTCACCAAAGATTTTTTAAAATTTACTTGATTGTGGTTTTTCTAATAAGTGAATAATTAAAAAGACCAGATTTAAATCAGAAGAAGAGAAAATTTGGGTAGGCAAAAATTATTTCTAAAGAGACATTGGGAATTAAGTTATGGGCAGTTCTAAGGTGGTAGTGCAATGTTAATAAATAAATCTATGAGACAGGGTGAAATAAAAGAATAAATCACACCACTATGGAGACAGTGAAATTTGCAAACAGAGCCCTGAAATAAAGAGTAAGATCTGCCCTCATTGGGTACTGAGGGTCCCTTAGGAGCAATAAATGACTGTGATGATGCTCATTTTATAGATGAAGACTGAGCTGCTACAAATAAGAAATTTAACACAGATGAAACACATGAATTTAGCAAACACTGTGCCAATGACAGTCATTAAAAAAACACTACAAACTCTTTGAGGAGGCAAAGCCTGTAAGAAGGTAGGAAGCAAATTTAAAAGTCCTTCTTTTACCTACACTGTTTCTGGAAATAAAATCCCACCTGTCTAATTAGAAGAGATGTACTGCTAGTTAATTTTTAAAGTAATATACTTGTAAGTATGCTAACTTCAGTAGCAGCAAAAGTGTCTGAAGGTCTTAGGTCCTCTTAGAAAATAGCCTCATAATATCTACCAGCTCCTCTACTGGTCACCCAACCAGTGTGTACTTCTTCTACTGGTCACTTGACCAACTTGCTGTTCTATTGGTCACCTGACCAATCTGCACTTTTATTGGTCACCTGACCTACTTGATATGGCCTGATCCTGATGTAGTAAGTTGCTCTTCATCTTCAGGATTGAAAGTAACCTTAAAAACTTCCTGAGAAAAAGCTTTTGTCCTCAGTATGGGTTGCTCTTCTTTCCAGTTCCAAATAGTCATTGTGTAATCAGGGTAGCTGCCAACAGAAGCCAACAAGGTACCACTGTCGTTAAAGTCCACATAAGCATAGGCCTTCTCAGTACCATCTAGAAGAATGAACAGGAATCTAATAAATAAGAGAGACATTTATTTCTTTGTCAAAATCATACCATAAAGAGAGATTAAGATCAGAGCAAGAATTCTTTGCTCCTTTAGTTAGCAATTCCAAAATCATTCGTCACCCTTAGCTTTAGTATAGATTCCATGACATAAGGGGAGGAGGTAAAAGAGTCATAATTACGTTTTGTATGAGAAAACCACCTTGTGAACATATTTCATAAAGGAGAAACAAAACATATTAGATAGTAGAAAGAAATCAATGTACAATTTAAAAATTGTCACCAAAAAAAACTCCAAAAGCAAAAATTGACTACTGAAATACATCATATAAAAAAAAACAATTGTAAGATAACTGTGATGGTTAACTTATGTGTCAATGAGGCTAAATAATATCTTGGATGTCGCTGTGAAGGTGACTTGCAGATGTGAATAATATCTACAATTACTGACTCTAAGGAGGTAACCCTTAATAATCTATGTGAATCTAATCCAACCAGCTGGAAGGCCCCAAAAATAAATCTGAGGCATCCCTGAGGAGCAAGATATTCTGCTCTAAGACTATGCCACCACCTTCAACTCGGTCCCAAGGATGTCCATCCTGCAGTCCTGACCTACAAATTGTATTTACCAGTCTCCAAAATTATATAAGCTAATTTCATTAAGTAAACCTCTTTTCTATCTCCTACTAAGCTTTGCTTCTCTGGAGAATCCTGAATAATTGAATTATCTCATATCTTCTCTAGAATATTGTTAATCTTGAATGTGAAATATTTTAAAGACTCTACTGGACTTACCTCTAAGAATTCTATAGGGCCTCAGAGAAGGATACTCATAGATGATAATTGTTGGAAAACTTCCTTTTTCTGCTACCGTGAAGTAAGTTTTATATGGATGAACCTACAAGAAATGGAATCTCACTAAAATATTAAAAAGATTTTCATACAGATAGTCTTATTGCTGCAGTATTCAATGCCCATGATTTTATAACTGATAACTATGAATAACTAGATAGTACTCCCATAAAACCCTCAAAAATGGGTGCCTTAAAAAACACTTGATAGTGCACTGGATCTTAGCCAAAAGGCCGGGAAGCGATAAAAACAATTGATAGTGGATATGATTTGAACTGAGAACTAGAAGAAAGTCAAATTTCATGATGTAAAGCAATCATTTCTACCTAGTTATTTTTAAATGCCTCTACGGAAGCTGAAACAATGGCTTTCAATCTTTAGTGTATATTAGAATCACTTAAAAGTTCATTAAAACACAAGCTGCAAGTCCTACATTCAGAGTTTCTGATTCACAAGGTCAGGGCTAAAACTTAAAGAGTTCACATTCACATTCTAACAAGTCCCAAAGGGATGCTAATAATGAGGGTGTGGGGACTTCACTATGACAGTACTAAGTTGGATGAATCTTTACCACCATATAAATTAACCTAAATTTTGTATTAAAAATGCATGAGATGTATTTGTCTTGGTCTCTTTTCTGCTACTGTACCAAAATACTTGAGTCTAGATGACATAAAGAGCAGAAATTTATTTGGCTCACAATTCTGGAGGGTGAGAAATCCAAGATTATGAGCCCATATCCAGCAAGGGCTTCATGCTACTTCCTCCCATAGGGTGAGGTAGAAGGGCAAGAGAGGGAGAGCGAGAATGCAAGGGGAGGCCAAGTAGCCTTGAAAGCAACCACGTCATTAGAACTAAGCCACTGCCTCAATAATGACATCAACCCACTCATACCCAAATCCTTATTTAGGTCTTTCCTTCCAACACCATGATATTGGGGATAACGTTTCCAATGCATGAATACTGGGGGACATATTCAAACTTTGGCAGTATGGATGGAATTCATGTTTCCGGAGTAGAGTATATCTTAAAATTTTAAAAAAATTCATCTTGGACAAACATCACAAATAACTGTAACTTAATAGAAGTGATAAAGATACAAATACCCAAGCCAGACACAGAAAAAAAAAAACAATAAATAATCCCTGAATAAACTACTTATGTCAGCAGTTTAAATGATAGCCTTATAAGTTGGATAGAATTATATGTTCATTTCTGTTCATTTTGTTCATTGATAAGCAAAGTATGCAAGATTAAATAGCCAAAAAAATACAAGTAGGCTATTACAAAAATAAGCTATCTAAAACACATATTTTATGTATAAAATTCTATTTCCAGTTACTGTTTTCGCAACTCCTGATTACATTTCTAAGGACAAGGAGCTTGGGCCTCAGATAAAATTCTATTTCCAGTTACTGTTTTTGCAACTCCTGATTACATTTCTAAGGACAAGGAGCTTGGGCCTCAGACACAGGTGGCCAATCCTGGCTGTCAATGCCAGGTGTAGCTCCTTATCTTCCTGCACTCTTGGGCCATAACACCCATAATAAGCTGACTTCCTATAGGCAGGCTGCTTCTTACTTATCCATTCAAGTGGAACAGTAATCAGTTCAGCTGAAACAGGCTTGGGTTTAGAGAATGGACACTCAATAAGATAATGGCACTACTGAATATGTTAACGTTAATTGGGTGTTTATTATGTGACAGACACTAAGTATTATATGCATTAATTTCTTCAAATTTTCCATAAACCTAGTGAGCACAGGTGCCCTTATCACAAATAACTATAAACTTAATAGAAGTGATAAAGACACAAATGGCCAAGCCAGGTATACTCCTATCTTACCGAGGCACAGAATGTAAGGAATTTGTCTGTAGTCATACAGGCTGCAGTGTGGCAAGTGTGAGATAGAATTCAATTTGATTCAAGTTCATTGTATTCATGTTGAGTCCAATTGTGTTACAGGTGAAACTAACTCAAAACAAGCTTTTTGAGACCCAGTTTGAACATTTATTTAAGGGTGAAGATTTATTTAGGGTGGTTTTAGACCAGACTAGATCAAGCATCCTTTATTCTAGAAATAATTTAACTGTATTCCTAGAGATGTGTCATCCTTCCACACTTCATGCTCACTGTTCCAGGGAACCAATGAAGAAGCACGTAGGACCAAGAAACAGTAGACCCCCAAGAAAGGGTGAAAAATAGATTAACACTACACCTATCTAGATCCCCATTTACCGAGAAATATTATGTAGGATGTGATGAAAGATATCTAAATGGACTTTCGGATAAATCTCTTACTGTCCCAGGCCCTGTCTACCATAACGAAAACATTTTCAACCCTCAGATTGGAAGCTGCTGTGAGATTGAATTTGGGTGTTTTGTTTTTAGTAGAGACTTGAAATTAGTAGTCATGAAGCCATGTTGACACTCAATACATAAGTACACTATCTTTTCTGGAAGATATTTTATATGCCCTAAACATTTTCTCACAGGTTTTGCATAAGCTCACATCCTCTTTGGATAACTCTTACAGAGAAGACCAGGACATGCACATTGTAATTTACCTAGGCACCTACAGCTCCAGGACACATGGGTAAGAGCCCTCATAAACCTAATCCTGCTCAACATCTAGACTTCTGCCTACTGTCCTTAAACCAAATTACTGCATAATAGGAAGAGAAAAACAGGAATCTAAAGATGACACAGAATGACAAATATATGATCATTAGATGTTTCTCAAACTCTGCGATGGTGCAGCTCTCAGACTCCCAGGCTCACAACACTTCTCAGCTTTGACTGATTTCACAAAACCCATGATTCTCACATTAGGCCTGTAATTATTTTCACACACCTATTTCCACATTACCATGTGCTTTTACTTATAGTTTTTTTTAATATAGTGTTTTCTCTTTCAGTGTATTTTGAACTTTGTTTTATATGGGCCAAGAATTCGTCTATTAAATTCTCCACTGTATGTTCTATATATTATTGGATACACAGTACTATATAATACATTCTTACTTTTGGGAAAATGCTCAGGAGAGCTGTAGCTGAGTCAAATGGGATTTCATATGATAGAGACACGTGCATATCCATGTTTATAGCAGCACAATTCATAATAGCTAAAGCCTGGGAACAACCTACCTGCCCATCAACAGAGGAATGAATAAAGAAAATATGGTATATACATACAATGTAATATCAGGCAGCCATAAAAAAGACAGATATGAAGTATCTAGAAGAAAATGGGGTCACTTTGAGTGAATAATGTTCAGTGAAATGGACCAAACATAAAAGATTAAGTATCACATGATGCCTCTTATATGAGATTGCCATAAATACATGTACAAACAAATCTTCATGAAAAAGAGAGGGTAGGAAGAAAGGAGGTGAACTATGAACTACTAGGAAAGGAAAGAGACACTGTAAGTGGAAGTTGCGGAAAGAGAGGGAAAGGAGAAGGAAGAGGGAAAAAGTGGTCAAAGTTTCAGATATGGGCACAAATTCTCCAAGTTGTAGTTGATTAATATGTTAATGAATCTGTAGCATATTCATATTCAAATAAAAAATTCTTACTGAGCTCATTAGTCTTAAATTTTCTGAGGACAGGGATTTTTATCATGTACACATGACACTTGAAGACAGATAAGCAAAAAAGAAACAAACACGAGGCTTTCACTCCACGCATCTCACCCTACTGTGTTTCCAGAGTGGTCCTGTCCCTATGCCCTATCTGTGGGTCTCAGGCTTTTCTCATTTTTTCCCTCTCCCATTGCCTTGCGCCTGCTTTAGTACTCAGATCAAAAATCTCAGGCACTTCCTCACTCACCTCCACTTCTAATTTAAATGTGAAAAAAAAAAAAAACTGTACAACTGTGGGGAAGCCACTGAGGCTCTAAAGCTGCAGATTCCTTATCTGCAAAATGGGACAAAACACTACTAAATTATTATCCTAAGGCATGGAGGTAACGTCAGTGCAGGCAGTGGTTGTGATAAATTAAAGTTTAAAGGATTAACAAAGCCTTCGATGATGGCTGTGTGTCCCACAACATCGCACACAGTACCGGCACCTAACAACTCCTGTTGGCTGGTCCCCAGAACAATGAAAACGATGGTTTTTTTTCCCTCCTGTTACTAAAAGTGTACCCCAATGGCGCCGATTCCTTCACCACTGCTACTTCGCAAGTAGATTTGTTCCTTGGTTTTAAAGTTCAGAAGGATCAACTGGTTCCCAGCGACGTACATCAAAGTACTGCTGTCTAGAAGCTGTAGGTTGGCTCGCTTTCTACAATCATAACCAAAAGAATGTCTGAAGGAAATTGGCTAAGGAAAAGAAGTGAAACAAAGCAACCATCTAGGGATAGGAAAGGTGATGACATTAATATATTTCAAAAATTCATATTCTTTAAGATTTAAGGTTAAATGAGTTGAATTTTACCCTAAAATTCACTTTTTCTATGCATTATAACACAATTTTATTTTTAAATTCTAACTGAAAGTCTTCGTTCACTGATTCTGTTAGTGTTTAAAGAAATTCTGGAGGCACACTAATTTTTTTGTGACAATCATATTAAACCTTCTATTCTGTATGGCATAGAGAGCACAGATGTCATATATGTAATCCCACTTCTATTTCCTAATAAAACTAAGTTACATTGAGCAAGACAAAGTGTAAGTCTTAAACATCTTTCTATTTATAATACTTGTCAAGTTTGTTGGTTGATGATGTAAAAATATCACCTAGGTCTCTTCCTTGATGTTGAAAGAAAAGATGTTTAACTGATATATTTGTGAAATTCCAAAGCAACTTTCGATTACCCACCATAATAAATTAACATAAATATAGCTGAAATTTAATTTGTTAAAAAATCTTTCAAATTGCCTAAAGTATGATAGATAAATATATATGCGATTAATATGCTAAAACTTTCTTCCAAGATCATTAGAAAGCATTTGGTATATAGGCAAGTATATGTGTATAGGTAAATTTAAGCTATAGAATAAAACTGTACTAATTCCAAAGAGAAGTTTAAAATAATCTAAGTTATATAAACACCTTGTAATGAACATTTAGGTTCAGATTAATATAAAACAAGATGCAAGGGCCTGGAGGTGTAGCCCAGTGGTTAAGAGTGCTTGCCTGGCAAGTGCAGATCCCTGGGTTTAATTCCTCAGCACCACATAAGCTGGGTGTGATGGAACATGACATATCTATAGAAAATAAATGTATAAAGAGAAAATAAAGACCAGTACTATGAAGCCTGGTTCAATTAAAAATATACAGATATAATAAGTTAATTTAATCAAATAAATCTATGAAAAAATTGTAATTGGCAAAATAAATATATTTCATAATATATCTAAAATAATATTTAAATTATAAGAATTTGTTGTTAAACACCAAAGTTGAAGGAACTCTGGAAAAATATATATTTCTTGATCCTTTTTCTTTAAAAAGAAAAAATTTGGTTTTGAAAGATTGCATTTATTTGTAAATTAATAAGAATTTTCAAGAAAAAAATTAAATGAAACTTTTAAGAAGAAAATATACAAGATAAAGAAAAGACAGCATTTTAATTAATGTCACAACTACTTAAGTCCACCCTTGCAGAGTGATGACAACTTAAGACAAAATATATGTGAATGAGGATGGCTGGGCTGTGATAAAACTGTATTTACAAAAATAGGCTGGGGCTAGATTCACTCCACAGCACTGCAATTTGCTGACCTCTGACCCAAGAAACTAAAATCCCCAAATACACATATGGGATTGAAGTGGATACACAAGCTTGATAAAATCCTGAGGGATGAGGGACTCTGGAGTCACAAAAGGCAACGAAGCCAGCTCTGAGTAATCGTAGAAGAAGGACTCAGATATTTTCCTTTTCACTTCTTCCTCTGCTTCTTCCACAGGGGGGATCAGTGGTTCCTGAGATGCTAAAACATTAAAATATGTTGACTAAGAGCAGTGTTTGCAATTACTTTTCCCAAAAGATAGGAGAAAGATGCACATCTTTCTAGAAGTAAGTATTCCCACTGGCCTGACTACGAGACGATGCCCACTACCAAGCAACGGAAGAAAGAGCCAACATGGAGGCTGGTCTCTGCTCATGGTTTCAGCGATCTCATGGAGCAAGTTCTGACCAGTTGCAAGGGAGACTGGAGAAATAAGTTGCAGCAGAACACTCCTAGATCACCTCAGCTGCCGGAAGATCAGATATGCGAGTTCTGTATGTGATCCCCAGAAATAGAATCTACAACACCAAGCTGCTAAGATACCCTACCCACCATGTGTAGTGCTTTCTGTTTGTTCACCTGCACACATTTCTGTATCCTATAATCTTTTCATTCTCCGGATTTGTAGCTGTTCCATCTGTCTCAACAAATGGCTAATAAAGTACTATCAATACTTACTTACAGTTTCTTCGAAATAGTCATATTGAGATGAACCTGAACTCTTTCCCAAATTGTCCAGATCGAAATCTTCCTCCTCTAAATAGGATTCTTCCCCTTCAGTGATGATTTCATCTGTGGTATCTTCTTTTGTATGAGCTATTAAAATCATTTAATATTAAGTTTCTTAATCTTGAATTAAACATTTTATTTCCAAGGTAGCTAAGCTTCTGATTTTTTGTGCTTTAAATTTAATGAATTTTTCTGTAGCAATTCTTAGAAGAGTTCTTTTATTTGACAAATCTTATATCTTTACAAAATGAAAATGATTTTTATGCATTTATCTCCATTTTTACTTATTTCCAGCTGATCCCTTGTCACTGCATACTTACAAGAAAATTAAAGAAAGAACAAAAATGTGGTTGGTATGCTGTTATCTCAATCACAATTCAATTAAATTTTGTCAACATTTGTATAGGACCTGTTACGTTAAAAACAATGCTATTCAAGAGCAATCTTATCTAAGTGTGACTGTTTCTGTCTGAATCAATGCCCAGAAATAAGTTAGAATATTGCCTTCTAAAGAAGATAAGAGGGAAAGATAATTTGGATTTGTTTAGTCACTTCCCCATTGCTGGGACAAAACAGCCAAAACTCACAACTTAAAGAGAAAGAGGTTTATTTGTCTCACAGCTTCTGTGGGCCCAATCCCTGGTTTCTAGCTCCAGGGCAGAAATGTGCTAATGATAGAATTGCCTAGCTAAGAGAGGTGGCTCACTGGAGGTAAGCCCTAAAGGGTGTAGCTGTGTCTTTGGCTCTGTCCTTCTCTCTCTGCTTACTGGCCACTGTAAGGTAAGCAGTTTTTCCTCCACCATGCCATTTCTGCCTTGTAGGTAGGGGATTGCCATTTCTGCCTTGAAGCCAGACAGTTGGGAACTGAACCCACTGAAATACTGAGCCAAATATAACATCTCCTCCTTTAACTTGGGGAAGCAAAGTTAAAATACATATCAAGCAGGTGAAAGTACAGGACTGGGGAAACTTTCAGAATAACAATAAAGAAACAGCAAGTGTGGAGAGCTCCCTAGTAAAGCTGAGAAGAGGCCAAAAGATGAGCGATAAGCCCAAAACTAACAGGAGTAAGGCCAACTAACATAACAACAGGACAGTACTCTGTAGAATGCATGTATCTAGGAAGAAATAAAATAGGACCAACACAGCTTTAATCACCTAAGGCAAGGCCCTAGGAACTACTCTCCCATGACAGCTGAGCTCTTCCTCGTGACTGTGGCAATCAAAGACAATTTCTTTAAAGCACTTGCCTAGCAAGCTCAGGGCCCTGGGCTCCATCCCCCAGCACCACATAAGCTGGTGTCATGGCCCAAGCCAGCAATCAGGAGGCTGAGCCAGGAGGATAGCAGTATACTCGGGGCCAGACTGGGACTACATAATGAGCTCAGAACCAACTGGCGACCCTGTCTCAAAAAAAAAAAAAAAAAAAAAATCAGAGCACAAAAACACAAACGCCCTCTTCTTTTTGTAGACCTAGAAGCAACTTAAATTTAAATTACAAATAGAAGGCAAGGAAGGCAAAAAGGCTGGAAAACCAGACGACACTGAGGAGGACATGTACGTACAGGAGGAGCAGAGTGACCGGCAGGACAAAGCTGCCATGAACGGAGTCAGCTGGCATTTTTGTTTGATGAGCCACGATTTTAAAGGTGAGGCTTGTTTAGTTTGTTCTCTCCAGTCACCAGAAAGAGGAACCTGTGGAGGGACCTCTCCTCTGCAGCCACCACATTACAGGCAGTTGTCTCTGTGGTTCCTTGCACACTTCCACCTGTGCTGTGACACTGAGGACACAACAAGGTGCCCGTACGAGATGATTGTGCAAATAGAAAATCCTTTTGAGCGACTCAAAATTTATGATATACTACAGCCAACAATATATGAATGTGAATAGTGGGGATATCACCTTATGGCCACGATGAGGTAACTAGGACTTGACTAAACTCCTACTACAATTATGGAACTTTTAGTTTGCCTTCGATTTCTTCCATTTATTTTCATCTACTGTGATTCTCCGTGCATATATATTTATGACTGTTATGTCTTCCTAATGAATTAATCTTTTTCTTAGTATAAAATGCCCCTGTCACTGATAATACTGCTTCAGAGTCCACGTTACCTGATGCGAACACAGCTGCTCCAGCCTTCTTATGTTTACTGTTTGTCATGATAAATCTCTTCACATAGCACCAGGGTAGAGGATATTCAGGATGAATTTACAAATTATTTCACCTTATCAGTTGAGGTCCCAGTACCCACAATGTATGTGCTAATTTAACAGGCGGAGCACAGAGGCAAGCCACACTGAAAAAGGCCTGTGCTTAGGAGGGTGAGGTCCTGCCACAGGGCTAAAAATGGGCCACTACCAGTAAGTCCATCCAGGGACAGTGGGGAGGAAAATCCAGAAAATCAGTTTTAAAATCTAGAAATCAAAAAGCAGACAACTCTGTCAAAAAAGTAGGAAATAAAGTTGAAACAGAAAAACAAGGGAAGAATAAACTACAGTTTTGGAGGCAAGTGATATGAATGTATAACTCTTTTTTTTTTAAGGTAACTATACTGGTGATGTGCAGAGTGACCCAGAAAAGGCTTATGTAGAAATCCTTATGAAAGTCCAAGCAACAGAAAATAAATGTCTAAAAGAAAATACAATGTTGAAAATCTGCAGACTTACAAGACATGTCTAAGATAGATTAAAAACTTGTAATTCAAATTCTGTATTTAAACTATTTTCTCTTGGACCTGATCATTTCATTGATAAGTCACTGAAAATTGAATTTCTGACAATATATTTGAGATTAGAACCTTAAAAAAGGCCAGATTCTACTCAGATACCTACCACTATATTAGCCAGTCAAAGAGAGCCAGCCACTCTTTAAAAAACAAAACAACAACAACAACAACAATTATAGAAGTAGAGAATAGCACAGTAGTTAAAGGGCTTGCCTAGCAAGCCCAAGGCCCTGAGTTTGATTCCCGGGCACCACATAAGGTGAGTGTAGTGGTGTATTCCTGTAATCCCAGCACTTAGGTGGCCGAGGCAGGAGGATTGCCATGTGTTCAAGGCCAGCCTAGGGCTACATAATGAGTTCAGGACTAGCCTGGACTATGGAGCAAGACACTGTGTCAAAAAAAAATCTTAATCACATACAATTCCTCATTTTCTCTCTCATTTGCAGGCTATGAAATCCTTCCACATATGTAGCCCAATTTAATTCCCAAAATTTCACAATTGTTTAAATGGTGAGAAATTTGAGGCTGAGAAAGGTATGGTAATTTCCCCATGGCCAAACATCTCTAAGTGATAGACCAGAGCTTGAAACCATAGTGCAGTAGTCTTTTCCCTGCAACTGCATCAGAAAAGCCCATGAAGAATTTGGCTGGCTTTACAGAGAAATCTAGACCAGATATGTGGATAGGTCAACATGAACACAGAGATAAAGTAAAAGGAGAGAAGGGAAGGATGTGTAACTTCGCCACGATGTGTATGTGTACAAAATGCTCAAGATCAATGTAAACTTTATGTTCTGCACTTATACATATCAATAAAATGGGGAAAAAACAAAAAAAAAGTAATTTCTGTGAGATAAGTGGTCTAAACAGACTCTGCACTGGTGTGGTAGCACATGCCTATAACCTCAGCACTGTGGGTGACTGAGGCAGGAGAATCACAAGTTCAAGACCAGCCCAGGCAACTTAGAGACTTAGCAAGACGGTGTCTCAAAATAAAGTATTTCAAAAGGGTTGAGGATGTATCTCAGTGGTAAATCACCCCTGGGTTCCATCCCAGCACGACAAAATAAAACAAGACTCTGCTCTTAAGGAACTTAAACTTTTTAAAAGGGGATTAAGTAAATCATTTCTGTTTCATAAAGTCAGATATGCACACTTTAAAATATTTTATCTAAATATAATGATAAAATGTATATTATGATCTTTACTCACATTTTGTTTCAGATGTAGGAGTCTGCCTCCCATCGCTGTCTGATTTCCCCCCCTCAGCATCTCGGTCATTTTGTTCCTCCATGTTGTCTATGTGGACAACACTGAGATAAAAACAAATAAGGCCCAATAAGTTCAACAACCTCCATGTGCCCATGTTTGTTGATAATCCCATGTTTCCATAATATGCATAGTGAGGCACCAGCAGAAGGATGCACCACTGTCAAAGGTATCAACAAACAAACTCTGCATCGTAGTAGTGCACTTTGGTTTCTCAGATGTTCACAGTTAAACACGTCACCCAAGTCCATCTTTTCTCCCAAACGTTCCACCACTAAAATTAACCCTGTCATCTTTCCTTTGGTTTGTTCTTTCCTCTTCCCATTATTAAAGTCTCCTGACAGTATCAATCAATTTCTATTTCAAAGTATCTGTGGAGCGAGGAACCCGTGGCTGAGGCCTGGCTCGGCGAGAACTAGGCTGGGCCACTCCAGAGGAGCCTGAGAGGCCTCCCGGATATCTTCCCCGCTGCCCTTGGCCTCAGGGGCCTACCGCGCAACCTGGGCTTGGCTAGCACCAAGCAGGGCCACTCCACAGGGGGCTGGTAGGTCTTCCAGACATCTTCCCCACCACCCTGTGTAGCAGCGACCTACGGTGGATCCTGAGCTCGGCAGTAGGTCTCCTTGCCATCTTCCCCGCTGCCCCTCAGAGTAGAGGCTGGTGTGGTCACTGGGCTTTGTGAGCACCGGGCAGAGACTCTCTGGAATAGACCGGTGGGACTCCCCACCACCTTCCCTCCCACCCCCCCACAGTGAAGGCCCGCAAGGAGACCGGGCTTTGCCAGTACTGGGCAGAGCTATATCAGACTAGACCTAGGGGGATTCGCTGCCATCTCCCCTGCTCTTTTCAAAGGTGGTCAGCGCGAAGGCTGTAATCTCCCAGCCTCGGGCAGAGCCGTGCTGGGGTGAGTCCACAGGCGAAACCCAGGGACAAACAACCAGACACTACCAAAGACAACAGAACCATGAGGAAATGTGGAAACAAATCTCCTTCAGAAAGTCTTGACATTCCAGAAGAGCATACTGGAAATCCTGAAAATGCAGAATCTAAAGATGAAAATGGCAAAAATGATGGTAACTTCTGGGCCCAGAATTACATGGAATTAAAACAGGAAATAATGCAGGAAATGAAGCAGGAAATAAAAGTCATAGAGCAAGAGCTACACCAAGACTTAGCTAAGCTAAAAGCAAGCTTTGAGAAGTAAGTAGAGGAGATCAAAGAAGAAATGAACCAGAAGATAAAGAAGGCAATACAAGAAATGAGAGAAGAACACAACAGAGACATAAGAAAAATAAATGCAGACAGCCAGGAAGTAAAAAACACACAAGTCACAATAAGCAACGATATTGAACAATTTCAAAATAGATTATCAGACTTAGAAAACTGGACTGAAAAGAAAGTGGAGTAATCCATTTCCAAGATCTGTTACCGACTGTCCAGTTAAGCCCTAACTCACTCACTTCCTGTCCACTATCACCACTGCAGCTGACTCTCCTTGTCTCGCCTCAACCACTGCCACGCCGTCGCTTTCCTTTTCTAACGCACTTTCCACGCTGTCTCTTGTATTTGTGAAACGCAACTTTTAATGCTAAATGCTTTATAACCCCTCTTCTTACTCAAAACCTTGAGTGGCTCCTCATTTCCATCATATAAAAATTCTGAGGAACATTTAGTTCTTATGTCATGATGTGGGTCACTGCGGCTCCCCTGGCCTCGCTCCTCCTGTCCCTAGTCCCTCTTCAGCCCCTGAAAACAGACACTTGCCCACCTGACTCGCCTAATTCTCCTCCCGTCCCATGGCCGGCTTCCTCCTGCCATACTGCCAACTCCTCGCAGGCAGAAACTGGGCCCAGTGTCCATACTATTCTAGTCGCCTAGGATGTGTTCAACAAAAGGAGGGAAGAACGTGTTTCAGCAAAACCTGGAGAACATTGTTCATTCACCTAAGAGAGGTCCCAGCCTGACCCACTGCTCCCTAGGGAGCTAACAGATTTAAGGTGAGCGGCCCGCTGCGGCGCCCAAACTTACCCAAGGAATCCAGCCCCACCTCTAGTTTTTCAGAGCCAGTTTCAGACCTCCGTTTACTGTGGTTGCCAAGGCAACATTACGCCGCCTCCAGGCCAGCGGAAACCGGCCAATTCCAGGGAGCGCATGCGCAGCTCTGCGGGTTCCGCGCAGTCCGGCAGGGTATCCAGCGGAGGCTGCTGCGCCTGCGTACGCTCAGAACGGTCGGAACACGAGCGCCCTGCATTATAGCAGTTTATTACCCACTAGAGGGTGTCACGTGGGAAGCTAAATGACTTGGATACCTTGCAGGTACTGGCCCAGTATTCCCGAGTGGCACAGAGACCCTGATCGCAGCAGCAGGCGTATGTTGATAGATTTTCACTTGGCATTTAAGGTTCCCACGCAAGCCAAAAATGAAACTTTAAAGCAGGGGTTGGGGGCAGTGTGGACCACGTGGGCGGCTCGCCAGCAGCATCAGCTGGAAAGATAGATGAACCCTGGGGTGGGGCCGTGGGGGCGGGGTGCGTCGTAGGCTCTGCTTTTCCTCTTTTTTCCTTCCTTTCCTTCATCTTCCTCCTCTTCTTGTTGGCTGGTTGGTTTTTAAAGAATAAGGTCTTATATTGTAGGCTCCTTGGTTATGGAATTCTGGTTGCAAACAATAAACAGACCCAGCCATCAAGTGGCCATTTGGTATTTTTTAAAATGCTTCCTACGTTGCGAATAAGGGCTTTTGGAGCTTTAAGTGTAAAGGGTGGGGAATACAAGACCAATCAGTAAAACATTAAGGAAAAGCATTGTAAAAATGCATTCGCAAAGCAAGCAGGTAAATTACATTTTTTATAAGGAATAACACTAACAGTTTATATCCCAAGTAGAGATAAAATTTATTAAATACTAAGTTTTGAAATGGGCAAACATGCAATACAGTTGGAAGAATCTGCAATAACGCTAGATGATTTCATATAAAATCAGTAATGCTAAAAGAAAATAATTTTATTTTCCCACAGCAACGAAAAAGGCTCAAGTGCAAGTTGCATGAGGCACTTCCTAGAACAGTGATTCCGAAGCAAAGAGGGTGATGCTGTCCTTCCCCATGCCCTTTTCTCAATGTGTCAGAGAGCCAAGAGGCAGAGTTCATTCAAAAGGCAATTTGAAAAAGGTCCCCGAAAGAAAAACGTGGAATCTGCTTAGGCTTAGAGCTGGGAAGACTGCTAAAATTTTTTTATTTAAATGTTTCAAATAATATACCATCAAACCAATGTCACACCATTTAGATATTTGACACCTGTGATCATTATTTATTTGATGTGCATTATCACTATTGATATTTTCATATTTCAAAACTCTGTAAGAATTTTATAATACATACAATCAGTCATCTCCTCTTTAGGTAAGCACGAACATCACCGTGCCTATTTTTTTTTTTTACAGCTGAATATTCCACTTGGAAAAGGTGATGGAAGCAGTCATTTTCCACCAAAAGGAGAAACTAAAAGAAGGTATTGTGTTCTTCTGAAAATCAGACTAATCACACAGGCATTTTATTCTAAGTTATATGCAAAGCAACTTAGTTCTCCAGGGAAAAAAATGAAATAGATCAACAATTTTAAGAGGCACTAAACAACAGAAAAGTCTCGAGATGGCAAAGGTAAAGATGTATTACTAGGATAAATTTAAAAATACTTAAAAATAACTATAATATAAAACCTTAATTTCCCTACAGCCAAATTTTATTCACAGGGAATTAAAAGGTTGAATACCTATTTGAAAAGTTAAAAAAAAATTAAAAAGTTTATTCTCTGGTCCATTAGTATTAATTCACAAGACCTTTGCAGGTTTTATCTAAATGATGTATAAACTTCAAAGCAGAGGCAGGAAAGGAGGAGTGGAAAATCAACAATAAATTATTGCGAACAGACTCCAGAAACTTTGAACTTTTGAACCTTGAACTTCACTTATGACATGTGGGTAGAAAGAGCAAACCATCCTTCTTCATTTTGTTTCTCAATCTGTTAAACAAAAATGCAGAAAGAATTTAGAAGGTAACCACAAACATGAAACCACTCAATATGGAGAAATCATTTATTTAAGTACATACACAAAGTCATTTGTGTCACTGAATGGTCCCAGAAATTAAACTGCTACTGGAAATGTTCATTCTCTAATAGAGACTATACTAAATAACTGATTGCCTACTCAACAGATCATTTTATTGATTTAATAGCACTACTTTCTTTTACAAAAGACAAATCCAATGTTTTAGAAAAATCACAGGTACAATTTTAAAAACTAATAAAAAGTTACTTGATCTTAGTACATTAAATGCTACTATTAGGAAGAACGTAAGCAGCAGATCTAGAGACAAGTAGCATGGGGGCACATAAAAGCAAGGAAGACCTGATTCTTCTTCCTTTTCTCCATGGCTTTCTTAATGATTAGCTATAGATAAAATACATGAAAAGCCTGGGGCTTCAAACTTTAGCATAAGAGAAGGTAACCTCCTCTGAGCATGCTGATAAAAGTCTAGCAGCATATAAGGCCCATAAAAAATCTAGACCATGGGTGAGGGCTTGAAATCTGTCAAGGTCTCAAAACAAACTAAACAGAAAACATTCGCCTACACAGTAAACAAGGACGTATTTCCTCTGAAGTGGGTCAACAGAACCCATTTTATGTGTAAAAGAACCATGACCTTGGAGGAAGGAGAAAATGTTCTTTTATAAGTGCAGCCAGAAACCACACTCAGTCCAGCTACCATCTTGATGCTTGCCTGCCTCCACATGTGAAGATGTATTCAGGTCACTTTGCAATAAAATCTATTTGTGCTTTACATAACAAATTATGGGTCCTATCTGAAATCTTTCATCAAAAATATAAAGAATCTAATTTGTGTGGCTAGTTCCTGGTATGGAACCATACAGTGTTCAGGACCCAGCTTTCCTATAACACTGCTAAGTGCTTGGAACTAAGGGTAAATTATATAAAGGAGCTAGTCTGAAAGCTTTTTTAAAATAAAAGAAATAGCAGCAGACATACATTCAAATGGTAGGCAACTAGAATGATTAAGCCTTTAATTTCATCTATCAGTAGCCATTCTTTTTTCTAATCACTGGTAAGAATAGCAAAGTTTCCCCACCCCATGTCAATTGTTGTTTCTAGACTGCAAAAGTAACTTTTGAGATTTTTAAAGAAATCTCCATGATTTCCTATAAGAAAACACTGAAATGACATTTTGCTGTATTGCCAGATACAATAAATAAACTTAAAATGCCTTCTATAAAAATGTTGGACACATTAAAATAATTAGCTTCTGTACATTCTCGCAGCATACTGAAACACATGAAGAACAAATAACCAACTTAATTATCCTCTGTGCCATAACTCGTCCAACCAGAGTGAATGCCTGGACCCCAGGCTGTGGTTATTCCAGACTCCACCCAGTCACACAGCAAGATCCAAGGAAATTGGTACCTCAGCCCTTTTAAATCACACTTGTGTATCCTGTCACACTATTTGGAGAGCTCTGTCTGCAACCAGTAATTTCTAGTCCGTAAGGTCTGTTGAAATCCTCCTGAATTTTAATCTTTTTCATAGTTACTCTAGAAAACCGCAAAGTATATGGCTTATCTGGTTCTTATAACAGGTGCTTTGGTTTGGATCTGGGGTGTACCCCCGAAAGCCTCGTGCATGTGGTAACTGTGGAAGC
Organism: Ctenodactylus gundi; assembly: GCA_004027205.1. Classification (NCBI taxonomy): domain Eukaryota; kingdom Metazoa; phylum Chordata; class Mammalia; order Rodentia; family Ctenodactylidae; genus Ctenodactylus; species Ctenodactylus gundi. Next base: position 1,011,667 of record PVKB01000015.1, read on the forward strand.
TTGTGCTGCTGGGAAGTGAGGCCTGGCTGGAAGAGGTGGATGTTGGGGGCTTAATCGGAGGGGACTGTGTAATACTGAGACTGATGGGTGTCCAGGGTACAGCTTTCAGGTGTGTGGTGTTGACTCGTAGGCCAGGAAGTGAGAGAGAGTCACCTACCCTGGGTGTGGGGGGCTCAACTGGCAGCTTGAAGTCATTAAACGCAAGCATAAACATTGTTACAGCTTCTCCTGGGAAAGTTCTGGCCTTGGCTGAGTCAGGCTTGTCACTCATTTCTGTCTACAATGGGGTGAGCAACTCTCCAGCCTGTGCCATGTGCTTCTACCCTTCTGGGCTGACCATGAACAGACTGTGAGACCTTCTGAAATCATGAGCTAAAATAAACCTTTCCTCCCTTAACTTGTGGGTGCCGGGTATTCTGTTACAGCAATGAATATGTAACTAAGGCAACAGGTAAATTATAGTATTTCTCCTGAGAATTTTATATCATTTTCAGAATAACAGCGATGGCTAAGAATGGAAATCATAAAATCAGCCACTTCCATATTCACTCATCCTCTTGACCCCTGTGTATTTCTCAGTAACGTTTTATAACATACCTTTGTTCTTGGATTGGTATGTGTAAATTGCCCACTTCCTGAGGTGGCATTTAATGGAGAACAAGAATTACTAGTAGCACCTGAAGATCTATTTATGAGAATAAAAAGATAGTGAAAATGGGATAGTATTAACTTTCAAACATTATGCAAACAATGGCAGTTCTCAATAATGGCAATACTTTTAATAGCTGACTTAAGTCCAAAAAAAGGCAAATTATTTGTAACAAAATTTCATCAACCTATAACTTTTTTTTCTGAAACTAATATAATTTAGACTGATTGGAGAGTACAGAGTTCTCATTTAACGCCTCACCATGCTGACCTTAAGTTTCCCCCTCATTATCACTTTGCTAAATGTGACACTCTGTTACAACTAAGGATATAACACTAATTATTGCATTATTAACTAAAGTTCATACTTTACGTTAGGTTTGCTCTTTGTGCAATACATCCTGTGGATTTTGGCAAATGTATAACAACATGTACCTGCCATGACACACTGTCATGCTCATTAGATCTATAACACGGAAGAGGAAAGTGGTTGTGCAATGGTACAGAAGAAGGTCCAAACACAAGAGTAACGATAACCTGAACAGTGCAGTACAACACTGAACACACAGAGTGGACACAGAAGAACAAGCATGTCCTCACCAATCACGTTCTCCCTCTAGGCAAGCCATCCAGTTAGCCGTGCCCCTCAGTTTCATTGATTGTAAACAAGAAAAGTACTACCAGTCAGCTTATCTGCTGTGTCATACAGTATCTCCTAATTTTTTAATTTGTACATACTCTTCATATGTGGATAGCCTGTTTTATGTTTTCAGTAGCTAACTCGTAATTTCCTATTTAGTTAAACTTATACTTTACTCCTCATCTTATTTTCAAATTCTCCTTTCCAATTATTTATTTTCTCCAGGAGTGAGTCTTTCTGAATTTAAGTCGGATATTATGTATATTTTATCATAAGGAGAATAAAGCACATTCCACATTCTTGATTAAAATAAAAACCTATTCATACTGTAACCCTACCTCCTTGCATTTGTCCCATTGACAGGAGAGATAGTATCGCATTTTAAGCTCTCTTGGGCTTCTGCTCCTGGAACAGATACCTCAATGGTCCTCTTTCCTCCTTCTAAAATATAAAAATAAATACTGTTTTTATTATCTGTTAATAACATAAAAAATTTTGCTCAATCTCATACTTTTTAGAAATTGCACAATACAAATATGGGGAGTTCTTTCCTTATCTTTATCATTATGGCCTACAGATATACCTGCAAGATTTTTAAAATAAACTATGAGACAAGATACTTTGAGTTACTGGTGTTAATTCAATAACATGCAAGTTCATAGCCAGAATCTTCAGACGAATGGTATTATTTCAGATCTGGAAGTGAAAAACAAAGGTTAAAAAGCTTTCCCTAAAGAATTTAAGATATGTGGCAGTGGGCATAGCTTAGCAGTTGAAGTACATGTCTCGCAAGCACAAGGGGCTGGATTCAATTCCCTAGTACCACATAAGCTGGGCGTGGTGGTGCATACCTGTAACTCCAGCACTAAGGAGGCTGAGGCAGGAGGATTGTCACGAGTTTGAGGCCAGCATGGGCTACACAGTGGGTTCAGGACCAGCCTAACCACCAACCCCACCCAAAAAACACCCTGCACTTCAACCAGAAGAGGACAAATGAGTCCTATATAATACCAATGTCTGAACACCTCAGGGACCACATCACTGATACAATTAGATCCTTCTCTTATACTGGCCCAAATCACCCTCTCTATACTCTTCACACAGCTCTATCCCCTTAAGGGGTAATTCAACTTTTGGCTAAAAATCAACTTGAGGTCTACTTCATTTCATAAGTGAATATGAATACATGATGACACATTTTTCTATTACTATTATTTAGAATCGCCTCTAGCTTTTCTCATGCCTAAATGTAACAACAGAAAATTAAATCAAGAAAAATGTCTTAATCATTTTAATAAAAAAGTATTTGTAATTTATGCTAATAAAATTCTAGTAGTGATGCTTATATTTTATAATTAGCTGCAGCATATATCCTAAGTAAATCCTGTACCACAAAGAGCCTCATTTAGATATAGGGCAATTTAGGAAGCCAGAAAATAAAAATGAATATAGGTATCATTAGCTGGAAAGATTCAGGAGACATGCTTCCTAGATCTATTTTTGTCCTTCATGATATAATTCAAGGCTGTTACTTTTCATGTAAAATTGGAGGCACAAAATACATGATCTGACATTTCTTTTGGCTCATTATGAACTTGCAAAATTGAGAAAAATCCTTCACATTTCTAGTTTTTTTTTTTTTTTTCTTTTGTGAGGGGACTTTTTTTTTCAGCTTTGGTACTGGGGATTGAACCCAGGCCCTTGAGTGTACTGGGCAGATGCTCCTCCACTGAGCTACATCCTCATTTTGAATCATGAATGTGTAAAACTAACCAGTCCATGCTCTCAGAGGTGACGGAACAGGTGCTGCCGGGGGAGAGGAGAGATGCAAGCCGACAAGTTTCTGTTGCTCTATCAGCTGCAGGAGCTTTCCACGAGCCTCCATGCTCTGCCGATTCAACTCTGCGATCCGTTCCTCCATGCTGCTTGGTGCTACAGACTGAGCTACTGAAAACGTCTTTGTGGGGGAAGAGGGCATAAATTCAGCACTGGAAAAAAACAGCACCCAATTTTGCCTTTTCTACTAAGTGTCAGCAACTTAGTACATACTAACTTGGTACACACAAGTATGTACAGCAGGGAAACAAGAGAGCATACAGATCACTTAACTGAAGAAATAAGGGTAAAGCAAAGGGCACTAACTCTTCTACTACTGTTGCGCTGTCACAACCATCTCTGCCACAGTCTGTGACACAAGACTCTTCCAATCACTTACTGTTTACTGGTGCTGCACGAAAGATCCTCTGAGCAAAGAGACAACTTCTACTGAGCTAAATGCCACACATCTCTTAGTGACAGATCTGCAGCTAGACAGATTACAAAAGAGGATCTATTATATTTGAAACAGATGTTTCTATAGTTATAATCTTCAAACGTGACTTATTTAGTAAAGAGTCTGTGAACCCTTCCAACTGCATGACAGCCCCTCCACACCGCTAACACTAAAAACAACTATACCAGACCATGTTTAATTTGAAAATTACCAAGAGAAATGTACTGTGTCATCTTAATAATTTCACATAGTTATCTCTCCTGGAAAAATCAATCCCTAACAGAAATTACTAATTTGTAGTTTGTGCTTATTATTTTAAAATGATAAGCAAAATAATGAATTAAAGATCACTGTGTATTTTTAATTTAAAAAAAAAAAAGAGTGGTAAGCACAGAACTATTAACTGTCCTTTCTACACTGAGGTACATACTAATTAGAAAAAGACACAAGCTTAATACATAAGGGTGTTACCTTTCCTAAACGAAGGGTTACCTGTTTCAAATAATCTTCAAAATTCTGTAAACAAACAAATGTCTCCCAATAAGTCAAAATTGAGGTAGCTTATATAGCTATACCATGGCCGCTGCCCATTGTCAATGCTCCCTTTTTCTTCCTCTGCTAGTGCCTTCTGACCACTATTTCTGTGACAATACATCGTTCTTATTCCCTACAAGCTAGAAACAACAGAGGTGGTTCTTACTGTCCTACCTCCCCTAACTATCCCTCATCCAAGCCCCAAATTAATTAGTTTTAGAGTTCTTAGGGAAGCAGCCATCTCACCTAACTGATGGTGAGTTCCCACAAAAAAGTACTATTTTTATACTCCATCAGAACCCTCACAGGAGCCCTGTGGCTCAAGAAGAGGAAAAAGAAAGTGTCTCCCATTACTAGAAGCTTCATGAGGGAATGTATTATAAACATTTCCAGCTGAAAAACAGAATCCTTTTCCCTCTACAAACAAAGAAATGAAGGATTAAGATATTAATACCAGGTTACCCTACAAAGTAACTTATAAAATTTGTATACTATACTATATAGACTTTGGCTACTCGATGTGGCTCACAGACCAGAAGCACTGGCATCTGGGAACTTACTATGCACATGTTCTACCCTAGACTTAGAAACTGTATTCTACAAGCCCCTCGGGTGATTTGCATATACTCTAAAGTTTGACTTAAATGACATTTTGTACAGAATCATTTCTGTAGGAAAATGCATTCTGTGTCCTAAAAAATTAACTCTTCATGAGTTGAGGGCCAATTAGTCTTTTAAGAGCTACTTTACAAGTATAAGTACTTGCAACTAAAATGCAGTTATAAGGCAAAATTTGTAGTCATATTATGCAGTTTACTTAAAACTTCATTCTTAGCTCTCTTACACATATTATCTTAGTCCTATTTTCCTCATTCAGCTATTTCTTTCATATTGTCTTATTTTATTGTATGTGCTGTATAAAAAATACATAACCTTCACCTATCTTGTAATGAAGTCATGCCAAAGCATAAGCCACGTAGTGGCAGCCTCTAAGCTATCCAGGATCCTTTCTGAAAAGACATCTCTTAAGACGCCCAAGCTTAAATTCCTGTGCATCCCTAGGCAATCCTTAACTAGTACTCACAGCAGTCATGTCACCAGCACCTTCCTGTTTATTCATTTCCTGCAGTCCCTCCCCTTGCTCTCCTCCTGAGTCATTAATATTGTCCAGATGGGTCTTGATGGTTGAATTCTGCAGTGTCAACTCAGCAATTCGTGCCATTATGTCCTTTCTTTGTATCAGTGTCTCATTTGTTTTAAGCTGTTGCCCATCTCCCGGTACTGGGAATTCTTCTGAGAAAGCAGGATTTCTTAATTGTTGAACACTGGGATGGGAATTGCAGAGGGGTTCTGAGAAATTAACAAAATGTGTCTGTATTTTGGTCTCTGAATCTTCTCCCATGTGAGAGACTCTCCACCTCTGAGTAAAAAGTCGACTCTCTTCATTTGAATTCTGTGTATCTGTATCAATAGGCAAAGTCTTCTTTTCCCAATTTTGTTCCTTTTCAATTACTTCCACAGTGGAAGGAATTCGGGGAGCAGGACGAGTTTGAACAGTTCTCCTCAATACTGGAGATAAGATTTTTGAGAATGTATTATTTTCCAATAAATTATAATTAAATCATCTCATAAGTCTACTGTGGTTATTTACAGAAGTATGTCAATAGACAGGCTTGGCTTCTGAATACCTAAATTATATTCAACAGGGAACATACCAGCAGTGTCACCCCTAACAATCAAGTACAGAAGCATTTTATGTTCCTTCAAGCATATACTATTCTTTTGGAAAAAAGAATTTCCAAGCTTATACTTGAACACATATTAACATACCTGGAAATCTTGAAGGGATAAGCTAACAGGAATAGAGGAAAAATGAGATATAGGACCAAAAATGGGAGAACTACTTGAAATGTTTCCACTATGCAGTTACACCAATCCAGCTGCAGCTCACCACTCACTCCATCCTTCTGAGCAAAAAGATAGAGCTGGGGAGTGCAAACATGGTAGCCCCAGGAAAACTGCTGCTTCCCATGGACACAGTCTAGAAGAAAGCCTGAAGTTCATTCACTAAGCACCCACAAAAGGGAGAACAGAGCTAGATCTCTCTACAACACAAAACAGAAACTTACGCCAACTAGCTATAATATTCACCTTAGCCATTAAAGATTCACTGAACAGATGAGCAAAGCAGCTGCACAAAATAAAGATGCTGAAACAAGTAAACAGAACCAGAAAAAAAAAAACAGAAAATTCAGGTACAGAGGAAAATGTAACAAAATTCTAATGTATCCTCAAAAAAAAAAAAAAAAAAAGAATTTCTGGAAGACACTGCATTCATTACAAGCATCAGTGAAAAAAATGAGATAATAAGAAGTGGGCTCTTGTTTAGCAATTTAAAATATGATTGATGACCTTTTTAAAAGTCCAAAAACAGGCTTGAATATAAAGTGAAAAGATCCTTGCAGAATATAAGAAGGAAGACATAAGGACAAATATATTTGTGTATACAGATATAGATACACGTCTAGAGGTCAACATAAAATTTCCTAAAATTGAGGAAAGTCACATGTCCCCCCAAAAAAGGTAACTGCAAGATAATACAAAAAAAGTAAATACACGTACAATTTCTGACTAAATGCAAAGGGAGCTTAAGAGTTTTTTCAGAGGAAAAAAATAAGTCGAAAACAGATAAATACAAGATAAGATATCGGACACCCAACCGAACACTAGATAGTAGAAATCAACTAAAAAATACTTTTAAGTTTCAGGCAAAAAGGAACTATGGCCCAGAATTCCTTATCTAGCTAGCCACATTATCAACTACTTATATGGAAATGAAACATTTTCAGGTTTTCAAGAATTCAAAGTTTAATTTCTACACACTCTTTCTGATCATTTCTTTCAGATAATTGAGGAAGAAATCAAAATAAGAAGAAATGCAACCCAGGAAACAGTTAATCCAATCCAGAAGCAAGTCCCCAGAATGACAGCTATGCAACAGATCCAGTGAGCAATGAGTCAAGACTGGAATAAGCCAGGAGGACTATGAGAAAGTACCTCAGGGGTGAATGGGTACTGCACACCAGACAGGCACCTCTGACTAAAGGACTTGAAGATGTGGTGAAAGCAATTTGAAAGTCTAAGCAAAGCAAAAACTGAACCAGAAAGTCACCTTATAAATATATGGCACAAAAAAGAAAGGCACTTATTTGCACTTTCAGTATCCATTAAAAAGAGATAGAAAAGGTAATAATTGGTAAGGGAACATGACACTAATGCGATTAAACTCAACAACGTAAAAGGGAAGACAGGACTAAGGAGCTAAGTAGGAAACAGGAGAGGTGGGGGAAAAGAAGGGAAACTGCAATTCTCATTTTACATAGTGAAAAGCTAAGCCAGGCCAAGGCAGCAGGATCATAAATTCGAGTGTAATCTGGGCAACAGGAAGATCACAAGTTCAAGTCCAACCTGGGTAACACGGTGACTTAGCAAGACCCTGTCCCAAAAATAAAATGGAAAAGTGATAGGGTTGAAGCTCAGTGCAAAAGCCCTGAGGCCAATCTCCAGCAGAAAAACAATTAAAATCAGGATCAGCCTGGGCAACACAGTGAGACTCTGTCTCTTAAAACAAACAAATAAACAAATAAAATTTTAAAACCCATAGTGAAAAGCAAACAGATACTGCATAAAGTTAATGAAGAAAAAATAATAAACACAAGTAACAGAAGAATTAAAAATGTAATTATCCTAATTAGATAAAGAGTTACACAGAAAGAATGTTAAAGTGAAATACACCCTCTTCAAATTCAAATTAAGATTCTGTAATTCTGTGTCTCAACAAAAGACAACTAGTTGATAAAAACCAAATTGGGGACAAAAATGATTATCTTCTGCAGTTGGGCATAGAGATAGGACAGGGAGAGACCTATGGATGTACTTTTTTTAATCACAGAAAGGTATGAATTAGAATATTTCCAAATAAAGAATAAATGAAAAGATATAAAAATGAATGTATATGAGTAACATGGCTACAAAAATGTAGGAATAAACATGTCTATAAAGAAAAACAGAAATCAATTAATAACTAGAGGAAAGTATTTATGACAAGAAATTCCAGCTATACAGTCCAATGCAGCAGTCTCTAGCCATATGTGGTTATTCAAATTCAAATTAGCAATAAATAAAATTTGAAATGCAGTTCCTTAGTGACAACAGCCACACTGCAGGTTCTCAATAGCTTTACTGAGTTAGTGGCTCATCTTGGACAGAGATATAAAACACTTTTATCATCACAAGAAATTTTACTGGGCAAACTTATTCTAAAAATAATAAATCTTGCTGAAGGGCTCTGTGTATCTTTTATTTTCATTTACACGTGTAATTAAACTTAATTGTTTACATGTAAGTTCACCAAGCACAATGCTTAAGATGGTAATTACCAATTCAGAATACATATCCAAAAACAGCTCTATCTGCATATTATTAAAAAAAAAAGTGCAGTGCTATTACTTGAGTGTAGACCCTGCTGAAGATGCTAACAGCGTGTCGGCTACAGCAGTCTCTGAAAAATTACTTGTTTCAATGCCCTTCGTATATTTGCAGAGTAAAAACACTTGCTGTGATTCTTTTGACATAATTTTAAGCTACTTTTCTATCACCAATGAAAAAGTATAGTATTTTTAAAAGAGATCATTAAAACAGCACATTAATAAAATATCTGAGCAAGTACTTTAATAAAAATCTAACTTGAACTGAAATCACAATTCTTTAATCTAGCCATTAAACAACACTCAACATCTGTCTGAAAAGGAAATAATAAATCATAGAATTAGAAAGCTGAAAAACAGATTAAAGATAAAGAAAAATTCTCTGGCACCAAATACAGACAATCTGAGGTCCAGAAATGGTGAGTATCTTTGCTTCGCATCTTCCAACATCAATGACGGGCAGGCCAAGCTGTCAGCACTTCTGGCTCTTAGCCAGGAAATACCTGCACTATACCACAATGCTCTGAGAGACACTATATTTGCATAATAAATGCAAAACAAAATTTTAATAGCAAAGAGTTGTCATTTAATTCTTTACGGCTCTTTCATGTTCTTTATTTGAAATATAAACTAAGTATAGAACTCGACAAAACTTTTGTGTCCCAATGACATTAAAAGTTATATTTCTGTTCTGCTACAGAACTTAAATAATCTTTTCAAAGAAATAAGGATTTCGAGTAAATCATAGCTGAACATTATGTGTAAAAAGACATTTGGAACAGAGTCTAAAGTAGAGGTTTTAAACTTTTTTTTTTGACTGAAGGACTCTTTCAAAATGAAAGTAAAGCCAGGCCTGCCAGCGAAGGCCTGTAATCCCAGCACTTTGGAGGTCTGAGGCACAAATATCATAAATTTGAGCCCAGCCTGGGAAATTTAGCAACTTAGTGAATGAAACCCTGTCTCAAAATTAAAAGTAAAAATAAGCCAGATGTAGCTCAGTTTGAAGACCCTGGGCTTGATTCCCAGTGCCACAAAACAAATAAATAAATAAACTTTAAAAATTAAAAAAAAAAGAAAATGAGAAACTTTCTGAATACTCCAGAAAAATGCATCTGCGTACAAGAAATTCCATTTCCCAACAATGTCCACTGGATTTCTGAAGACTATTTATGAACCTATATTTAAAATCTTTGAGTTAAAGAGTAAAGAAAGTTCAACATTTTTATTCAAAATTCTACATGTGGGCTGTAAAGGTAACTCTATTTTTAATTATCTGCCTATTTTCATTATAAAAAGCTCTCGACTAAATGACCTGGAAACTTGATAAGAAAGAGATTAATATGATGATCAGACAGGACTTACTAAATCCTCTGTCACAGTTACATCTTTCCTTGGCTCACTTCCCTTAAATTTAAAGCATAGTATCTCCTCTTGCTTCTTTCTTTTTCAAATGATAAGGGAAACTCCCTTTATCCTGCCACTTAACACCAAGGACTTTAATACTTTGACCTGAGTTTAATATTTACAATGTTCAATGGAACAGATATATGAAGGAATTAAATCAATGTCACACTTTACTACAAAACACATAAACTCCCCTGAACACTTCTACTTTGTCTGAAAGGTTGTGCACAATCATCAATGTCTCTTTCAATTATGTTTTTCAGGCAACAGTGAACATATTACATCACATAAATAAAACATAAAACAAAATTTAGAAGAAGCCTGCTTACCATCCTGTGGAGGAGGGAATTCTGAGTTGCTCTTCTGCCTGGGTGGTGTTAACAACACAGCTGGTTCAAAGACATGTGCTGGAAAACTGTTGGCCAGATGTGCACTATCAGGGGGATTCGGCACCGGAGGCAGTTTAACAGGCAACTCTTCCTGTGGGAAATCAACCACTTCTTCCTCTCCAAACATCAATGGCAGGGACACACTGGTGCTTCCACCAGGAGCCTCTGCCGAAGAAAAGATGGTATTAGTATGGAAGGAACAAAGGGGAACTACGAGCACATTTCAGGTATTTATTCTTAAGTGCATTTTATAACCATATAAAATCCACATGGCCCTACAGCCCTTCCACTCTAGGCTATGTGCTCCTTTGCCAATAATTCACAGGCATGCTCCATGAAGCCAGTAATGGAAAGAAGGTGCTATTCTGAGAAAATCACCAATAGCCACAAAGACATAAAAAAGAAAGCTACCTACAAATTCCTAAAGAATCTTATGTGGTATTGTTGAATCTTTCGTTACTTTAATAGCTTCCCTAATGGACACAAGAAGTAACAAAATGGCAAACATAGAACATGTAAACACTAACCTTCACATACACAACTCACTGCCAAACCAAGTGATTTCTTCCCAATGCATGTACTGCCCTAACACCATCATACCCCATACTATCGTAAAAGGGTTACAAAAACTGAGGTTCAAGGAGATATTAACCTGGTTTCACTTACATAAATCTTCCTAATTTTTTTCCGCAGGCAATAAAAATAATTAACTCTTACTTATAATATGCTCACTCCCAGCCTTTCTCACCTTTGGGTAACTACAAGCTTCCTTAGCAGTGACGCTTAGTTCAGACAAGAGGAGAGCACTGAAAAAGCCTTGGCTGAGATTATTCATAGCAGTAATACACAGAAGACACACGTGTACTAGCCACTGCATTTGCCTCACAAGTTAAACTTGTCTCTACTTCTTAAAGTCCACCCTGAAACAACAATTCTAAAATACATGAACACTTCATACACAATCAGCAACATATTACTTACAAGTGAACAACAGAATAAAAACTAAGCGCCCTCTTCATCTCAGAGCTCACGAAGGGTACCCAAGGTAAAGAAAGGATTTCAAACCATCACCACATCTAAACTAAGTTATACATTCCTAAAACTAGGGTTTATTTATTTTTCTTTCCAACACCATGTCTCTTCTTCATGATTAAAAGTGCTGGCACTGAAGTCTCACCAACATAGGTATCTGGTTTCGCTCCTTTCTACCTGTGTGACTACTAAGTTACCAACCTTCTCTGAGCCTTATCTTCCTCATCTACAAAATGAGAATAACAATAATACTTACTCCACGTGACTATTATGAGGATTAAATGAGATAGGATATATAAGGCTCAATAAACACCTGGCATAGAGAAAGCATTCAATAACTATCAGCTAGAAAAGCAGCAGTGACTGCAGTAGTGATAATACATATTACAGTTTATACATAAGTAATAGAAGTAACCAATAACTCCATGTAGGTTTAGGAGTTCAGAGTCGGTTTATTTGCTTGTACTCTAAGAGGTCATTAAATAGTTTAACACTGCTGTAGGATGATAAAGGTACACCTACCTGGGTTGTCTATAGTTGTTTTACCTCTGGCTCCCCTTTCTGAAGCCTGACTTTCTTGTTCAGAATTATTTATCACAGGACACTTCTTAATAGCATGTGTGAGTGATATAAGTTGTTCATCTCTTGTGACCATGTATTGCTGAAGTCTGGCCTAGAAAAGAAATGAAACAATACCATCATCAGAACAAGCACCAAGCCATTACACATAAAGCAAGTCACACAGAGAGTATGTAACTAGCATTATTTTAAATACCTCAAGAATTCAAGACTTTGATTCACACTCTAAATAATGCTATTCATAGTTATTAATATTCTAAATGTTCCATGATACACAGTTAAGTAAATCACAAACTATTAATAAATTTCTGGCTATAAAAATCTTAACAGAGCTTTCAGGTGATAAAATTCTTCATACAGGTTATTTCAGATGACTCTTCAATTGTCCCAAGAAACACATACAACTGGTGGAATAAACTCAATAGAGTATTTTGGGGCATTTAAATTTATAAAGATGAACACTATAAAGATTTATGGCAATGTACATGAAATAATGTTAAGGGAAAATAAAAAGCACAAAATTCTACATGCAATGACTACAACTTTACATTTTAATGTATGTGAGAGAACTAATTATATTTCATATATGTATAGACATATCCTCATTCATCTATTTGTGTATCAGATATATGTTTTAAAATATTATGTAAGGCTTTTTTGCCTGATGAATAAGTTTATTGGGTTTTGTTTAAAAAATCATCATACAAAATTGTTTGGTTTAACTTTCAGCAGCCTACTCCTGAGGTCTGAAGAAGCTTCCCTTATTTTCAGCGACCTAATCTTTCTTCTGGGCAAGGGACACTTTGGGACAGTTTCACCTCTTTAACTTCTCTCTTCAGCTTCTTTTTGGAGTGGATTCTCTCGTACAGTAGGATGGCTTTGTGATACATCTCCTCCATCATGTCTGGAGTTACACTGTTCTTTATGTACCAGGAGAACTGTTTCTTATGAGCATCTTCATCTTCTTCCATTAGACAATACATACAATCTACAACATTATGACCCACGATGTGCTTCCTTGCTTTCAACATCATAACTAGGAAATCATTTGGTACTGTAAGGGATAGATAAGCCTCCATCCACAGCAAACTTTAGGGCTCCAAAATCTTTATTGCCAGTTGTGGTTCTGGCAAGGCTTGCATCCAAACAGCAGCTGAAGGCACCAGGTTGACTGTCAATGCTTTCTACATTGTGTTAATCTTCAGTCACCTCCACACAACCTTCACAGATCTTGTCCGTGCCAAACCTACTGCAGACCAGCAGCAGGCCAGCACAACACGCTGCAGCATAATTTCTTAGGCAACGTTCACACCACATTTGACTCGTGTGCATATGCATCCACTCCCTGCATGAACTGCCAGAAGGCAAGAGGGTGGCAAGTCAGGCAGCTTCAACAGTAGAACAACTTCTCAAAAACAGGCCTAGTAGCAACTATCAAGCGGGAAATAACAAACTAGCTATCCTGTAACAAGGAACTCCACCTCAGTGACAAAGAAAGCATAATACACAGCCACAGAACAACACTTTTCATTATCAAAAAAGAGATTGCTTAAAGAGTAATGACAGCAAACCAAAGAAATACTCAAAAGCAACATGAGATAATACAGGGGCCAGATACCGCAGAAACACCCCAGTCCACCAAGGCAGACTCAGAGAGAACCCGAGGAAGATCCAAAATTCCTCAACCTCGAAACAAAAACAGTTAACTTACTGGAAGAATTCAAGACAGGCTCAGACAACAAGCCACACAAAATATGTAAATAAAAGACAGACTCAGATCAGAAAAGACTCAGTCCTTTTTTTTATCAAAAAGACAACAATTTACACAAAATACTCAAAGAATTCAAAAAAGATTTAACCAAAGAACTTAGAGAAGAAACAAACGCAAAACTACAGAAGTCAATACAAGACAGGAATGACAAGCTCACTAAAGAACTCCAAAAATACGAAAAGATGAAAGACGAGCATCAAGAGATGAAAACCTCCATGAGAAGTCTAGGAAACAGAACGACACAAAACTAGAGAATTCTGGATTAGAGGGCAAGAATGTAACAATGACCCAGACTGTTAACAACCATGAAATAATTCAGTGTCAACAAGGAAGTGGAATGCTACAGATTATAGAAGACTCAAAGAAACTTAATCTCAGAAAAGCAGGAATACAAGAAAAAATGGAAACTCACATTAAAGGACTAAGAAATCTATTCACTGAAGTCATAAGAGAAAAGTTGCCATACATAGGAAACAAAATAGACACGCAAGTATGGAGGCATATCATACACCCACTAAATAAAACCAAAACAAAAACTCCCCTGGACATTTTATTATAAAACTCACTGAAATACAAAGCAAAGAAAGAATTCTAAAAGCTATAAGAGAAAAAAAATCAAGTAACATATCAAGACAAACCTATCAGGGTAAGAGCACACTTCTCATCACAAATCTTAAGAGCCAGAAGAGTCTGGAGTGAAGTCTACCAAGCCTTGAAAGATAGTAACTGTGAATCAAGACTTGTGAACCCAGCAAAAATATCATTTAAAATCAGCAATGAAATAAAAACAAAAACCTTCCACAACCAAGAAACCTTCAGAAATTTATGACAACCAAACCATCACTACAAAGAATTTTCAAAGGTCTGATAGATAGTGAAACAGAAAATAACTTCAACAAAGAACACAGTAGCAGGTTTATTCTTAATAGAGAGAACATCTAAAAAATAAAAGAGTTGAATATTAACAGGGTTACAAAACGGCAGGACCAAAGACACACATGCCAATTATAACCCTAAATGCTAACGGTCTCAAGTCACCAATAAAAGACATAGAATGGCTAAATGGATTAAAAAATATAATCCAACCATATGTTGCTTGCAAGAGACACATTTTAAGCATGAAGATAAACACAGACTCAAAATGAAAGGATGCAGTTCTAGACTCAAATCAACTGGGGGACCAAAAAAAGCTGGGATAGCGATATTCTGCTGATAAAGTGGACTTTAAGCCAAAACTGATAAAAAAGAAAGAAAGAAAAAGAAAGACACTTCATTCTTGTAAAGGGAACAATCCAGCAAGAGGAACTGACAATCACAAACATTTATGTCCCAAACAAAGGTGCACCCAACTACATAAAGAAAAAGCTACTGGACTTCAAAAAACACATAAACATCAACACTATAATAGTGGGGGCCTTTAATACTCCTCTATTCCAAGAAGACAGGTCAACTAGATACAAAATCCACAAAGATATAGCAGATCTAAGCTACATCATAGAAGAAATGGATCTGACAGACACGTACAAAATTTTTAACCCAACAAAAACAGCCACTCATGGAACAGGCTCCTAAAGAGACCACGTTCTAGGCCACAAAACCAGTTTAAACAGATACAAGAAAACTGATATAATCCAATGTACCCTGTCAGATCATGGTGAAATAAAAACAGAAATTAACTACTACAACACAAACAAAAGATACAACTCAAACCACTGGAAGCTGAACATCACTGAGTTACAGAAGAAATCAAGAAAGAAATAAAAAAACCTCACAAAGACAAATGACAATGCAGCACATCACAACACAACCTCTGAGACACAATGAAGGCAGTATGAAGAGGAAAACTCATTTCCATAAATGTACACATAAAAAGAACAGAGCAAGTCCAAATAATCTAACCTCACAACTCAAGGTACTAGAAAAACAAGTAGAAGCCAACCCCAACTCTAACACAAGGAAAGAAATTATAAAGATCAGAGCAGAAACTAATGAAATAGAAATTTTAAAAAATATTAAGGAAACAAAAGTTGGTTTTTGTAAAGATAAACAAGATTGCTAAACCCTTTGCTAAACTCACAGAAGGAAAAAAAAAAAAAAAGGAAAGAGAAAACCTACATCAATACAACCAGGAATGAAAAAGGTGAAATTACAACAGATGACCAAAAAAATCCAAAGGATAATGAGAAGTTACTTTGAAAATTTGTACTCCAATAAATTTACAAATCTAAAAGAAATGGATGAGTTCCTAAATAGATATCAACCACCAAAATTGAATGAAGAAGAAATTAAACATCTGAATAGGCCAATATCCACCTATGAAATCAAGAAAGCAATAAAAACACTTCCAACCAAGAAGAGCCCAGGACTTGATGGACTCCCAGAAGAATTCTATAAAAAATTTGAAAGATTTGGTACCAATGTTCACCAAACTTTTTAAAAAAACTGAAAAGGAAAACTGCCCAACTCATTTCTTGAAGCAAGCGTAACTGTAATTCCAAAACCAGACAAAGACCCAACAAAAAGAAAACTACAGGCCAATATCCCTAATGGACAAGACGCAAAAATACTCAATAAAATCCTTGCCAACAGAATGTAGCAAATCATAAAAAGGATTATTCACCACGACCAAGTGGGCTTCATCCCAAACATGCAGGGATGGTTCAACATATTCAAATCAATAAGTGTAATATACCAAATTAACAGACGCAAAGATAATAATCATGATTTTCTTAATAGATGTAGAAAAAGCACTCAACAAAATCCAACACCCATTTTATAATACTCTGAAGAAAATAAGAACAGAGGGACCCTACTTCAACATGATTCAAGCTATTTACAACAACCCACCAGCCAATATAATCCTTAATACAGAAAGATTGAAAGCATTTGCACTAAACCAAACTAGGAACCAAACAAGGATGCTTACTGTCACCTTTACTATTAAACATAGTGCTTGAAATTTTGACAAGAGTCATCAAGCAAAAGCAAGGAATAAAAGGAACACATATTGCAAGGGAAGAAGTAAAAATATTCCTATTTACAAATGACATGATGCTCTACAGAGAATACCCCAAAAATTGCACACGAAGACTCTTAGAACTTATAAATAAATCCAGCAAAGTAGCAGGTTATAAAACCAATACCCACAAATTAGTAGCATTCCTATATACCAATAACGAATCCAAAGGGAAAGAATTCAAGAAAACAACCTCCTTCACAGCAGCAACAACAAAAATATACTTAGGAATAAATCTTACCAAAGAGGTGAAAGACCTATACAAAAACAAAAAAATAAATAAAATCAAAGACATTCAAGAGAACTTCAGAAAATGGAAAGATATCCTATGTTCCTGGCCAGGAAGAACTATCAAAATGGCCATGCTCCCAAAGCTATACAGATCCAATGCAATACCAATTAAAATACCAATTACATCCTTCACAGAACTAGAAAAAAAAACCTTAAAATTTATATGGAACCAGAAAACAACCAGAATCTCTAAAGCAATTCTAAGTGACAAGGGTAAAGATGGAGGAATCACAATCCCAGACTTCAGAAAATACTGCAAGGAAACAGTGATTAAATCTACATAGTACCGGTATAAGAACAGAGAAGAGGACCAGTGGAACAGAATTGAGGATACTAAAACAAACCCAAACACCCTTAGTCACATGGTCTTTAACAAAGGGGCTAAAACAATCCACTGGAGAAAAGGCAGCATCTTCAACAAATGGTTCCGGGAAAACTGGATCTCCACATGCAGGAGAATGAAACCAGACCCACATCAGTATCTCGACACATCAATACCAGATCAAAATGGATCAAAGAACTGGACATCAAAACAGAAACACTGAACTTACTGGAAAACTAAAAAAGTAAAACCCTAGAGGACATAGGGGCAGAAAAGGATTTTCTGAACATATCACCAATTGCAGAAAAAAAAAATCTCAACAAGAATCAACAAATGGGACTACATTAAGTTAAAAAGCATTTGCACAGCAAAAGACACAATCAGCAAGGTGAAGAGACATCCATCCCACAGAGTGAGAAAAAATATTCACCACTAACACCTCAGACAAAGGATTAATATTTAGAATATGCAATGAAAACTGACAACCATAAAACCCCCTAAAATAAATGTTCCCATCAAGAAGTGGGCAGCTGAAATAAAAAGAAACTTTACAAAAGAAGTACAAATGGTCAACAGCACACGAAAAAGTGTTCTTCATCATTGGCCATGACAGAAATGCAAATAAAAACAACTCTGAGATTTCACCTCACTCCAGTGAAAATGGCCTACATCAAGAATGCAAAATAGGAACTCTGCTCCATTGCTGGTGGGAATGCAATCTGGTACAACCATTATGGAAAGCAGTCTTGAGCTTCCTTAGAAAGCTGAGAATGGAAATTTCATTTGACCTAGATATTGCTCTACTGTGCACGTTCCTAAAAGAAATAAAGTCAACATACCAAAAAGACACATGCATACCCACATTTATAGCAGCACAATTCGTAACAGCCAAATCCTGGAAATAACCTACCTGCCCATTCATACAGGAATGGTTAAATAAGATGTGGTACCTATATATAATATATATATATATTATGCAGCCATAAAGAAAGACAGATATGAAGCATTTGAATGAAAATGGGGCCACCTAGTCAATAATGCTTGGTGAAATGAACCAAGCAAAACAGACTGTTCATAAATGGGTGTCCCTCTTATGAAATGCACAAAAATAATAACATAAAAAGGCCCGAACATGAATGGCAGGGTAGAAAGAGAAGCAATGGCCAGATAGGAAAGGAGTGAACCTCTGAAAAAGGACAGGACATACACGCTCACTATTTCCTGAAACCTCATGGTTCTAATGTGTTACGGAATTTGGAATTCATGTATTTAATCACAAAAAACTTAAATTTTAGGTTATGTGAATTTTTTACCACAATATAATTATAAAAAATAATAAAACTTCGCCTTTTCCAGGAAAATTAAAAATATGTTCAGATAAAAGTGCATGACTATTTATAACAACAATATTCATAACAGTCAAAAAGCAACAATTACTCAAATGTCAACTTGATGAATGGGTAAGTAAAATCTGGCAAAAACCATAAAATCGGTGATATAAACAGGAATGCAATACAGACACATGATACAACATAGATGAGCCTTAACAATATATGGTAAGTAAAAGAAGACATATACAGATTACCACCTACTTGTCTAGACTTGGCAAATCCAAAGACAGTGACTTAGTTACTTATTCATTGCTGGGACAAAATACACCAACGCACATCTACAACTTAAGGGTGGAAAGATTTTAACTCACAGTTTCAGAAGGTTTCACACAATCCATTCATAGGCAGCTGGCAAGAGAGAATGCATATGGTAGGGATGGGAGAGGTACTTGCTACATTGCAGACAGAAAGTCAAAAGCCTGAGGAGACAGTTGATCTCTCAAGACTAAAGCAAGGCCAGAGCTTTCCCAGGAAGAAGCTGTAACAATGTTTCTACTTCCTTCCTTTATTTAGTTCAAACTGACAGTTGGCCCTCCAAATCCCTCCCTCACTTCCTGACTCACAGATCAGTAACACACAACTGAAAATTATGCCCTGGGAACACCTCCAAATCTTGACAAGCTGACACAACCCTTCCCAGTCAAGGCCCAAGCATCCATCCTTTCTATTCAGGCCCTACCTCCCAACAGCAAATAAATCTACAGTTATCCCACTACATCCAAATACATGAGGCTTTTGGGGAACGCCCAAGATCCAAACTACAGCAGACAGAAAGTCGATGGTGACTGCCAAGGGGTAGGGAGAGAGGAGAATAGGAGAACAGTGACTCCTTGTGGGTATGAGATTTCTATCTGAGATGATGAAAATATTCTGGAATAAGGGAGTAGTACATATATCCAATATACAAATCTCTGGCTAAACTATATACTTTATAGTAAAATATATAGACTCATACAATTTAAAAGCTGGAATGGAATATGGATTATATTATCAATTTTTTAAATTACCCATCTTATATCTCATGTCCACTGATGCAAAAACAAATTTGTTTACTATTCTTTTCTAGTCTCTTATGATGATAGATAAAAGTAATAATAATTACCCATGAGAATAAGAAGATGAGTAAAACAGTCCCTGCACTAAAGCAGGACAAGGTTTAGAAATAAGTACACTCGTAAGTATAATAATTTGGCAATCCTAGCAATATCCAGAGTGTTTAAAGACAGTTCAAAGAAAAGACCAACAGGCAAGTGCCACATCAAATATAAAGGTACTATAAAAAAGCTGATGTGAATTCAGGAAGGCCCTGCAGAAGTGAGTTTACTGCAGTTTTGAAATTAAAAGTGGTTACCATAACATCATTTCACACTTTGGTTTAACCACTATATTACTGGTAGTTTTTAAAAATGTAGAATCTATAAATGTAGATTCCATCTTCTCCACTAAGTAGTATGTTTCTTTTTTCTTTCCCCATAATTATTATTTTTATTAGTCTATGTTTGTGATACAAAATAGTTACATTCAACTAAGGAAATTGTACATATACATCCCACATCCTCATCATTTTCCCTCTTCCTTTTCTGCCCTGTCCTACATCTCCCCCATCTTCACATCTCCTTCCCATCTTCATAGTCTGCACTTTTTTCTTCTTTTTGTGAAATGTGAGATAAAGCCCAGGGCCCTGATACAAAGCTACATCCCAAGCCTATTTTTATTTTTGACAGGGTCTCACTGAGTTGTCAAACTTTTTTTAATCCAGGTGAAATCTGTCCTTTTTTTCTTGATTAGATCTGTCTTGATTTTCATCTTTTGGAAACAAATATAAAAAAGTGAAGTTGATCCAATTTTTTTTCCTGGCAGAACTTGTAAGAATTAGTCTGTACAAACTTTCTCAAAATCCCACTGACGCTGTCAGTGTTACACAAAGGTTAGGATGAATAATAGCTTAGATATCGAAAAAAAAAAAAGAAACAGAATTGCCGGTTTATTGTGCCTATGCTGAAAATGAGCTCACCTTAAGATTCTGATGATGTTCTTGACATTGATCAGTAAATAAAATACCTCATTGCTAGATCCTTATTTTATATCATGCTGTGTAGGCATGAAAAAGTGACTTACCTTGATGGCGGATTTAATTCAGGCTAATTGAGTGCTACCCTTGGGGATTAGTTACAATGATTATTTAAACAGAAAGTCTTGTAACATAAGTAGGGTAATGAATATTTCCAAGAATTAGTAATATTTTCTAGAAGCTAGAGAAGGGTAAAACTGAGTTCTTTCTGGGCAATTGTGTTAAACAGTAATATCCTTGTGTTTGAAATGGTGGCATAGCCAACTTTCTTATCTTTAATGAGTCTCCCCTTATTTTTTCTACTCTTTTCCCAATAAAATATGACTTCAAGCAAAAGTGAAACATGTTGTCATTTTCTTAAATGGCTTTTAAATAAAACTGAACTGCGCCAACAGAAACAGCTGCAGAATTTTGGGTTCCGAGAGAAGCCATTTTTCTTAAAGGCAGCAGATTTATTCTATTCACTGTTTGTACAGTGCCTCCAATAAAATAAATGTTCAGTAACACCTGCCATTGATGATGTTAATGAATTTAATAATTACATCAGCATCACTAAACCAAAGAAAGCTACACTTCAGAAAATCTTATATATGCATACATGTTATTATTAATCAGAGAAAAGGTGGGATAGCATCTGGGTACCTGTATGACACTATTTTCCTCTCTAAGAAAAAGAATTTCGGCTGTCAGAGCATCGATGAGCTCTTGATGGTCACCCAGTACTTGTTCCAGCTGCCGCCTTGTCTCTACTTCTTTACGCAGTTGGACTTCACTCTACAAAAAAAAAAAAAAAAGTCAAAAACTCCTGCCAATAGCAACACATCACTGAAAACTAAACGTTTCTACTCAAAGTTGTCAAAGAAGATAATTCCTAAAAAGATAGTAATGAGAATTAAATTTTATTGGTAAATATGTGCAATGTATAATGATTACATTTAAGAAATAATACGAAACATCTCCTTCACAAATCCTTGCACAAAGGCAATGATAATCTTTTCTGTATCCAATTTTGTATTCCAATTTTAATATTTAAGCTGTTGAAACAAACATTAACAAGAACTAAACACTTTCATTAGAACACTTATTGAAATCATTTGAGTAAAATGTGCTGCCTTAACATCCCTTCTTGAAACAATGAACAAAACAATATATAGAATTAAATAAGTACATTTTTCATAAAACAAAGTAGAGGGAGATACATTTAATTTTTTTCACATACTACTGAGGATTAGACACCAGTCCTTTCCATTAAGCTACAGACCCAAACCCTCCTCTTTTATTTTTCATTTTTAAAAGCTAAAGATTTATACATCTGAAAAGACACATAAAGTAATTGATCAGATAAAAACTATATGCTTCTAAGCCTAGAATTGGTATTTTTTATTTTGAGACAAGGTCTCATTGTAAGTCACTAAGTAGCCCAGACTGGTTTAAAAGTTGATCTTCTTGTCTCAGGTGCCCACAGTTCTGGGATTAGAAGCATGCACCACGGTGCCCAGCCTAGTAACATTTACATATTGTTTGAACACACATAAACCATCCCAAGATACATTGGTTGTGGGTATTAATAGTAGGCTATGAGGAAGCAAACAGGTTACCTGGAAATGAGGTACAAGAATTAGAATCTTCATTCTACACCTTTCTTTGAATTTCATATGTATATTATATTATCAATTCAAAAAATAAGTTTAATATAGTTTATAATGAATAACTACATTAAACTATATTAACTATATCCATTAAATGGTTTAACTTTGTAAAGTAATTGATCAGCTAAAAAGTATATGCTTCTAAGCCTAAAATATTTTCCAAGCATGCTAAGTACAATCCTAAGATCACTGACTTAAAAGTGAAAAATATTAAGCTTTGTTAAGTATCCCAGGACAATAAATCTTTCATTAAAAGACAATTTTAGGAAAATAGCTCCAGGGCAACTGAAGCATGTAAATTAGAGTAACGAATCTATTCTTTTAAATAAAATTTCCTTAAATATTTTTGTTACATTTAACAGATTTAAATACATCATACAGAAGTTATAAAAGATAAAATACAAAGCTAGACAAATTCTACAGCATTCTGAGACTAGTTATTTGTAAACAAAGAAATAATTCTTACTCATTTCATGTTATTTTCACAATAAGACAACACCTACTAAATGATGAAGTCATACCTGAGTGACCAGTCACACAGAGACTATAGGAATTTCTCACCTCTCAAGTCTATAGATTACAGTCAATGCTTCTCTCCAAACTGAACATGAAAGTAGCAGGCACAGAAAAGCAACAGAAGGAGAACACAATCAACAAGATACTTAACCTAAAACTGTTAAACAGTAACACTAAGTATTGGCACAAAATAATTCTATTTATAACAGGTTTACCTTATGCATTATAATGTGTTAAGCTCCTATAGACATTAAATTTGCTTACCTAAGCAAGTATCAACTAACGGGAGAGATTAAAACATCAACTTTTACTGCACATAATCTAAAACTGAGGAAAACAAAACAATTCAAATTTCACTAACTTCATTTGGAGGTTATAACAAATAGGAAACAACCCGGACATACTGCTGCCTGAAGAGAAGGCTTCAATGACCTCACACACTTACCTCCTTAAGGTACCGAACCAGGCGACAGAGAGAGCTCACCAGTGACAAAGTGAAGCCTGTGAGCCCCTGACCGCCCTGCGGCCCCCTGACCTCGCGGCCTGTCCCCCGCTCATATTCTTCCATCTCATGCTCCACTTCATGTATCATGTGCTTGAGGACGTCAAGGCTGGAAGCACGGCTGCTGGGTAAGTCTGCAGAGGCTGTGCTAGTTGACACCAAGTTCTGCTTAGAAGAAGCACGCAAATCTGGTGTCTTTTTAACTAGAAAGAGAAATTGTTCTATTTTTAAGACCAGAAAAATCACAACTATAAAATTACTAGAAAAATCTTCCGAATATTGTTCACAATTTGTAAGAAGGATTTATAGCAATTGTCACCATTTTATCATAAAAATCTACTCAGTTTGACAAGTTTTAGACTATCTCTAATGAATATACTAGAAACATCTTTACAGATTTATGGGGAATGGAAAGGATTTCTTAGGTATCCTTCAACAAACTCAGATCCAACTAGATGAGTTTAAGGGAAAAAAGACAATTTACTAAAAGGTTAAGAAAGCTATTCTCAAGGGATATGTTCAATTATTCATCTTTGTGAATGCAGGGACTGGACCTTTATTTAAGAGCTGCTTTCGCTTCCTTGAGTTCAGTACTTGTCCCACAACATAGCTTGAATCCAGCGTCTCCACAGATTCTTTTGGCTCAAGCCTGGTCTGGATTCTCTTGACAGCATCAGTAGCATTCAGAGCAGCTAAACAGAAGAACGTTGTAAAAAGCATCTCAAATAAACAAACCCATTAGTCAGTATTTCAAGTGACGGATCTATTAATATTTTAATCAGGCTAATAAGTCAAAAGTTAGACTCCTTAAAAATTATTGTATTCAACAAAGAACTTAATAAAGCAGACTACTATAAATTTTTTAAGCAGGTTGTGAAGAGAACACTTCATTGGGAAAATCATAGAAGAGGAGAGAAGGCGGATAGAAGGGAAAAGAAGGAGGGCAAAGCTTCTGCTAGTCAGAAGGGGACCTGGAAACACGGGTTGCCCCTATAAGAAACAATGTAAAGGTGCAAAGGAGTAACAAACCTCTTTGTTCCCCACATGAAAGAGAAGATGGAGTTCTTGGCGAGGTTGTTATTTGTGACTGTGTGGCTATTTTCTGCTCCATATCAGTCCACAGTTTATTAATTAGTTCAGAATTCTCTTCCTTTAGTTGGCGGAGAAACCTGTAATTATAGGACAATGACCAAATGTTTACACATTTGACTTAAAGGGGCTTTTGGTAATCCACAAAGAAAAAATTACTTTTGACTTTAAGTGATAAGATAGGTAGACAGCTAAGATATCTATAATGTTTCTATTAGAAAGAATTATTCCATCTGTTTCCCAGATTTCTATATGCCTTAGTTCTTAATGTAGGAACATCTGCCTTTCTGCAGTTTTATAAAACAATTCTACCTTCTTATCTCTTGGTCTAGATTTAAGTAATTAAGCATATATGGCCTTATTATTTCTTCCTAAAAAGAGCCTATCCACAGAGCAGACAGTCTGTTCATATTAAAGTAAATTTTTTGAAGCAGATCGTGCCCCCATACATCCGGGAGGGGCCAGAGGGTGTGCACAGAGGAGCTGTGATTTAGGAGCTTAGTACTTGCAAGCCCCCTCACTGCACAGCTAAGTCTTAATGCTAGCAACATCTTTCTCATTGATCAAGCTAATATCTTAATCTTCAGCTGTCTGATTCACTTGTCTACTTCTTACTTAAAATGAGACTTAGAAGAGGTAAGGGGCCAAAAACAGAAACAACTCAAATGTCCACAGCAGCTGAAACAAATGCATAGAATGTGGTAAAAGACTAATCCCTTTAATTGTAAGGACAATTTACAAATTAATAAGGATCAAAGCCTTAGAAAAGTAGACAAAGACATGAACAGAGTTTACTGTCAAGTCCTTAAAATTAATAAAACAAGTTTTCAATTTAACTCATAAAATAGATACAAGGTAAAACTATAGTAAGATAACATTTTTCACCAATGAAATTAGTACTAAAAGTCAGAAAACCTGACAATACCCTGTTAGCGAGACAGTCTTCTGTACTGCCAGTGAAAACACACAGTATTAGTTTTCATACACAGAATTTGGCAGTTTTTAAGCAAAATTATGTAGTATTTAACTCTTAACCTCCAAATCCCCACTTCTAATAATTTTCTATAGATATAAACCTCGTATGATATAAGCATCCATATTTATGTATAAGGCTATTCAGTGAAGTGTATTTACCATTATGATATGCTGGGAAGAAGCTAAGTGGCCACATATACAAAAGGGTGGTCAATAAACTACGGCACAGCCACATAAATTAGAAATATGCAGTTGTTTCATTTTGCTATAAAAAAAGAAAAAAAGAGATTTCTATAAACTTCTAAAGAACAGTGGTGTGATGTCCAGAATATAGGAAATAGAATATGCTATCTTTTGTGCAACAAAGAAAATAAGATCAATAGGAATTTGCTTATATTTATAAAAAGCAGAAAAAGATTATATAAAAACTGATGGACGGGAGATGCTAGATGGGACAGAGGATTGGTGACACTACCCTGATAACAGCTTTTCATATAATTTATAAAAAGGAGGGAGAAAAAGAACTAAAATTGAATATAATTAGAAATAATAAACCTACTTATATTTTAAATGATTAGAATAACCTCAAACAATCTTTAACTTTGCTTAATAGGCTTATTTATGTCCTAGCATGGGAGCAGCAATTCCAGACCTAGTTTCTACACATGGTACAACTGAATATGAATAAATATACTGCGTGACAGCTGGAAACACACTTCTCAGTTAAAGTATATAAATACAAATAGAAGACCAGGAAAAAGTGTTAACTTGGCCTTGAAGATATCTGTAAAATTATATTTTATAATTAAATAGATGATATAAAATAGATATTAATGTGCATATACATACAACTTTAGGTATACCTACAAATATATATGTGTCTTTGTGTGTACCCACTGGAAGGGACTAAAAGCAGGGACTTTCGGAGGCAGAGAGCTTACTTACTACTTAGGTCTTCCTGGGAGCTGCTCCCAGAGTGTAGTGGTTGTCATGTTTACCTAACACTATGTAGATCTTCATTCCTAGCCACCCTTCTTCAATAAAATGAATCAGGGCTTCTCAAGAAAATGGCTGACTCTAGGGCAAGTGCAAGAAAATTTAACGAGAAATCTTGCAACAAAAATTAAATCAGGGAGAAAAGATACATAAAAGGATACAGAAAGGACCTGAAGAAGTATCCATTGGCCAAATCTGTGACACATGAGTATCAAAATAAATTTAAGAAGAAACCAATTACAATACATTGAAAGAACGTGGCAGACATTACTTTAACCAAGTAATGAAAATTAACACCACCAATAATGAACTGAGGACAACACTGTCTCTTGATATGATGCATCAAGGACTTCACATCACTTAGCACCACAGGATTCTGTTCCAAAGTATACAACTGGAGTCTAATATTCTCTCCTGGCAAACAGGAGAGAATCCTATAAAACAACTGTTCTGTCCTTCAAACCATAAAATTACTAATGAAATACAAATAAATAATAAGATTAGATTTTTAACGTGTCTAAATATTTTATAAAATGAAAGATAGACTCCAGAAACTACATTGATCTTCACCATAAAAAAACCACAAATAAAATTTAAAAATATAATTAGGATCTGATAATTACGATTTGAATTGGTATAGCTTCTTGATTGTGATCACTATATTGTGGTTTTGTAATTTAGAGATAAAGGAACTTAAAATATCCAGCTTACTTACAAAATGGTTCTCAAAAAATGTATGTGTAGGTATGTGTATGAGTATATATAAATATATAGTAAAAGAAAAAATAATGAGACAAATATGAGAAATGTTAACTGGTGAATTTGAGTGAAAATATGTAAAAACTTTTTATCATTCTTTTTGATTCTACTTACCTACCTAAAATGTTTTAATTAAAATATACTATCAATTGGTATAAAAATGATGCAACCCAAACATTTGGGATAGCCTTAGAAGAAAGACAAGAGCTATAGACAATTATGCCACACATACATACTTGTCAGTATTCGTATTAGACTGAGAGTTCAGGGAGTTATCCAATTCATTCTCGCTTTCTTCTGACTGGCTATTAACAGTTCCTTCTTCTTCACCATTTACTTCACTAAGAACCTATCTCAACACAACAATACAAATAATAACGTAAGTTGATTATACATACACTCATTCTTTCATAACAGAAACTTCCTAAGACTAATCCCTTCACATGCATTCTAGAACCCAACCCTTCTCACTTGCTTCCACTTGATCAACTATTGTTTCTTCCCCAGCATTTTCAATCTCCTCTCCTCTCTCTCTCTCTCTCTCTCTCTCTCTCTCTCTCTCTCTCTCTCTCTCTCTCTCTCTCTCTCCCTCCCTTTCTCCCTCTGTTGGCTTCAGCTCATCAAGATTTAAATGTGAGCAAGCCTCTCCCATTTCACCCTGATTCTATACTCATCATTAGCTATCTTTCCTCTTTTACTATGAAATTTCTCCAACAAGTTGTTCCCACTTCTAATTACCAAATACATTCTCTAGTTTTGCTTCTGCCCTACCACTCCCTCACACTGCTCTATGCAAGGTCTGTACCAACACAGTTACTCCTAAGTTAAATGGATTATTTCTGTCTTTGCCTTCCCTTACTTCACTGACTCAATGGACCTTAATGACCAGCCACTCATTTCTTGCCTTAAAAACAGATGAGAATTTCTGGCCCATGGGCTGTATGGTCTAGCCTAGTAAGGTAACTATCACACCAGCGGTGAGTTAATTAAATATTTTGATGAATATAGCAAGTTAATTTTTAAGTCAATAATTTTGTATAGCCCACAAATTATGTCATAAATATCCAAATGGCCCTTGGCAGAATAAAGGTTTCCCCATGCCCGCAAAATATTCTTAATCTACTATTTACACTTTAATTTCCATGA
This sequence comes from Ctenodactylus gundi, assembly GCA_004027205.1. Taxonomy (NCBI): domain Eukaryota; kingdom Metazoa; phylum Chordata; class Mammalia; order Rodentia; family Ctenodactylidae; genus Ctenodactylus; species Ctenodactylus gundi. Next base: position 1,040,146 of record PVKB01000015.1, read on the forward strand.
TACTGTATTTTCTTAAGATTTCATTCTCTTCTTCTGACTGTTCCTTCCCAACTTCCTACATTGGTTTCTTTTTCTGCCCTGCCCTTATATCTGAAGGGACTCAAGGTTATCCCTTTGGACCTTTTCTGCTCCCTTCTGATCTACCTTCTGGGTTATTTAATCTAAGTGCAAAGCTGCAACTACAAGTCGAACGTTGTGATTTTCCAAATCTACCTTTACCCAAAGCTCTCCTGAAAACTAGACATTTATCTTCAACTGCCTAAAAGACTCTCGACCCAGCATGTCCACAATTGAACATCTTAAGTCTTTCCCATCATTTTTTAGAAACTTTGTTCAATGTAAGATCATGAACAATGCCACCACCTACTCAGATGCTCAACCAGCAAACTTCTTTCCCACCTATCACATCAATCTAATCAGCCACCCAATCCTGTCAAAGCTACATCATTTTAATCTCCTTCACGCATAAGTCTATCCTTTGTTTTGTTCCTGACTTGGCACTGCTTTGCGTCAGGCCTTTACCACTTCTCACCAAGATTTCAACCCCAGTCTTCTTATCAGACTGCTATGGTTTTATGATTTTTCATCTCCAGGATATATGTTGAAATCTGATCCTCATTATGAAATCTTAAGAGACAGGACTAGTTAGGACCTTCAAGAGGTAATCAGGGCTCTGCCTTCCTCACTGAATTAATCCACGCATGTTATTAGTGGACTAATAGGTTAATGAATTACCTCAAAAGCGATTCTACTATTTAAAGCCAGTATGGCTAGGTCTCTCATAGTATGACCTCCTATGTTACCATATGGCAGACAAGAAGCCAACAAGAAGGACATTGACAAATGTGGCCTTAAACTAGTATTGAGCCAAAATAAACCTCTTCTCTTTACAACTAAACTGGTCTGTGTTACTGTGTTATTAGCAGAAGAAACAGACTAGACGCAGACCCTCTCCTCACTCGTCTCAACCCACCCTGATCCACCTTATACACTACAGCCATTCTCCTCATGGTTTCACACTGTTTAAAGTCCTTCAGTGGATCCTATTCTTACTTTCTGGGTCCTCAGCTAGTCTGACCTGTCAGTCTATTCACAGATGTTGCCATTTTCACATCTCACATGCCTTATTCAATCCTGTATCCCAGCTCTTAGTGCCAGGATAGGCAAAATATTAGATGATGAATAAATGAATAAACTCAAGACTCACCTCTACTACAGATTAAGAGAGTAGGGTCAAGAAAATTTAAATAAGGCTGGTATGATTTCATCGTGGTGATCCACGTTTTCAGCAATAATGTCAATTTCTTTTTGATGTATGTAGTGATTAGCCACTAATTAAACTATTTTCTCCTTCCTGTCATTTTTTCTGCCATTTCTAGTTCACTTTGAGCTTATCTCACTATTTTTAATTTGTTAGCAATTATAAGTTGGGAAATTAAACCACTTAGGAAAACTATCAGTAAATGAGCTTGAAATTCTACTATTAACTTACTAGACTCAGGTATGACAACAAACTATTCAAAAGAATGAACTCTATATCGCTTACTGATACTGTGATATATCATACGTCTGATTCCAGGCTCCACACAACTAAACACATGTTGACAAATAAACAGGGCACTATGCAACGCAATTTATTTAAATAAATGTTAAAACTTCAGTTGAACTTATCACAGCTAATCCTATTACTCTCAGATCGTTAAATTTCCAACTATTTCAACTTTTATCTTTTCAATAAGTACCAAAATATAATTTTGCCAAGGGATAGAGTTAATGGGCCTGGCTATTTTAAATATGTAAAGTAATGCATATTCATGTTTATAGCAGCACAATTCTGGAAATAACCTACCTGCCCATACATACAGGAATGGTTAAAGAAGACATGGTACCTACACACAATGGGACACTGTGCAGCCAGAAAGAAATACAGATATGAAGCGTTTGAACAAAAATGGGGCCACTAAGAGTCAATAATGCTCAGTGAAATGGATCAAACACTAAAGACTGACTGTAGATGGATGTGTCTCTTATGAATGCACACACACACACACACACACACACACACACACACACAAACCTATAAAGACCCCAACATGAATGCCAGGGTAGAAAGAGAGGCAAAGGTCAGATAGGAAAGGAGGGAACCTCTGAAAAAGGGGTAGACACAGATGTTCACTATTTCCCGAAACCCTGTGGTTCTAATGTGTTACAGAACTTGGAATTCATGAATTTACAAAAAAAAAAAAAATGTAAAAGTTTATATTATATGTGAGCTTTTAAAACCAAAATTTAAAAAGTAAATAAATATGCAAAATACTCTATTTAATTGTATTTAAGTAAAAAACACTATAATTAGTATGACTTCCATGATTCAAGACATGAAATGCTCTAATATAACCCTTTAATTCCTGTTTTATTTTCCCATGGAAGGAATAAATAATTTAGAAAAGCAGGTTCTAAGTCATTTCTAATAAGTTGTTTTGTTTTAGTATTAAATTGTTCGTGAACTTTAAAAAATGTTTACTATCTCAAAATTCTAAACATTTTGACCAAGAGTTTCAACTAGGTTAGAATATAGCTAATCAGTATTTAACTACTATAGTATCATTTTCCTATATAGTGTTATTTTCTTATAAGTTCCAGATTTCCTGGGCAATAACCTGTTAAATACATTAAATAAAATTATACATTAATAAAACTGATCAGCAATTTATACAGATCAACATTCCTGGTGTTATGCTAGGCACTTTAACATAACCTATCTTGGCTGATCCATGCAACAACCCTATCAGGTGTGCTCTAGTTCCAAATACTGAAAAACACACTCAGAGGCTCAGTGGTTAAAGCCCTTGCCTAGCAAGCGCTAAGTACCTGAGTTCAATTCCCCAGCACCACATAAGGTAGGTGAGGTGGCACACCTGTATTCCCAGCACTCGGGAGGCTGAGACAGAAAGACTGTCATAAGTCCAAGGCTAGCCTGGGCTCTACTGAGTTCAGGACCAGTCTGGTCTATAGGGACTATCACAAAAAAATAAAGTAAAATTAAATTTTTTAAAAAAACTTTAGACATCTTAAAAAATCAACTCAAAATTAAACAGCTAATAAGTAACAAACATAAGTACATATCCTGATTCCAAGGGTAAAGTCTCCGGCTGCTTCCATCGTGTTAGACAGAGGCTGTCTTGTGAAGCCACATGGCCTAAATGAGAATTTCATCTCCGATGCAACTATGTGATCTTCAACAAGTCACAATTTTTCTGAGGTTCTGTCTCTTTATCTGTTAAGATAAGTATAATACCTATCTGCTAGGGAGTTATTCAATTAGTATTAGCTATAACTCCCAGTCTCCTATCTTAGTCAGTACAAATGTCACTCCAAGCACAATGCTGCGGAAGGGCAGAGCCAGCAACCACAGCGGCAACTGTCGATATTTAAGCTTTTAAAATGTTTACCACAATGCCCACATCGACTTACACTTCATTCCAGCACTAGCATTAGACTTGCGAGCACAGCACATTACCTGAGACTCCATGACAGGCTCACGAGGAAGAGACTGGGTGAGAGGGTCTTGATTCACCAAGATGGGACCCTGAGAAGAATCAGGAGCCACTGTTACATTTGGAAACCCTGCACAAGGAAAGAAGGTCACAATGATTTTGTTAACTAACCTGACCGCATAAATTCTACACTGCCATTGATTTGCATCATCATACGGAAATCTCAAATAACAATGAAGGTAGCTGAATAGTGTTTATCGCATACCAGCCACTGCTTTACATGTTTATGCGTGCTCATGTGTGCACACATTTAAACTCAATTCTACCCTCAGCAAACTCCATGAGGTAGATATTATTAACTTACAGATCATAAACTAAAATTCAGAGACATTAAGCAAGTAGCTCAGAGTTACACTAATAAATGGCTGAGCCAGGATTAAAATTTGTTAGGACTAGTTGTCATTCCTAGCATGTAGGAGGCTGAGGCAGGAGGACTGCCTTGAGTTCACGGCCAGCCTGGACTAAACAGTCAGCTCAAGACTGGCCTGGAACGCAGAGCAAGACCCTGCCTCAAAGAAAAAAAAAAAAAAAAACAGTTGTTATACAAAATTAACATGAATCATAAGTTATATACACATTAAAATGGACAACATTGTGTATCTAATAAGATGCAAAGTTTCAATAAGAATCTGAAGCATTAGGTTTCAAACTAAGCATTACTCAAATTATATATAATCACAAGTATTTTAACTATATGGTAACTTAATAAGCTGAAAGTGAAGTCACATTTTAAAATTATAAAATACTATACATTATACAATTTACTTTCTCTTAGCTAAATAATTTTAATAGTAAAAAAAGCAAACAAATTATGATTCCAACCCTAAAAACCCTCATATACTATTTACCCTGAATATGTGTAATCTAAATAATACGCCAGAGAAAAGATCTTACATTCTTCGAAACAGTCTCTTGTGGGCTATAGTTAATAACAAAAGGAAGTTTTTGTTTAGATTAGATACTTAACCTGTGCGCCTGCGAGGAGGATTAACAAACAGATCTTTTGCTGAAGCCATCAAATGATCAGATTTCTCTAACACATCCTGCATCTGGTATTGATCAGAAAGAATCTAAACAAATGACAAAAATATATTATGTATCAGAAAAAATATATGTACTTTTCAAATCACAAAAAAAGACCATATAAAGGCACAAAGTACAAAATAATCACAGGCTATGATCTCGCTAAAATCCTTCAGTGACAATATCTGTAAGTACCAGCAGATGGGGATATTGCAATTATTATCATTTTAAATAATGCAAGCCAAAGTAAAAAAAATACACATTAAATTATGACTCACTACAGTCCAAACCATGTAAATACATGTACAACAAAAGCTTTACTTTTCTCTACAAAAACCAGTATTACTGTATTTTCTATTTTTAAATGATGATAAACCACTAACTTGATTCTATAATCTGTTAACAAATTAAGATCCACAGTTTGAAAAGCACATATTAAAGATAAGCGAGCCTGAGCCATAAATTCAGAGATATTTCAATCATCAATGTGATTTCTTAATCTACTAATGGGGTCATCACTTGCAACTTCAAAAAAATGTAAATGAGTTTAGGGTTAAACCACAAAAAATAAAATGCCATTTCTGTGTTTATAAACAAGTTTCATTTTGATCCTGGAGAGAAGTGGAAACTCAAAAAATTTCATTACAGTTATGCCTCTGATTATGCACTTTCCCCTTGAGCTTTCCTAAATACAAGCAGGCCACAGACTGGAGGAAGAGCAAGGATCCTCTACCCACCACCACCAGGTGGCATTCTTAAACTGACAGAAGTCAAATGAAGAACTGTGTCCAGGACTGATGCAAATCAATAAAACATCTGGTAACAAATATCCTTACCTAAATCTCTATATACTATAAAAATGAACATTATATGGTAGCCTCAGTTACTGAGTGAAGACACAAAGAGGAAAAATAAATCATATTCTTACATCTTCCCCATCTCCCCTTATGTCCAAGTAGAGAAACTAGGTCAGTTGGTGAGAATGAAGTTCTGAATTGGTTCCTTCCATAAAGAGTGAGCTTAAAATCATAAGGCGTATTTGGAGCCAGAAAACAGGGACAGTAGAGTCAAAGAACGTAAGGTAAAAGACAACCTCTTGAAACTTAAGTTTTTTCATACATCGATGGAAATATGACCACCTCCTCAAACTCACAGGGGTACTATAAGGATGCAGCCACGCAGAGAATTTATATAACACTCCAGTGATTTTTTTCAAATGTTGTTATAATGTAAATTACGTAATCTTATGAAGCAAATGTCTACCCTGGTAAGTTGTGTTGCAAATGTATGCAATTAAGAGCTCGGGAAAGAATGTGAACAGATTATAATCTATCACTACACCAGAAAAATCACATAAAGCTTATTTCTAATGGCAATTTTTAAGAGTTTGTTATTTAATAAAAAAACACCAACCTACCAAAAAAGACAAAACTTGCAACAAAAGCAGAATGTGTGGAAATAATCTTACTAACCATATTTAAATTTGATATTGATTGATTATAAAGAGGTCTCAAGCCACTGCCCTGCCACTTTCTGCTAGTCTCTCCCCAGGCTCTTTGGGGCAGATGGTTTGAGCAACCAAAGATTAATATATTGGCTCTTTCTAAATTTATCACTTCTATCATAATATTCATTGTCTTGGTTAGTAAACTGACCCCTGCAATTATATATTACTATCCCAGATGGGTTTGTAGAGCAAACTTAAACTTAGAAGTGGTAGTATTCACTCTGGATTTTCAAAAGATCAGCAGGGTCCTTGTAAAAGCCTTTTGAAACTCCTCACCCTAGCCTTTTTGTCCTATGATAAGAAACTAAAGGAAGCTGAGAAATCACAAAGAATTATGTGAAATCTTTATGAAAGGTACCTATCTTTGAGTTAGCTTAGAACCTAATTTCCTTGATGTCTATGGCTTGGGATATTATAGTGAATAATATCTATGTTTATGATTGCAAAGAGCTTTGGTCTTAATTTATGCTAATCTACGAGGCAAGCTCAAAGGGATGGGTCCTGGTAGCTTCAAGGTACCATAACTAAACCTATATTAATAGACTTATAGAGGGATTTTCCTTTGGTCTTATCACATTCTACAAATTTAGTATTACTGAAATAAATTATACATATATGCTTTGACTCAACAATTCTTCTTTAATAATTTACCTTACAAATATACATGTACCCAATTTGTTTGGAATCTTTATCACACTATTTGTACTGCATGGCAAGACGCAATCTGTGGGAAGCATACACTGCTAGTTACCCACCAATATTCTTCCTTCCTCTTTGCCCTTAGCAGCAGCACTGTCAAGCTTTTGCCATGCATATAGCTAGATTTCTAAGCCATCTTTGCAGGTAAGAATGGCCATGTAAAGACTTTCGGGTCAGCAGAGTAGATGCCCAAACTTCCAGATGAGAAGAGTACTGTTGGCTGGCACACAGCTGAAGGGAGTGTGCAATCACCATTTCTCAGAAGCCGTATAACAAAGGACTATAAACCTCCTGCCAACTACCATTTACCTCTGAGCTATTTATTGAGACAGAAATAAAACTCCCTTTTGTTTAAACCACTATGTCTTGAGGTCCTTTCATTTGTGTGTGAAGTTTAATGCTATACTACATTATACAACCTAGGTATCTATCAATAAAGCACAGATAGCTTACAACAAATCCATACAGTATGTGGCTACTAAAAAAAAACAAAGGCTTGGAATGCTATTCAGTCATCAGAATGAACAGCATTACGTATTACACATGTAAGGAATTCAAGGACGAGCAGGAGTCACTAGAGGGTGCCTATAAGCACCAGTGGGTCTCCCTTTTTCCTGAAAAGATGTGTTTTTAGGCCTTTTAATGAGAATTAGCTCTTAACATTTAAATAAGTGTGACTGCTCCAAGAACACAAGAAGATACTTTACTATAAAAGAACATTCTCTTTCAAGCCACAGCTCTTCAGCTAACACAAACATTTATTTGGGAGATGTAATTTTTCCTGATGATGTAAGATTGAGACTTTCTTAGTTCAATCAGAACTCTAATGAATTTCTCAAAAGCCTGAGTGTGATTTTAAACTACCATGAAGAGGCCCAGACAGCCAAGGGCCATAGCTTTAACCGGAAAAAGAGGCAACGCTACACGCACATTTAAAGCATATTCCTTTAAAATGATTTCAGCTGAAATAAAAAAAATTTTAAAAGGTTATTTTGCTGTAGGCTCCTCTTATCTTCCATATGGCTTACTATCTACTTGGATAAGCAAATAATATTCTTTTTTCCTTATATTTTGTGTTAAGTAATCTATAGCACTGCTGTAAAACTGGGAAAAAAATTGTAATAGTTTATATATAAAGGTAGTAATTATGTACAAAGGACCCACTATTCACTTTACAGATTGTTTTGTGGCACTGGTTTGGCTCCACAGTATCTCCCAAAAGCCTCATTTACTCAGATGCAGTGGGATAACTGTGTACCTGTGTGCTGATGGAAGGTATGGCCTGGCTGGAATAGGTGGATGCTTGAAGTTTAACCCAGAGCGACTTTTTGATAGCAAAAAGTCAATTTTTTGATAGCAGGGAGGCGCTCTCCTTACTTCACTTGGCTCCTGCTTCACTTTTTTTCTGGCTGCAAAGTCTTGAGCAGCTGTCTATAGCCTCTGCCATGCACCTTCACCATTGCCAGCTGCCCATGAACAGACTGTGTGAGACCTTCCGAAACTGTGAGCTAAAATAAATCTTTCTTCCCTGTTGTGGATGCTGAGTATTCTGTCACAGCAATGAGAAAGTAACTAAGACACGGAAGTACCTTTAAAAATCTTATAACAACACAACCAAACATTTTAAAGGTGAGAAAATTCAGGCTGAGAAGTTAAATAATTAGTTTCAGATCACATAGTAAGTTTCAGATCAAACAGTAAGTTCTGGACCAAGAGTTCAAACTACTGGACTAGATTCCAGTTGATATCATACTGCATTTTTCAGAGTTCGCATATAAATCACTGTATAAGACGTAGTCATGAATAGAGTCTCTCCAATGTGAAACAAATTCATGAAAGAAAAACAATGTTTACCTTGTTCTAATTCTAACATAATTCATTTTAGCATTACCTCCTTCATGATAGACAACCTTGTTTTTTCTAGGTTCCAATTTTCTGGTTTCTGCTTCCGGCATTTTCTTCTCAAAGCTTTTTCTTGGAGCTCCCAGTGTACTAATGCTCTATTCTTTGATTTGTGTATTTCATGACGACGTATCTACATAGCAAATAATACAAACAAATGTTTTCAGTAACAAAGTTGTTGCCTACTCATAGGAGAGGACCACTTACTCATTTAGTTTAACACTTTTTAAGTCTTCCTGGTCTAATTATGCATTATTTACATATATTCACAACTGAAATTTTCAGTCTTCTAAATTTTCAAAAACGAACTTAAAGAAAGAAGTTACCTAGAACTAGTTAAAAGACTTACTAATAGATCTAGCTTGAAAATAATATTAATTTCAGCTTCCTTTTGTACAATACTATCCACTAAACTAGTGTTTTTCAAACCATGGGATAGGACTCATTTAATATGTGTCAAACAGATACACATACTGAGAACCAATGTAAAAGGCACACAATCCGCTGAATCATCTTCAGCACAGACACACCATTTTCATTTTAATGACATCACTACAAAGAATTAATCATGTAGTGTTTTGACAGCCCTGCAGTGGTTTAGAAATGGCCTAGAAGATGCAGACATCAAGGTAAGTGAAGTTTTCCTGAGACAGAGAAGATATAAGAACCACAGGTTTTAAGAATTAGGAGTAACCAGGCGCGGAGGCACACGCCTGTAAAACAGCACTCCATGAAGCTGAGGAAGGAAATGGCAAGTTCTAGTCCAGCCCATGAAACAATTGACTTAGAAAGATGGTCTCAAAATTTTAAAAAGGGGTATCTATTGGGGATGTAGCTGAATGCAAAAGCCCTGCATTGGATTCCTAGTACCACAAAAAAAAAAAAATATATATATATATATATATTCACTGAGGTGGTTAAGGAATATAAGCAGGCATTGACCTGAGAAGTACTCTAGTATTCAGAGCTAAGTATAAATAAAACGTATGTCATCTGATAAAATGTAATGCTAAGTTTTCTCCACATAAGCAAGAAATGAACCCATTGAAATGACTAAAACCAAATAGTAGTCAGAATTCTGATTTACAAAAAATAAAAATGACATTTTTTAGATAATTGGAAAAACCTGAATATGAATCAGATATTTTAGGTTTTTGTCTATGATGATGGCTCAATGCCTTTTTAAGGTCTATCTTTTTAAATGCAAATCGAGTATGTAGGCACATAAATGATGTATATTCTGTGACTCATGTTAAATGAAACAAAGATAGCAAAATGTCGATAATGATCATTTCTGAATGAAAAGCATATGAGAATTCTTTATTTTTTGTCTCTATTTTTACTGAGCTTGAAATTTTCCATTTTTAAATGCTAAATGAATTAGATCTCATTCCCATCTTTAATAAATATTTAAGAAGCATCTAGTAGATTTCTAGGCCAAGATACACTAAGAAGCAATAATAATCTGCCCAGAGAGATTAAGTAAATTTATACAAAGAAAAATGATACGCACTGAGTGACATATATTCAATTCCTCACTTAGATAGTTAAGTGCAACTACAGTTCAGAGGAGATAACTGCTGAGCAGTTTCAAACAGCTGGACTTCAAACTTATTACAAAGCTATTATAACCAAAACAGTGTGTGGTCACACGTATGAACAGATATATATATCAGGTGAAGAGAATGGAAAGTATAGAATAAACCCATATATTTATGAGTATCAGATTTTCAGTGAGTCTGTCAATACTATTCAAGGGGAAAATAATACTCCTTCAACAAATGTGTGTATAATGGGATATTCACTAGCAAACACAAAAAAAGGAAAGAAAAAGAGGAAGTGTGACATCCTCCTCATACCATAGACATGAACTTAAAATTAACCATAGACATACATAAAATACTTAAACTTTTAGAACAAAAATAGTAGCAATTACTGGTCAAGATGGTGGCCAAGTAACAAAGCTGCACAATGTCTCCTTATGGACCTACCTAAAAAGTTGAGAGTTTAGTCAAAAACTGCATGTTCAACATAGCTAGGACAGGAAGGAGTGCCCCAACAATAGAAAGAAGGCCATAGGAAGGTCAGAAACCATGAAAACATATCATAAGCAGAGGTAAACAGCAACCCAGGAAGCAACTGCAGGCCAACGGCTGTGAGCTGTTAGCATCTGCAGATGGAGGAAAGCCCACCCACAGCCCAGAACCTCTTGACCAAGCAAAGAGAGAAAGGAGTGCCCCAACAACTGAAAGGAGGCCACAGAAAGTCATATATCTCAAAGACATATCAAAAGTGGAGGAAAACAGCTGCCCAGGAAGAAGGCCCAGACCCACTGCAAGCAGCCCTAAGATGCCAGCATCCACAGACAGAGGAAAGCCTGGAACCTCTGACCAGGGTAAGCACAAGTCGAGGAAAAATGGGAATTGACAGCAGCTGGTAGCCTCAGCCTCCAAAAAACAAGCCTGCAGGTAGTGCATACTACAAACACAGTGCAAGCTCCCTCTAGAAAAGGCCTCCTGGAACCTAGATCAGAAGCAGTGCTTGGCAGCCACAATACGCAATAACATACGCAGGAGCGATTTTTAAAAAGACAGCCTGAGATCGAACTGTTTAGAGTTAAAGGAAGCGCAGAGGAGTACATCATGGTTTATGGGGTCACTCTTTAACAGTGCCTAGGAAGAAACTGTGGAGAGGAGAGAAAGACCGCCAAACCCCTGAATTGCTTGGGTATAATGGGAGCACCTCTGAGCGTGAAGAGCCTCGCCTTCAAAGGAGGGAAGACCGGACAGGTGGGAGAGCTTTGCTGGGGAGGCTGGGTGAGATCAAGACACCTCAGAAGCCACTGGACTGTTAGGTCCTCCGTCACTGCCTACTCTTAGCATAAAACTCAGAAGAATTTTGAGTCCCCTCCACATCCTCATAGCCATTAAAAAAAAAAAAAAACCTCTTGTCTAGGCCTTTAAAGTGAAGTCCCTCAACAACAGAAACACCAGAAGAAGACAAGGCAAGAAGACACCCACAGAAATGCCTGAGACCCCAGAAATTAATGTCATGGGACCTGAAATAGTGGAACTGATAGGGAAGGAAGTCAAAAAGCAAATAGATGAGTTGGTTTCTACAAACAGCCAGTTCAAACAAGATATTCTTAAAGAAATGATGATTATGGGCTGGAGGAATAGCTCAGTGGTAGGCAAGTGCTATGCAAGTGTTAAATACCTGAGTTCATTCCCCAGCACCACATAAGCTGAGCATGGTGGCACACGCTTGTAACCCTAGCACTCAGGAGGCTGAGGCAAGAGGACTGCCATGATTTGAAGGCCAGCATAGGATACACAGTGCATTCAGACCCAGACTGAGCTACAGAGTGAAATCCTGTCTCGAAAAAAAATTACCATTCCAATAATTAAAGAAACGATTACAATAATTATTTTCAATGTAAGCAAGGATCAGCAGGCTTAAAGAGGAACTCATTAAACAAACAGCGGTCCTAATGGATACAAAGCATACTGAGCATATAGAAGACACACATAAAAAGTTGGATGAGGTAATTAACGAAATGCAAGATACAAAGGAATGTATTGCAGAGAAGTAGAAATTCTGAAAAGAAATCTAGCTGAAATTCAGGATATGAACAATGCATTTGAAAGCTGAGAAAGCTGACTTAAAACACCATAAGGACAGAATTTCAAACTTTGAAAAAAAAAGGCCAAGAAAACAAATGCTATAATTGGGCACAACTACAAAATCAGAAATAAGCAAAGTCATTGAATAAAACAGCTGAAGAATGACTTAAAGAGAACAACTTCAGAATTACAGTTATTAGAGAAAGAGAAGAAGAAAGCACCAAAAATATAAAGAATTTATTCACTGAAATCACACAAGAAAATTTCCTGAATCTAAGAGAAGAAATTAAACTTCAAGTAAAAGAAGCTTATAGAACAACAAATAACCTCAACCAGCAAAGAAACTCTCCACAATATATCATAATCAAAACCTCAGAAATTAAGCATAAAGAGAGAATATTAAGAGCAGCAAGAGAAAAACAGACATTATTTCACCATGGCAAACCAATACAAATTGCTGCAGACTTCTCAGTGCAAATTTTAAAGGCCAGGAAAGCCTGCCACAAAATCTTTCAAGCTTTAAAAGAGAGCAAATGTCAATCCAAGTTGCTGTATCCAGCAAATCTGTTCCTGAAAATTGAAGGGGAAATAAAAAGTTTTCATGACCAAGAAACTCTAAAGAAATTTGGGTCTACCAATCCAACATCACAGAAAATACTTGAAAGAATCTTAGTGACAGGAAGACAAGCAGCACTAAAGAATACAGGGGAAAGGAAACAACTAAAAAGAAAGTATGACAAAAAGAAAAAGCAGAGAACTAACACTGGAAGAACAAAACTATGATAGGATTCAGTAAAAAATCTTACAATAATTACTCTCAATACTAATGGTCTCAACTCAACACTCAAAAGACAAAGACTGGCAGAATAGATCAAAAAACAAAACCCAACCATTTGTTGTCTGCAAGAGACACAATTCACTCACAAGAAGTACACAGACTGAAAGTAAATGGCTTCAATCTAATACTACATGCTACTACAGTCTGGAAACAAGCAGAAGTAGCTATACTCTTCTCAGACACTGCAGACTTCAAACTAAAACACATCAGAAGAGAAAAAGATGGTCATTATACACTAATACAAGGAACAATCCCACAAAAACAGCTCACAATTATAAACATACATGCACCCAATGGCAGTACACCCACTTAATACAATAGAAAATGGACATGAAGGGCCAAAAAGCCCCCAGTACAATCGCACCAGTGGACTTCAATACCCTACTCACACAAATAGACAGACCAACCAGACAAAAAAATCAACAAAGAACCATCAGAGCTAAATCACACAAGGGAGCAAATGGATTTAACAGATATCTATAGATTATTCTATCCAACATTAACAGAATACACTTTTTTTCTCAGCAGCACATGGAACTTTTTTGGAAATAAACCATATTCTTGGAAACCGACATGCTTAAATAAATACAAAAAAATTGAAATCATTCTCTGCATTATGTCAGATCACAGTGGAATAAGACTAGAAATTAATAGCAGAGATTGCTACAGAAACTATTCAAATACATGGTGATTAAATAACACATTATTGAACAAGGAATGGATCACACAATAAACCAAGAAAGAATCAAGAACTTTCTAAAGTCAAAAGACAATGGAAACACATCATACCAGAATCTGTGGGACACACTGAAAGCAGTAGAAAGAGGGAAATTTGTAGCTATGAGTGCACATATGAAAAAAAGAGCAATCTCAAACCAACAATCTAATGATGTAGCTCGAAGTTAAATCCAAAGGTAATAGAAGGAAAGAGATTATAAGAATCAGAGCAGAGACCAATAAGATGAAAACTAAAAAAAAAGAAAAAAAAAGAAAAAAAAAGAAAAGATCAATGAATCAAAGAGTTGGTTCTTTGAAAGGATAAATAAGATTGATAAACCTCTAGCCAAACTCACCAAAAGAAGGAAAGAAAAAATTCATAACAATGCAATTAGAAATGAAAAATGTAAAACCATAACTGACACTGCTGAAATACAGAGAATTATAAGAAACTATTTTTAAAACTCTATTTCAACAAATTCACAAACTCAAAATAAATTCCTTGACACATATGACATACCAAAATTGAGCAAAAAGATACAGATTCCCGAATAGAGCAATAACAGTAAGGAAAATGACATGTAATAAAGGATCCACCAAAGAAAAGTCCAGGGGACCTGATGGACTCATTACAGAATTTTATCAGAACTATAGGGAAGAGTTAGTGCCAATGCTTCTTAAACTCTTCCATGAAACTGAAAGAAGAAATACTGCCCAAGTCCTTCCTGGAAGCAGGTATTATCTTGATCCCCAAACGAGATAAAGATCCAAGAAAGAAAGAAAGCTACAGGCCAATTTCCTTAACGAATATAGATGAAAAATTTCTCAGTAAGTTACTTGCAAACAGAATGCAACAATAAGATCACACACTATGACCAAGTTGGCTTCACCCCAGAGAGGCCAGGGGGGTTCAACATACACAAATCAATTAATGTAATATACCACATCAACAAAAGCAAGAACAAAAAAACACACAACCATCTCAATAGATGCAGTAAAAGCCTTTGACAAAATATAGCACCCCTTCCTGATAAAAACTCTGATGAAAATAGGTACATGAGGACCCTACCTCAACCTAATAAAAGAAATTTGTAACAATCTTACAGCCAACATCATCTTAAATGGGGATAAACTAAAAGCATTTCCTCTCAAATCAGGAAAAATATAAGGATGTTCACTCTCACCACTTCTATTTAACATAGTACTCGACACCTTAACCAAAAGTGAGCAGGCAAGAGACTGGAACAAAGAGAAAACGCATAGAAAAGGAAGAGTTCAAACTATCCTCATTTGCAGATGACATGACCCTTTACATATAAGATCCCAACAACTCTACCAGAAGACTCTTGGACCTAACAAATTCAGCCAAGTTGCAAGATAATAAAATCAATACACAAAAATCAGTAGCATTCAGTCTACAGCAACAATGAAAACACAGAGAAAGAGATCAGAAAAACAACTCCACTCACAGTCACCTCAAAGAAAATTAAAATACCTACGAACTACCCTAATGAAGCAAGTGAAGGACATCTATGCTGAAAGCTATGCTACTCTGAAAAAAGAAATCGAACAGAATTTTTAAAAATGGAAAGACAACCTCTGCTTCTGGATAGGCAGAATCAACACTGTCAAAATGGCCATATTATAGAAACTGGTAATATATAGGTTGAATTTAATCTCAATCAAGATACCAGCAGAATTTTTTATAGAACTAGAAAAAAAAATGATCCAGTGTTGGGGACCTCCGGGCCTGAGAGCCTCAGCATCGCTGACCTTGGCCGAGTTTCTTCAACAATGAAGAAGTGTTTGAGCTATGCTTGGCTCAGAAGAATTTGTTACTGCTTGTACTTTAACTCAGATGGAGTTTTGCTTAAACAATGACAACTGTTCCTTGTCCTTGGTGGCTCTGATAAGGGAGTCAGGAAGCTGGTAAACAACTGGGGTATTAGAGAAAGACTGTATAAAATGTTTTTCGCCCTCATGAACAGTACATGGTCATAATGCAGTTGCTGTTTAAGCCCAGTACATGCTGGCGTGAGTAAGTGGTTAATTGGCTAAAGTCTCACTCACGAGTGCCACGTCAAATTACTTGTCCCCTCCTTCTTACAACATCCTCCCCTATCCTATATAAGTTTCTATACTTCCTAAATAAAGTGAGTTCCTGCTTGACTAGAGACTCCCAGTCGCATCTGATTGTCGCTCAGAGTTTGAGAGGCTGTGGAGAGGGCGGACAGCGCACTCATCTGCCTCAGACCCTGTCTACAGACAGAAGACCCACCCCCCACAATCCAGAAATCTATATATAACCAAAAGAGGCCCAGAATAGCCAAAACAATCCTAAGCAACAAAACAAAAGCAGAAGTCATCACGATACCAGATATCAAATTATATTACACAACAATAGTAATAAAACAACATGGTATTGGCACAAAAACAGACAGATGGATCAGTGGAATACAACTGAGGGTGTAGAAACATGCCCAAGTACCTTCAGCCATCTGATCTTCAACAAAGGGGCAAAAATATAGACCGGAATACAGATAGCTTCTTTAAGATAGCTTCTTAAAGATACCTTCTTGAAGACATAGGTATAGGCAAGGGCTTTCTCAATAAAACCCTCAAAGCACAAGAGAGAACACAAAGAATCAACATTATGGGATTATAGGAAATTTAAAAGCTCCCACACAGCAAAGAAAACAATCAACAGAGTGAAGAGAGAACCCACAGAATGGGCAAAAATATTTTACCAGCTACTCCTCAGACAGAGGACTATTATCAAGAATATACAAAGAACTGATAAAAAAGTAGACTCTCCAAAATAAAGAACCTAACCAAAAAAATGGGAATCTGAAATGAATAGTTCTTAGAAGAAGTCCCAATGGCCAATAAATACATGAAAAAATGTTCAACATCTTTAGCCATCAGAGAAATGTAAATTAAAACAACAAGGCTCCATCTGATACCAACAAGAATGGCTGCTGTTAAGAATTCAAAAAACAACAAACACTAGCAAGACTGTGGGGAAAAAGGAACCCTCCTACACTGCTGACGGGACTGTATACTGATACAACCACTATGGAAACCAGCAGCATGGAGATTCCTCAAAAAACTGAAAATCTATATTCCATTTGACCCAGTTATCCCTCTTCTGGGTATCTTTTCAAAAGAGCTAAAGTCATCATATAACAGTAATACATGTATTCCCCATGTTTATAGCAGCACAATTTATAATAGTCAAATCTTGGAAGAAGCCAATAAGCCCGAGTACAGATGACTGGATAAAGAAGATGTGATATATATACATACACACACACACGCACACACACACACACACACACAATGGAATATTACTCTTCCATTAAGAATGAAAAATTTGAGTCACTTGTAGGAAAATAAATGCACCTTAAGACCATTATGCTCAGGGAACTGAATCAGACCCAGAAAGTTAAGTACCATATGTTTTCTCTAATATGACAAAACCAAACCATAAACAAAGTAAGAGATACAGAAGAAAGTAAAAAGATATACCTTGTGGTCAGGGAACAGAAAAATGTAGGGGATAGGATGTGAAAATGTGGGAAAGAGAAAGAAACGCAACATGTAAAATAATTTTTAAAAAGTTAAAAATTTAAAATAAAGATTAAAACTTAAATATGAAATAAAACACTGAATAAGTGACTTAACTTTCAATATTAAACTTACTAGATCCTCAGGAGTTGCTCGATGAACTGTCAGATCATTCACAGTATTCTGTAAAAAAAAAAAGGTCTATAATGAAGACAAAAATTTTTCTTCAAAAATTTGAATCAAAACACTGAGGCCAAAAATTCTTTCTTCCAGTATTTTAATATAAATTTTAACACAGATCACTTTTAGGTGTCTAGTGAAAAGTAGCATTATTAAGTGTTTGACAGAAATAAGCACTTAATTATATTAAAACAAGGAATTTTCCAATAAAGGGTAGTATATATTGAAAACGAGTAAGCTTAAAGTTGTAGTTTCAAACTGTATTCCATGAAATCCCAGGATTCTCTAAAGCAATTGTAAAGATTTCTAATGGAAAGTGTGATCATTATAAAATGGTTATATTCATGTCCAGAAACAACTTCAACATAGAATTTATTACAATAAAAGATAAATTGTGTAGGCTCTGTCTAACTTCATAATATGTGAAAACAGCAATGTAAATATAAAAAGGCAATAACCACAGCAGAGCTACCATATGGCACAACTCCAAGAGGTCCTAGAGTTTCCAAGTCCAGTTAAACAGCACCTCTTGCAACTGTGTGGCACAACGCCTACACAGGTCTTAGTGGCAGCTCAGCAACTTGGCCCTTTCCAAAATAACCCCAGCCATTTTGCAGCACAGATTAAGGAAGGAAGGAAATAAGAGTTTTACTTCTATAAGTAAAGAGAAACACAAAGAAAACTGAGTCAAAATAGTTTTGATATAGTTAAAGGCCAAATTGCTTATGACTTATATTTAGATACGGGCTTTTCAATGTGAATATTATTATTCCTTCCATAAAGATTTAGTATTGTGGTTTGGCTCTGGAATGTCCCCCAAAGTCTCATGTATTTTAATGTTATGGATTGTCAATGGAACCATGTGCTGTTGGTGTATTGGGGTCTAGTCTGGAGGGGTGGATTACAGTTAAGTTAGGATTAAAGGCGTGTGAGTTAGGATTAACAGTGTGGAGTAGCCACACCTTCCACACCTGGATCCAGGAGGGGCTAATTACTGGGCAGAGACCTGGAAGAATACATAAGCTGCTTCCTGCCTTCCTTGAGGACTAAGACTAGGACTAGTATTAACTAGTTTCAACTTGCCTGCCTGTTTGTGATGTCCTGAGAAGCTGCCTCCACCTCTGTCTCTGCCATGTACTTCCATTGCTGCCGGCAGCCCCTGAATGGACTGTGACCTTCTGAAACTGTGAGCTAAAATAAACCTTTCCTTTCCTAAGTTTGTGGGTGTCGGGTATTGAGTCACAGCAATGAACAAGTAACTAAGAAATTTAGAGAGATACAAAATATAATGATAAGAACATGAGAACTTAATACTAAAAAATTTAGGCATGCAAAAAGTGATAGGCTTAAAGTTCATTTGATTGGGAGAAAGCACAATTTCATCAACACTTCATACTTTTTTCTTTTGAAACTACCTTAAACCTAATATACAAGTCATTTCAGAAACTATCTCACTATCTTTTCAAAGCAGTAATAATCAGTCCAGCCTCTCCTCAAATCATGCACCATTCACACCTATTGACTTGGGATTATTTCCATATTCAATCTACCTTCAAAAAAATTTTTTTTGCATTTTTGGAAATAACAAAAAAAGAGAAAGATTTTTTTATACAATTGTAAATGATGAGTTCCACTTAATATTAAGCACTAGCTACATACTGGAATAAATCCTGAACTTCCCAAAGTAACTATTCTAAAAGGGACAATATTTGTGTTCCATAAGCTTTATAGCCAACCACATAACAACCAAACAAGGTAGGCAAAAAAGTTCCTCTGTCCCACTTTCAAAGGCTTTCAGTTCTAACAAACTACGTGACTAAGGTGGTTGGCTCGACTTTCAAAGTTCCAGGCCCAAAAGAATTCCTGAGATCTAAGCTTATCTCAGACTAGTTAGCTACTCCTCACAATGTTAAGTAAAGGCATCCGAGTTTCACATTCAGACCAAAGAATTAGCCATATAAGCTGCGAATCCCCATAGTAATACCAGGTGATACTCAGGTCAGACGCCAGGTATCACATGTTCCAGGTATCTAAAACATTTTAAGAGAATCTTGTACTAAAATTGAACTATCTCTACAGAGATAAGCAACAAATAATGCAAAATGTAACACAGCAAGGATCACCCACATTTTCAGTCCAAAACTGCCACACACAGAAACATGGTAACAGTGGTTGCTATGGGAAAATCTGAAAAAGACACCAAATACATATAGCCTTCAGTGACATGTTAACTAGCATTGCCTTGAAGCAGTGTAGAGGACATCTTTAAAGAACTTTAAAGATAAAAATTCTTCAAAGAAGCTAGAAGTTACAGTCTGGACATTCATATTCTAGAAACCTCCCAAAAGAAGTCTGCTCTTCCCTACAAGATCAAGGACATAACATGCCCCCAAACCCAGGCCACTTATTACACTGTTAGGCCCATTCAGAACACCAGCGTCCTGAATGAGCAGGGTCATGTTATCATGCTAACCTGCAGAGCAAGGCTCTGTAATTTACCCTCCCAGCTGGTTTACTTACATCCCATTCTTGCTTCACTGGAGTTTTCTTCTTCACTTTCAATGCTTTTCTTACACTTCCCCGGGGACAGTGACGATTCACTCTGACCAATGACATCTAGGAAGATCAAACTTTTCACCACAGCATCAAAAAGATGCCTAGGAACAACAAAGTAATTCAAACATTATAAGAGTTTAAGCACAATGACATAAAGAGTCTATGAAAATACCTAGTTCTTTGATTTTACAATAGAAAATTGATACTGGTAACTATAACAAATTTCATGTCAGTAGCTTACATTTCTTTTTTTATAAAGAATCTGAGCGTGCACAAATTTAGCAGAGATCTACAAAAGCAGTCATGGTCTATACCATCAGTCACAAATTCACAACTAGTAGGTAAAATGCCACTTAAATGCTAACAATAATAAGAGAAGGAAAGGTCAAAGAGAAGTGGAGTTCTTTTTTATGTATGTACTCTAACACACAAAATCAGAACCATGTACTTATATGTTTACCTTAAGGATAGCTGAACTTAGGAGAAGACATGAGGTAGGCTATCACTTCTAATATATCTTTCACATAACACTACGTGGACTATTAATTTTATTTATTTATTTTTCTTGAGGCAGAGTTTAGGTATTTTTTTCTTGAGGCAGAGGCAGAGTTCAGGCAGGCCTTAAACTCACTAAGGAGCTCAGGCTGGCCTTGATCGCAGGGCAATCCTCCTGCCTCAGTCTCCTAAGCACTGGGATTATAGGTATATACCACCATGCCCAGCTTATATGGCGCTAGGGAATCAAACTAGGGTCTTGCATTTGCTAGGCAAGTGCTTTAACTGCCTCCAGCCCTGACTGTTAATTTTAGACCAGAATTTAGAAATTACCAACATTAGTTTGGCCCTCTTAAAATAACTATGCTAAGGAAAAATGAACATTATTTTAAAAAGACATGGAACCTGAACCCCAAAATTTTATAATACATATATATATATATATATTTTTTTTTTTTTTTTGAGACAAAGTATCACTCTGCAGCCCGGGCTGGTCCTGAACATATAACTTTCTTATATTAACACATATACACAACTCCTACTCTAGAACTTCTTTAACTATTAAAATTATTAAAATTATAGAATTCCCCAGTTAATCTTCTTACTCTCAATTAGTCTAAAACAAAGATTATAGTATTTTTCCTTAAATACTTTTTAAATTTTAGTCTACTATTAACATCATAAAGGTAACTAAAATGCAAGTATTTCTCAAGAATTTGTCCTCAATCTCCACTGCTCTCTGCTTTGTCTTTCAATCACATTCACTCTTTAAAATGTTATTTAATTTTAGAGTTTAGAATCCAGCCAATGAGATAAATCACATACAAGATAGAGAATAGCAATTAGGCTTTTTTTTTTTTTTTTTTTTTTGCTTATTTATTTGTTTGTCTGTCTGTGGTGATGGAGACAACCCAGGACCTCACTGTTAGGCAAGCGCTTTATCACTGCGTCAGCCCACCAATGACAGTTGCAGTGCCAGTCATGATGGCGCCAGCGAACGTGTACTTAGTGCTTGCTAAAAACCTGTTCTAAGCTTCTTACATATATTACCTTCTGGACATACAAAATAACACCATGAAGTACTTGCTACTTACTACTGACTTTACACATGAGAAAACTACGGCACAAAGATTTAGCCAGCACTAAGTTTCACACAATGAGCAGCAGAAACATAAACATCATTTTAAAAGATATGAAATAGAATAGAAATTAAAAGCCCAAAACAAAGGAAACTGCCAGGCAAAACCACAACGCAATACCACCTCCCACCCACTAGGCTGGCTAAAATCAAAGACTATATCAATCACTTCAAGAATGTAGAGAAATTTGAATTCTCACATATTTCCTAATGGGAACGTAAAATAATGCAGACGCTTTGGAACAGTTTCATAGTTCCTCAAAAAAACTGAGTTATCACATGGCCTAGCAATACCATTCCTTGGTGGATTCCCATGAGAAACAAAAACATAAGACTGCACAAAAACTTGTGCACAAATATTCAGAGCAGTATTTTTAATAGACAAAAAGGAAAACATCCCAAATGTCCACAACTGATGAATGTATGAATAAATGTGATATATCCATACAGTGGAATATTATTTGATAGTGAGGAATGAAATACTGATTTATGCTGTGACAGGGATGAACCCTAAAAAAAAGACCACACTATGACAGAAGCTAAACAGAAAGGCCACCTTATCGCCTAATGCTACTTACATATCCAAAAAACAGGCAAACAGGGACATAAAGTAGATTATCTACCAGGGTCTGGAGGGAGGGAGGAATACAAAGTGACTGCTAAGGGCCGCGGGGGTCGGGGCTGCTTTTGATGGTGACGAAAATGTTCTGAAATTAAACAGTGATGATGACTGCTCAATATACTAACACCTTCTGAATTGTTTAGGATGAGTTTCACAGCATCTGAGTATCTCAATAATGTCACTTTTTAAAGATACAAAAAATAGTTGTTAAAAAAGGGAATCAATTATATATTTAAAACTTAGATCTTTAACCACTTAAATCTTTGCAGAAACAAAGAATTACAAACTGTCAGTATATCTATGTAACAAATGGTGCATCTTTAAAATTACACTAAGGGTGCTGGAGAAGTAGCACAGCAGTAAGAGCACCTGCCTAGCAAGCACAAGGCCTTGAACTCATCATTTTTCAGCACCACATAAACTGGACATAGTGGCACACACCTATAATCCCAGCACTCTGGAGATTGAGGAAAGACTGCTGTGAGCTCAAGGCCAACTTGGACTACACAGTGAGTTCAGGACCAGCCTGGACTACAGAGAACCTCTCTCTCTCTCTCTCTCTCTCTCTCTCTCTCTCTCTCTCTCTCTCTCTCTGTGTGTGTGTGTGTGTGTGTGTGTGTGTGTGTGTCTGTCTGTCTGTCTCTGTCTCTGTCTCTCTCTTTCTCTCTCTGTCTCTCTCTCTCTCCACACATACACAGATGCACACACACACACACACACTAAGGGGGCTAGGGCATAGCTCAGTGTTTAAGGTGTTTGTCTAGCATGCAAAAGGCCCTGGATTCAATTCCTCAGCACCACATAAAAAAAAATTAGCTTATGTCTGAAATCCCTGCACTTGAGAGGCTGAGGCAAGAGGACTTCGGCGAATTCATGGCCAGCCTGGGCTACAGAGTAAGTTCAGAACCAGCCTAGACTACAGGGCAAGACTCTGTTTCAAATAAATAAACAAATAAATAAAATATTTAATGACAGAAAAACACATTTAAAAGCTGAATTAACAGCACAAAACAGAACTGCACATATAGTATAGCTTCAATGATGGTCATAAGCATGCATTTTTAATAAATCACTTATGTGTGTCAAGAGCTTCATATTTAATCCCATAACTCTATGAGGTATGTACTGTCTTGAGATACAAAACAATATAGTGATAAAAAGTACAGACTGGAATCAAGACTGTCTGAGTTCACATCTAACTCTAAAGTGAAGTAACTGAGTTCATAAGGTCTTAGAACCCCTGCATGGCAGAAAAAGTTCTATTTTAAGTGTCAGGGCTGATGTCAGTGTCAACAACCATTAATTTCTTTCCCGAGTGAGAAAAACTGAAGCATAGAGAGTGTAATTACATTCCTCAAAGTGACAAAATAATTATGAAGCTAACGTTCAAAACTAGGTCTGACTATACGGAACATGGTAGAAAACACTGCTAAAATCGGGTTATTTCTGTTTAGCTCTATATTTTTAATCTTCTACAATGAACCTGCTACTCTTAAAAAATAGTAAAAGCTTCTTTCCAATAACATCTAAAATATCGTATTTATTTAGCCTCAAATCTAAAAAAACAGTCATAAACTGAAAGTCTACAAAGACTTGTTTCGGAGTAGTTAAAAAAGCTGTCAAAAACCCATACTTTTCTTTCATAGATGAAATCCTCACCATAACAATGTCAATAATTCAGGAAAGATAGCTACCTGTAAGCTAATAATGGCTTCTGATAGTAAACACAACGTGAGTGAACAGAAAAGCTTTTCAGCAAAGAGATATGAAAATATAAACACAGAACAAATACCTGAGTAATACTGTGACTGTAAACAGTTAAAATGCTATATTCAATAAAGCTATACTTGCAGGATGAACACAACTAGGGAAGCAAAGGTGTGCAGATGTTGCCACATTCTCCCTTCAATTTTGCCTAGTAAAGCTAGTTGTAGTCATGCTCGGTGACTCAAGGGGGTCCTTGTCTAAACCCCTTGGCTGAACCTGTGATTTGTTTTAACTAATAAAATCAGGCAAACGGGAGAAGTAATGCTGGCATGTGCCACCACACTCAGAGAAAAACATTCTCTTGAACATCAGCAATAATGGCAACCATATTTTTCTTAACCTAGAATCAGATTTTATGATTTAGCAATATAATGTGTGCCGCTTATGGACATTAGAGATAATAAGGTGACATAGTTTGCTGCTAAAATGTATGACACTTCAGACTAGAGATAGTCTGATGGTTTACCATGCTAAGAAGTCAAAATTAGCACAGCCTAAAAAAAAATTGAGGTTTGGTGAAAAATCTGAAATACTGATAGCTTCCTAATTGCTAAAAGTTTTGGCTTTCCTTATTTACCAGGCCCTTTACTAGTCTATAGATGGATGCTTTGTTTCCCTAGCATTCTTTCTGCTCATTTTTCTATTCTCTCTTTTTCTTTCCAGAACATGTTAGCTTCTCCTCACATTCAACTTAATGAAGGGCCTCGTTCTATCTCAATCGTCTGATCTTTCCATTAAATAACCTCTCCCATCATTCAATAGTTGCTTGGGGGAGCCTACTACATACCAGACACTGGCTGGGCACTGGAGATAAAATATTAAGTATGTCTAAGACAGTACTAGCTTTCATAGATCATACTTTGTAGATCAAAAACGTGGAGTTCACATCCTCCTTCGGTTAATTCAATTCCTTGGCAAGCAAGGTTATGAATGCACCGGGCACCCAACATTCTGTGAAACTGAATCCCAAGTGATTCATACCTTTCCTCAAAACACCAAATGTTCATTTCTAGTTGCCTACTATACACATCTCCCAAATGTCTCAAAGATAATATACCAAAATCAGCTCATCATCCATATTTCCCACCAAATGTCTAGTTCTTAACATACAAATGACTGGCTCAGTAACTACACAGGCTGAATTAAGCTGAACTTACAGAACTACCATCTCTCTAGTTGCTCCAGTTTAAACCTCAAGCACAATAACCTATTTTCTTTTTTTCTCAATCAGATACAAAAAAGTATTAATTTTTTTCCCTAAAATGTCCTTCCCTTCTGTCCCTTCTTCTCCAACTCTCCTAGGACGATTTCTATTCTGGCTTTCATCATTTCTCATAACTGATTTCCTTTCACTCATTCACTCACTCCGTTGACCATCCATCTGTTAATTCAACAAATTATTTGAAAGTACTTGCTAGGAGCTAGGCACCAAATATAGCACAATTTAGACTGTCCTATGCTTTTAGGAGTTTGAGTGTGTTGCAGGGTCACAATTAAACAAGTCATTACAATAAAATGCAACGCAAAAAGTAAATTCCACATGTCATGGAAATATCAGAGTCACTCTAGATGATGAAAAAGAAAACTGTTTTCTCTCCCTAACTGCTCCCAAAATATTTAAGATGAGCTCTCAAAAATGAATAAGGTTAGAAGGGGTAGGGAGAACGTTCCAGGGAGAAGACATCTGCGGAGCCTGAGAAGTTCAGTTTGACTTAAGAGGGTGACAGACTAGAGAAGAGGCTTGAAAAGGGGCCTAGAAAGAGGGTAGAGGGCAGAGTCTTGAGAACCACAGCAATTCAAATACGGTTCTACACAGGCCACGGAAAGACTTTAAGGAGGGAGAGTTATGCTGGAACTTCAGCAAATTCAACCTGACTAGTATGAGAAAATGATCAAGGGAAACAGGACCTTCCATCAATTCGATCCAGCTACAAGAAAACGTCTATAGACTAGTTTCCTCAAAAGATGTCAGTGGCGCCCCGCAGCACACAGCACAACACAACTTCCGAGTCTGCCACCGCTGGGATCCCTCTTCTTCACCTGTACCTTCCGTCCCTGGAGCAAGCGCTCCGCTCATACATGATACCCCCATCTTGGTCCCTAGGCCTGCGACCCCTTTACTCTGGCTGGGTTGCCTCCCACGCTTCCTCAGAACTCTAGGGGCCGCTCCGTCCCGCCACGACCGACAAAACGATCTCCCACCTCCCAGCGTGCTCTGGAGCGTCGGCAGGAGCACCCCAAAGTCCTGCGCCCGGCCAGGGCGGCGCGCGTGCGCACAGGCAGGGGCGCGAAGAGCGCGACACACTAACACCCTGAACGCCCCGGCGCTCTCGAGATGACCGGAGCCGCTGGGGGGCCTTCGGGTGTCGCATCCCCGCGGGGCGCCGGGGTTCTCAGAGGACAGGGACGCCCCCCCCGTCCTGCCCTTCCTCTAAGCAGCCCAAGACCCTGGAGCTCGGCGGGCTGCAGACCTCCCAAGTGCATCTCAACCTGCCTGGCCGTTTTCCGACTACCGCCGCTTCTGCCACTGAAACTTCAGCCTCCAGGATCGCGGAGCGCGCCACAGACCAACGCAGCCCGCGGCTTCCGGGCCGTTGCCTGGGTGACCAGAGCCCCGCCCCACGCCTTGGCGTGTATTTCCGGGAGCTCGGTGCGCAAGCGCCATCAAAGCCCGGCCTGGACTCTGTGACTGAAATCCTTAGTATTTATTCTTTAGCCGGTAAACTTTGTCCAGTTTTCACAGGCATAATATTGTAGCATTAGCCAGTGCCTCTAGAATTCTCTAAGTGAAAGATGCTGGTCTCCTCACCAGGCTTCACATTTCACATTTACTAGCTTTCAGCTCTATTCATGTATTTTTAAATGTTTGTTATCAAGCATTTATGTGCCAAAGATCCTGCTAGGTTTAGTGGAAACTAAAAACGAACTTGGTCCATGCCCTCAGAAAATTTATAATAGAAGAAAGATATCAGTGACATAAATGTAATATTAAGATAAAGACAAGTGCTAAAAAGGGAGCATATGAAGGAAAAGAGGAAGCGTATTAACTGTACACTTTCAAGATTTTTATTCACAGGAATATTTGAATTTCTCAGGAAAGCCGAGATGCAAGGATAAGTAGACTATGAGGGAAAGGAAAAAGGATTTCTCCCAAAGGATCCACATATACAAAGGCAAGTGACAGATGCAAAGGACAGGAAGAAGTTTCATTTGTCCATTTGAGAGAAGAGAGATAGTCAATGTAAAGGGAGGGCTATAGGCTGGAGCAGCACAGGCAGAATTGTGTCAATCACAGTCAGGACTTTACAAAGCATTCAAAAACAAGGTTATTTTGCTCCAGTGAGACAACTTCCCTTAGTCTCTGGCTTTTCTACTGTCAAGAAATATTTAATATGGATCAACAAATATATATTCTTCAGTTCTTGTTCTCTTCAGAATCAAAGATATGTCTTCTCTTTATGCTGATGGAAGTTTGATGTAGACCTATTTAATGACCAATAAATAGAACCACCCCTTTGCACACATCTTCAAATTTCTTCACCTCTCAGAGTTGCTGTAACCTCTTGGCAGAACACCAATACTGGCCATCCCAACTTTCCACATACTAAGTGCTTGCACTTTTGCAACTGAACCTGGTAGAAGAATAACACCCACCCAAACTGACTGTAAGTTCATGATCACAAGTTTTAAATGAACCCCTTAAAGATGTTTGGACATCTTAATACAGTTCCCTGCTCCATTGATTCTTCGACGCTCCTAGATGACAAGGTCATACTTTCTTACATATCCAACCTCCCTTTTTCCTTAGTCTAAACCAACAGCCTTGCTTCCAATGTCATTGCTCACTCTGAATTAATCAGAACTTCCATAAGTTCCCACACTACTTCATCTCTCCAGTTGGCATCTTTTCCCACAGATTTCTTTACTTTCTCTTCAGAGACGTGAAGAAAATTACATCAAGGTACATCATAATCATATTTCTGAGAACTAGTGGCATAGGAGAAAATCTTTAAGGCAGCCAGAGAAAAAAAGACTTGTCATGTCCGGAAAAACAAAAATAAAGATATCAGTTTCCCAATAAAAACAAAGTAAGCAAGAAGCAGAACAGCTTAAATGCATTGAAAAAAAGACCTTCAATCTGAAGCCTGAAATAACTTTTAAAAATAAAGATGAAAATAAAGATGTTTTCACATATGTTTAAATTGATATAATATATCACCAGTAGATCCTCGCCATGAGAAATATTACTGGAGATATTTCAAGCAGAAGAAAAATGATACTAGCTGGCAATCAATAGAAAGGAATGAAGAGCACTGGAAATGCTAACTGTTCAGTTAAATATGTACAATAATTTTTTTCTATATTATAAAAATGCATTGTGAGGTTTATACTGTGCTGCCTGGTAACAACAGCATAAGTGGAGGGGAGAAGGAGTGCCAGAATACTATTTTAAGTGTCTTATGCTATTCCTGCTGTATTACAGTACCACTCACTTGACAGTAAACTTGATTTGCTGAAGATGGATATAAATGCTAATACCACCATTAAAATAATAAGACATATTAAAAACTGCAAAAATGATATAAGAAATAATGAAACAAATACTTGATTAACCTAAAAGACATAACAAAAAGCAAAACGGAAAACAAAGAAAAAGATAAATAGCAAAATGGTAGGCTAATGACATTAAATGTAAATAGTCCTAATACCCTAATTAAAAGGCAGAGATTATCAGATTGGATGTTAAAATGTCTGTTTATAGAAAAAATACATTAAATATAAAGACAGTAATTTTAAAGTACAAATATGGAAGAAGATATAATAACAGTAATCAAAGAAACCTGGAGTGGCTTTACTGATAGTAGACAAAGTATATTTGATGACAGATAATATTGCTAGGGAAAAAGAAGGCATCTCATAACAGTAAAGGAAATATTTAATTAAAAGTAAATAATAATCCTAAACATTTATGTACCTACTGGCAGAATTTCAAAACCTGAAGCAGGGCTACAGGTTTAGCCCAGTGGTTACAGCACTTGCCTAGCATGCGCAAGGCCCTGGGTTCAATCCTCCAGCACCACATAAAAAAAAAAAAATTGCCAGGTATGACTCTAGCACGCAGGAGGCTGAGGCAAGAGGATTGTGGTGAATTAGAGGCCAGCCTGGGCAACATCATAAGACAAGGACCAATCTAGACTTTTACTCTTGTCTCAAAATACCACCTGTGTGTCCTTGTCCTTCTTACATTATTTGAAGTGAGGAGGGAATATTTTGAGAAGGATTAATAGTAATGTGCCTTTTATTCTAATAATATTTTTTAGTTTAAGCATTCACTGTATTTTTCATCATACCTTATAGAATACTCCTGCTATGATCAGCAGAATAACACATGCTTTTTAATTGTACATAAAATGTTTAGGAGATAAGCAATGGTCTAGACTATAAAACAAGTTTTAATAAATTCAAAAGTACTCAGGTCATACAAGATAGGTTCTCTCTGCACAATATAATTAAATTAGAAATAAGTCATAGAGCAGGCACAATGGTGTACAATCATATTCCCTGCATTCAGAAGATGAAAAGATCACTGCGAGTTTGAGGCCAGCCTGGGCTACATAGTGAGTTCATGGCCAGGCTAAACTACAAATTAATAATAATAATAATAATAATAAAGAAATAAGTGAATTTAAGAAAAAAAGAGAAAAATAAGAGAATGATTTTTGGAAAAACCCTCAAAATTTTGAGAAAAAAAATAACACATTTCGAAATAAGTCAGTTAAGCTGACAAGGTGGTGCCCACCCGTAATCCTAGTGCTCAGGAGGCTGAGGTAAGAGGATTGACAGGAGTTTGAGGCCAGTTTGGGCTACACAGTGAGTTCAGGACCAGCCTAGACTACAGAGCAACATCTTGTCACAAAACAAACAAACAAAACCCCAAAAGAAAAATAAGTCAGTCTACATGCGTTCCCTCCAAACTCATAAGTTGAAATATAACAGCTAACATGATAACATTAAGAGGTGAAAGTAGGAAATCATGAAGATTCTACCCTTCAGAAGTGAGACCAGTCACTTTACAGAGGGCTTCAAGTCGCCTATTTGGCCCTTTTATTTATTTTTTTTTCTTCTACTACAGAATGACACAGAATTTGCCTCTTCCAACATGTGAAGACACAGTACCCAAAAAAGTGCATCTGCTAGTTATTTAATTCTGAACTTCTTAGCCTCCAGAACTGGGAGAAATAAATTTATTTTATTTATAAATTTTCTAGTCCAAATTATTTTGGTATGCATAAAGGCAATCACTAATTGAGAAATACAGAAAACAATTATAAAGTGCATGAAAATAAAAATATATATCTGTGTTAGTTACTTCCTTGTTATTAGGACAAATACTGTACATCCATGGTTTAAGAAAGGAAAGATTTACTCAGCTCAGATAGTTTCGAAGTTCTCACACAGTCCACTCATAGGGCAGACACAAAAAGGAAAGGCAAACGGCAGAAGCTGCGGAGCTGCTCACAAGCTGCTCAGGGCATTGCAGACAGAAGCCAAGGGAAGCGGGAGCCAGTTCATATGCGGAGACTCAGGCAACCCCATTGCTCTCCCAGGAGAAGCTGCAACAGTGTTTCTCCTTCCTTCCTTTACTTCAATTTGCCCTTCTTACCCAGGGTGTGTGCCCCTCCTTCACTTCCTGACCCACACAAGTCAATGACACAAACCTGAAAGCTCTACCCCGGGCAGCCCCCAATCTCAACAAGTTGACAATCTTTTCAGGTCAAACCCCAAACATCTGACCCTTCCAGCCAAGCCTCACTTCCCAACAGCACACAGTATCAAACACATGAGACTTTGGGGTACATACCAGATCCAAACCACAGCAGTATCAAAACTGACCACCAATATTAGAAAATAGGAAAGCTCAGGTTCCACATTAGAAAAGCCAGAGCAAATCAAAATTAAAATAGGGAGAAAAAATATGTAAGCTCAAAACCAAATAGAAAAAAATCAAAACCAATAAATCAAATGTATCTTTGGAAAGATCAATGAAATTGATAAAAGCTCTAGTATAATTGATTAGGGAAAATTATTAATAACTACCAATATCATGAATAAATAAGGTGATAATGCTACAGATTCTACAGATCTTTTAAAAAGTGTGATAAAATAAGGTGAAATCCATCTGTGAGAGAAAATTAAGAACAATATGATATTTTGACAACATTATGGCAATACATTCAACAGTATAAATAAAATAAACAAATTCCTTGAAAGATGCAAATTACCAAAGACTTCTCAAGAACAAATAATCTAACTAACTATTACATCTACTTTTAAATTAAATTGTGGTAAATTGCATCCTCAGATGTGTTCATTAGAAAATTCTACCAAAAATTTGAGGAGAAATATTACCAACTTTACCCATACTGCTGAAAAAACTATAGAAGCAGAGATACTTTGGAAATTGTTCCATGAGATTAGTATTATCCTACTGTCAAGACTAGAGAAAACTATGAAAAAAACCTATAGACCAATATGCCTCATGAAGATAGATGCAAAAATTCTTGATGAAATTCTAATAAAACAAATGTAATAGTGTACTAAAAAGATTCACTATGAACACATGGACTTGTTTTGGCAATTGACCAATGTAATTCACAAGACTAGGTTGATAATTGATTGGTTTAGATACAGATGAATAGGTAAATTTATTTCAATAGATGCAGAAGAAATTTGATAAAATCCAGTATCTGTTCATAAAAACTCTCAGTCAGGAAGAAAAAGGAAATTCATCAACCTGATTAAACGTGTTTTAAAATTCTAAGCTTAGACATAATGATGAAAGATTGGATGCTTTTACATGGAAAAAAGACCAGGATGTTCATTCTCAACAATCTACTCAGTGGTTTCTAGTCCCAGGTATCCGGCAATAAAAACAAATAAAAGTTGCCGAGTTTGTGTGGGAAAAATAAAAACCGTCTTCTACCAGATGACATGATTGTCTGTCCAGTAAAATCTGAAAAAAGTAAGAAAACTATCATTATAACTAATAAGCAAATTTAACGAGGTGACAAGATGTAAGATGAATATAAAAATATTGAGTATATTTTCTCATATTAACAATGTGCTACCAGAAATGGAAACGTTTATGTGCCTTTTTACAATGACATCAAAAATATTAAATATTTGAGTATAATTCTGACAAAAAATATGACAATTATAACACATCACTGAGAGAAATTTAACATACTTAAATTATAAAGATTTATCTTATTTATGAGTTAGAAAACTCCATACCTTTACACGCCTTTTACCCTGAGCTGATTTATATATGCAAGTAATGCCAATCAAAATTTCAGAAGAGGTCTTTTTAAAATTAACATTCTGATTCAAAAATTCGTGTGGGAATGCAAAAGATCAGGGGTAGCGAAAGCAACTCTGAGGAAGAACAAAATTGGATTGCTAAAACTACTTGGTTTCAAGACAAGTTTTAAAGTCTGTAATAATCAAAATATTATGATATTGGCATGATGATATATATATGTATATATATACACATATATACATATATACATATATATATAAAATCAACAATGTAGAACAGGGTCTAGATATACACTCAGATATGAATGGACAATCAATACTTCACAAAGGTACAAAGGAATGGATGGAGAAAGGAAAGCTGCTTAAATAACTACTGCTGGAATAATTGGACATCCTAATGGAAGACAATGCACCTGACATCATGTACAAGAAATGAATTAAAGATAGTCACAGGGTTAAATGTGAAATACAAAACCATAAAACTCCTAGAAGAAAACAGAAGAAAGATGATGTAGTAGTCAAACATTTTTAGACATGGTGTGAGAAACACAATAAATAAAAATAATAGATCGATAAGTTGTATTTCATCAAAATGTAAAACCTCTCCACATCACCTATTAAGAGAACAAAAAAGTCAAAGACTAGGTGAAAATCTTCATCAAACATATATCAAGTAAAAGGCTTATCCCAAAAATATGTAAAGAACTCTCACCAGACATGATGGCACATCGTTTTAATCCAGCTTCTGGAGACACTGAGGCTGAAGGACCCTAAGTTTCAGCCCGGGCAATTTAACAAAACCCTGTCTCAAAATTAAAAAATTATAAAGGGCTTGGAATGTGTCTCAGTGTAAAGCCATAGGTTCTCTCAAAACTCAACAATAACAAACAGACCAGGCACAATATTGCATTCCAGGGCTACAGAGTAAGACCTCATCTCAAAAAAAAATTGCACTCCAATAGTCCCAGCTGTTCTGGAGGCTGTGGCTGGAAGATCACTGGAGCCCAGAAGCTCAAGGCCAGCCTCCGCAACAGTGTGACCCACCTAAAAATAAAAAAGGAGAACACACAAGAAATGTATAAAATTTTGGCAAAAAATTTGGACAGATACTCAATAAGGAAGATATGAAGACAGCCTGGCATGATTGTGTGTGCCCATAATCCACACTGAGAGGCTGAGGCAGGAGGATCACAAGTTGGAGATGTAGCTGGGTGTGAAGGCAATGATTTTGATCCCCAGTACCACACACACACACACACACACACACACACACACACACACACACACACACACACTAAGCCTATCAAGGATGTGCTCAACGTCATTAGTTATCAGGAAAATACAACTTAACACCACAGTGAGATTTACTAGTGTGGGTAAAAATTAAGACCAACATACCAAATGTCGTTGAGTCAGTGGAGGAGCTGAGCCTCTTGTGTTCTGCTGGTAGGAATGTAAAATGGCTCACAATTTTGAGAAACACTTCAGCAGTTCCTTAAAAGTTAAAAGACACTGCTACTTATCCCAATCCTGGATCCTTAAGAAACAGAAAAGAAAACCTGTATGTTCTTACAAAGACTCACAAATTAATGTCTGTAACAGCTTTACCTGTAATACCCAGACACTATTATCCCAAACCAAATATTCACCAACAGACGAATGAAAAAAAATATTTCATATACCCATTCAAGATAACATTATTCAGCATCAAAAATTAATTAACTATTGACACAACATAAAAGAATCTAAAAATGACCATGCCTTGTGAAAGAAACGAAATAAAAAGAATGCATGCTGTGGGATTCCATTCGCATAAAACTCTTAGAAAACGAGAACTCACCTAGAGTGACAGCAGATGAATGGTTGCTGTCAGAGGGCAGGAAGAGTGTGGGAGATAATTTTAAATGAGAAAGGAAACTTTGAAGGGTGATATGTATTTTAATTTTGGTTGTGGTTTCACATATATATGTATGTATGTATGTATGTATGTATGTATGTATGTATAGAGTATCATGAATTGTGTTTCATGCAAAACTATTAAGTTGCATACTTTAATATGTCAATTATCTTTTTAAAAAAGGCTTTTTTTGGTTACTCCAATATAATTCAGATACCTTCCCTAATCCCAGGATATCTTGCAGCTTTTTACGAACATCTAACAGAACATCTGAAGGCTTTCTTTTATTTCTTTCTTGTAAAGCCTCACCATTTCCTCACTCCCTTACCTTTTTTTCTTGTTTTGTTCTTTTAGAGACTTTTTTGTTGGTGCATGTGTGCGTGCGTGCGTGCGTGCGTGTGTGTGTGTGTGTGTGTGTGTGTGTGTGTACGTGTGTGTTTGTGTGAGTGTTGGAGATCAAATTCAGGGGCCTCATATGTGCTAGACATGCACTCTACTTCATTCTTTGAGTCTCTTCCAAATGCAAGTAATGGTAGCCAAAGCCTTTGCTATATCAAACTCTGATAAGTCCCTGATTTTATTTTCAGGGTCTTTAATTATTTCTTTAACTGCATATGGATAATTTTACTGTATTAGTTTTATTTTAAATGGAAATGCCCATATTGAGTGCCACTGTGAAATTAACCATACTGTTTATATTTTCTGAGTTTCAATACAAGGACAGTTAAGCCAAAATTTAAGATATGTGAACCTATGGTTGGCTATAATGGGAAAAATAATCTAGCAGCTATCAGCCTGTGCTGACAGTTGCAGAAGCTGTTGGTCAAGTTCTATTATTGTATGTGGTTTAGCCAGCATCCATTTGACTATTCAGTCTCTAAGCCTCTTCTTATCATTATCCTCCACTTGCAAGAGTTTGGCCAATTCTAAGAAGGCTGGAGGCCCATGTGTCTACACTTGAGGATTCTTCACTTACGCTCATGGTCATCTGCACTGTGGGATCTTCCTTGCCTTTTGTGTTAGGTCAGCATCATTATCCTCTTAGGCTGCACAGGAGCATTTAAGACATTTGAGA
This sequence comes from Ctenodactylus gundi, assembly GCA_004027205.1. NCBI lineage: Eukaryota > Metazoa > Chordata > Mammalia > Rodentia > Ctenodactylidae > Ctenodactylus > Ctenodactylus gundi. The sequence continues at coordinate 1,075,631 of PVKB01000015.1, forward strand.
GAATGTAATAACCAATATCATAACCATTCTGATATAAATAATAACTAATAGAACCTATAAGATCTTTCAAAACAAGGATCTTTAATTAGTAAAGCCAGGCCAAGAAAACAAGTCCTTAAGACATAAGGATCAATCTTAGAGAGCAAGTTGCCTTTCCTTTAAGATGTTATATGGAGTTAATCCCTCAGCACCACTTAATTGGCCTGATGCAGTGGTACATGCTTGTAGTCCAAGCACTTAGGATTCTGAGGAGGAAGGATTAGCTATGAGTTTGAGGCCAAGCCTGGACTCCAAAGCAAGAACTTATCTCAAAAAAAAAAGTCACATAGCCTATTCTACCTTGCTAGTTTCACTAATATAATACAACCAGGAATACCAACAATGGCACAGACCCCAACACTACTAGCAAACAAGAAGAAAGAGAAATTTTATTGCCCATCATCAGTCATGAGTCATGTCAATGACATGGATCAGACTGATCCATGTTCTCTCTAAGACTAGGTGGTATTATTTAATAACTTTTACCTAAGTTAATAAATTTCTTCCAGTATTTTCTGCTTGTATGATTCCCACCACTGAGAAGACAGTTCCGATTGTTCATGTAAATGACGAGCCGGTAATTCTTCCAGGAAAAGTTTTTGAGTAATCAAGGATGGCCTCTTTCTAGAGCTTGCATTTGAGTTAGAGCTTCTGTCGTTGGTGGTGGAATCAGAGTATTTGTGTGCATAAAAGTCTTGACATACTACTACCAATGTGCACGGACTGTTAGCCTAAGACAAAAATAACTTTGTGCCCTGATATCAAAGGCCCAAAGCCTCTAGGAACTCATGGAAATCCAGGAAAAAAATTAATGACATAAAATCAGAACCAAGGTCTTACATTAGTTATGTACTTAGATATCTATTAGTCTCCAAGTGAGCAACTATCTGGCCTATTAACTCTCAAAGGCTGTGGAATTCAAATTAGAATAACCTGGCATCTGATGACTAAGTTCTAGTAACTGATTTTTTTTTTCCTTTTAAGAAAGAAAATCATGTACGGGTTAATGTGATTGTCATTTGTCCTTATACTTGCATTATGGAATGGAAGTTGGCTGTAAGTTCCTATGATCACATTTGGTGAGCCTGGATCACCCAGAGTTTTTATATTTAATCAACTGCTATAGTTTGGCTCTTGACTGTTGCCATGTGCCCAAAAGGCTTGGTTCATAGAGTAGCAATTTTGGGAAATAGTAAAACCTTCAGAAGTGAGACCTAGTAGGAGGGTGGTAGGTCAGTGAGGGAGTGCTCACAAAAGGTAACTGTAGAACTCTGAGCCCATTTCCTTTCTTTTCTTTAGATCCTAGTCCTTCATGATATGACCAGTTTGCCTTGAGTGTCCATTGAAGGGATTATGTCAACTTGAGGGAATTAGAAACCACACCTCCATTAGGATTAGGATTTGTCAACCACCCTAAATTGGGGATCAAGAACTGGATTAGAGTGTGAGTGATTTGTGGGCTGGCCAGTGAGAGAAGAACACCCACCTAGACGTGGGAGGGCCAACTGGAACTCCAATGGTATAAAAGGAAGGAAGAGGGAAGATAGTTACAGCTTCTTCCTCTGGGAAATCTCTCTCCTTTTTTATTATCTACAGATGCCCACTTGCTACACATCGCAGATCTTCAGCACAGATTCACTCTAGTCTTGACTTGTGCTTGTCTGCCTTTTGCTGCCCTTCAGTCACTGATCTTCAGGCTTCGGTCTTCACCCAAGATCTACAGCAGATTCTCACCTCACCAGCTGTTCTACAGCCCAGGATTGAAGATCTACTTTACTGAGCAACTATGTTGGACCATCTGTATCCGTGGATTTGTAAGCCTTCCTAATAGATCCTTTTATGATAAAATCTGTAAATTCTGTCTTTTGAAAGAACCCAAACTAATATACCTTGTCACATTCTCCCTGCCATTGCCATCCCACATACCCACCTGGAGCCCAAAGCAATGAGTCTGCCTGATCTTAGGCTGGAAACTCTAAAACTGTGAGCCAAAAATATTTTTTAAGTTAATTAACAGGTATTTCATCATAGTAACATGAAACTAGTATAATTGTGAAACATGAAGTTAAGGACTGGATTGTTGGAATTTCAGTGTGCATTGGTTGAGAACAGTACTGAAGAAGGCTCCTTCCAATGATGTTTAAGAGCAGTTTTTATCTAATGTCTACTTTAGTTGATGAAATTTTCTGACTAATGATCATTCACAAGGATGTTGTAGGAAGGTAGCCTTAACATATTGGTGATAACACTAGGTACAGTACCAAATTACAATATTTTGCCCATTTATATGCAATAAGGAAAAGGCTAGCATTAGAGGTGAAATTTCAAAATACATATGCCTTCCCGTTGTGGGTTCATAAGAAGATAACCAGTGTGTCCTCAAGGGAATGGATTGTGTAGACATAAGTAAGAGCTAGTGAGAATGGTTTTAGCCAGGAAGCTGAGGGACTTTTTACTATTTTGCTCATCTTGATGTGAGAATGTCACTGGTTCTTCCACCTTAATAGCAGTTTGTAGGTGGTGAGGGCTATATGGTGGTTGAGAAGAATTAACACCTTCAAGTTCTTTCTATAATGGTTATTATTAATTGTGTGAATAAATCAATATCCTTGTCCATGTAGCTCATTACTGGCATAGCACAAATATTACAAGGGATAATACAGATTTCAGAAGGCTTTAGGTTAGATGGAAAGAATTCAGACCCAAGTTGAAGGCCTTTCTCCGCTTTTGGCTTCAAGAGATATTGTGGAGGTTTTGGCAACAGTTGGCAGAACCTATCAGAACTTTAATAGATTTTGCTTCAATTATTTTTCTTATGTCAGAGGAAACTTTAGCTCAAGGAGTGCCAGGTACTGTGTCAAAATCTTTATCTGAAATACACAGCAATCAAGGTGGAAAAGATGACAGCATAGAGACAGCAGAGACAGTTTGATAGTGAAGGTCTTCTGAAATCTCAAGAAACAGTCTTTACCTCGATTCCATTGAAAAAGTGAAACTTAAAGAAGTTTCCATTTGAAACTTAAAGAAGTCATAGTAAACAACCAAAAGGGAGTTTTGAGTCAGGAGTCTAAGAGCTATCAAGAGTTAAGAGACAAGCAGAAAAATAAATCTGTGGTTATTTGAAATAGCTACCACTTGTGTGTTATGTTTAGTCTAAGGGAGACATTGAGCAAAGATGAAAAGGTTTAATGTAAAAATATTAATGTTGTCAGAAGATACTCTTCAGTCTATTCTGGAACTTCCTGTACTTGGCATCTTTTTACGTATTTGTTTGCATGACTGAACAATGGTTCAAAGACTCATACTGGAACTGTTTCAAATATGTTGATGTTGAGACTTTGACCTACCTTTCTGGTTTCTGTTTTTTGTTTTGACCCCCAGGCTCACTGTGGAAAGAGGAATTTTCCTCTTCTGGGCTAATCCAGTCAGCTTTAGCTATCCTGGTTATAGCATCTGAGGTTTCAAGCAACTTATAAACTATAAACAGGGTGCTATAGGTGAGGGATCCCTGGATCAAATGTACCCAAAAGAGTTCCAAATAACTGTATGAATATTTGTTCTTCTCTGGATTTAGGAAAAAATTTAAATTATAGTTCTTAATTTATATTGGGTCCAAAGTTTAAATTATGTAGTTCTCTGAATGTCTGGCTCACAGGGGGGATGGCATTTGGGATTTTAGGAGAGTTTCTGTGAAAAGGTAGCAAGTCTGGAGGAAGGAAAGAAGAGTAAAAAAGTAGAAAAATCAGAAGGATGACAGGGAAGAGAGAATGGGACTCAAGAGAAGAAACTGGAGAACAAGAGAGGTTAGAATTTACTTTGGAAATGATTCTACTTGGTAGTCATTTAAGTTTACCAAATTACATTAGCTTTTAAAAAGGAATCTTTTAGTGAAACAGTTTGTGAAATCAACTTTCGTTTGGAGGTCTGTATATCCCAACGAAAAGATGTTACCGTTATATTTGAGAAGTTGTACTCCTTTTTTTCTTTTTAAAGGTGCCTCTCAAACGATTTTATTCAAGTTCAGTGTTCTCTATGGTGTCCACTGAAGGCCAAAATCATCTTTGGAGAAGTATGCCACCTAGAGAGAAAGGCACAAAAATTAGAATTGTAAAGAATATACATGTAAGAAGGATTTTTTTTTTCCTAAAGAAAGAAAGAAATCAGAGTAAATGACTTCATAGAGCTGGCAATAGTTAACAAAGTAAAACTTTTGTGCTTTGTATTTTGAGCCCCGAACTTGATGGTCAGCTGTCTTCAAAAGCAGACTTGATAATCTGTGCTCTGAGGCAGCTGGAATGCCAAAGAAGATACTCTCTCTGGCTCAAAGTCAAGCTGTCAAGACAAAAGTCTAGAAAGGAGGATGATCTTACTTGGTTTTACTGGTGACACACAGCCAGGTTTGTCTGAGGAAATGCAGGTCAAGTGAGAACCAATCTGATCCAACTAATGGCCCACAGGACCTATGTCTCTACTTGTACTGACAACACATTTAAACAGCATAACTCAAAACAAAAGCAGAAGAGAAAGCAAAAAGGAAAGGCCTGTTTGTCAACATAGATAACAAACGACAACAAATAACAAACCCTGGGTACAAAAATGA